>JAHREE010000551.1:725239-759777 GCA_033628505.1 Tringa tobata
CAGAGGGATTTATTTGCTTGTAATCAGGAGAACACACGTATGTAGATGGCATCAAACCCATACTTAGTAGGGAGTAAATGCTATTCGACTAATGGCTTGCAACGGTCTTTTTAAAATCTATTTGAATTTGAAAAGTTAAAAAGTCTTTTCAGTTTAGAAAATTATTGTTTTCTTACTAAACTAGAGGAAAATTACTAAAATGAAAAGTAAGTTCTAACAAACTTAGGCATGAATTCTGAAATGAAGACATTGAGGATGAGTATACTGACCTTACCTGATGTGCTGCAGTGCACTATTGCTAGTGAAAAATGAAAAATAAAATGAAAAATAATGAAAAATAAAAATGTTGTGTTGTTGCATGTAGGGATCGCCCTGTAAAGTTTGCAGAGAGGTCCAGACCTGGTGTTCAGATATCTTGTTCATCTTTCAGTTCTGGTACGTATGTGTTATAGCCTGGCTGAAAGTATTTTATGAACTGTAATTCCTTTGCTGACAAGACTCTTACTTCTTTTTGAATAATAATTGTATTAAACCCTTTTTCAGTTAATTACAGCACTGTCAGATTGTGATAGTTCTTGAAATCTGTCAGACAGGAGGCCTATGGCCAGGGGTTACACTTTTGCTAGTCTTCCAAATTTGGCTAAATTCTAGGAGGATCAGTTCAATGTGTTTGAAACTACTAGCTTGTTTGACATCTTTTGTTGCAGCCTTGAATTCTCAAAAACAGTGATTTTTTTATAAGCAAAATTACATAGTTTCTCATTAATTTTTGCTATCTGACAGATATTCTAGAGCCATATGGGCCTTGCCCAAATTCCTTTTTTACAACCAGAAATCCTGAAATTACTAAACACTTTTGATGCAGTAAACTACACAATAGTGCCCTTTTTGGGCAATAGAACAAACCAACATTGCAAGAAAATAGCTTAATCTCTGACTCTCAGTTCAGCAATAATTTCTCTGATGTTCTTCAAACAGATACTGACGAGATGCTTAAATATTTTCTTTGAAATTTACCAGTGAGAATATGAAACTATTCCCCATCTCATTTTCCACGTAGGCTGATGGAGAGTGCTGTGGTAATTTCTGAGGGAGAGCAGAAGAGTTTTGTGCTTCAACTGGGGAGAAATAACCCCCTGCACCAGGACAGGTTGGGGGCTGACGTGCTGGAGAGCAGCTCTGAGGAAAAAGACCTAGGGGAGGACAACAGGATGCCCATGAGCCGACAATGTGCCCTTGTGGCCAAGAAGGCCAATGGCATCCTGGGGGGCATCAGGAAGAGTGTGACCAGCAGGTGGAGGGAGGTCATCCTCCCCCTCTGCTCTGCCCTGGGGAGACTCCATCTGGAGCACTGTGTCCAGTTGTGGGCTCCCCAGTTCCAGAAGGACAGGGAACTGCTGGAGAGGGTAGAGCAGAGGGCTGCAGAGATGATGAGGGGCCTGGAGCATCTCTCTTCTGAGGAGAGGCTGAGGGACTTGGGTCTTGTTAGTCTGAAGAAGGCTGAGGGGGGATCTGATCAATGCTTCTAAATACTTAAAGGGTGTGGTGTCAAGAGGCTGGGGCCAGTCTTTTTTCAGTGGTGCCCAGGGACAGGACAAGAGGTTACGGGCACAAACTTGAACGTAAGAAGTTCCACCTAAACATGAGGAGGAACTCCTTCACTTTGAGGGTGGCAGAGCCCTGGAGGAGGCTGCCCAGGGAGGTGGTGGAGTCTCTGTCTCTGGAGACATTCAAAAACCGCCTGGACACGTTCCTGTGCAACCTGCCCTGGGTGGACCTGCTTTGGCAGGGGGTTTGACTCGATGATCTCCAGAGGTCCCTTCCAACCCCATGTGATTCTGTGTTCATGTAAATGTTTAATCCACCGTCGATGTGGACAAAGGTGCTCAAGACAAAGTGTTGGGGTACGGATAACCTTGTGTTTGGCAGCTTGAGAAGCTCCTGGGTGTTTATAGAGAAGCCGTTGTGCGTCTGGCATGAAGTGGGCTGTTTCCAGTCTGTCCTGGCCTCAGCACGTACAGTCGGCAACACACCCCAAGGTGCATGGTCCTGCCAAGGTTACAGGATGGAGGGCGTTGGGTGGCCCGAGGAGCCAAATGAAGATTGTTTGCTCTCATTGTCCAGGAAATGAAAATATGATTGATGCGGCACCTGTTCTCTTCAAAGGGAAAAGGATTCAATATCAATCACTGTTTCTTAAGGGAAACAAATATTTAATTTTGTCAAAGCTCCAGAAATTTATGTCGCTTCAGCAATAAGTTGCTGAGACATATTAAGTGAATTGACAGCGTTCTGTAGTGTAAAGTTGTGGTTTGCCACCATAAATACCTGGGATTTGGTAGAACTCCCTGAGCCTTGGCAGCGTAACAATCATTGTCATAACTGAAAAACAAAAGACAACTCATCTTCATGCTTTGAGTACCAGGAGCTGAATCATAGTAAATCGATGCCGGTGAAACATTAAGAAAAAATGCATTTTTAGCATATATTTATAGCATCTGCTCATGACTAGGCTTTCTGTGAAGTGCTGTTTCAGAGTTCTTCCTGCTGTTAACTGTCAGGATGCAGTCCTTCCTGCTGGCAGCCTGTGCTTAGGATGCTTCAGGGTGCCTAACCAAGTGCCAGTAGCTCTCTGGAGAAGGAGTCAGGTGCTTGACATTCAGCTTAATTCACCTCTCTTTGCCTTAATGCAGCTGCGGAAGTTGTTTATTTTGTGCCAGGAGCTGGGATTAACTGGATGATGCCTAGACCTCTTTTCTTCTTCATCCTCTAAAGTTCTCAAGCTGCTAATGAGAGTTTAAATGTATAAAAAGAGAATCGCTCACTGTGGTAGCTCTTGGAATCTTTTTTAAGGCGGGTTGGTTGATCAGCTCATGGCTAGCAGAGACACGAGGTGCCACCTCAGCTGCAGCCCTCAGTCCTAATGGCTTTCCAATAGTAACAACTCTCCCACCTTTTCAGGATTACACCAGAGCCTCTGAAGTTTCACAGGTGCTTCCCATGAGAAATAGAGTGTAAAACTGCAGTCCTCAAAATACATTACCAGCTAGGAAAAGAGCGTGCTGGTATTCACTACCTTTAGAGGAAATCTTTCTCCCACCTGTCTTCAGCACTGAGAATTGCAAGCTCATCTTTTTATGCGTGACGGGAATGCAAAGAGGGAAAAAAAACATGGATGGTGTTTTATCATATGCCCTGAAACAACATAGTGGTGTTTCTGAGATAAATATAATTCTGTATCAAGAGAAAACACAGCACTGTAAATATTGTGTAGCACCATGTGCTGGTACATTCTGGTGCTGGCAGTTACTTAATGGATTTCTCTATGAATATGGCGTGTTTCCTTGGCACTTTTTGGTCAGTGTCTTAGTGAACCCTCTACTTGTAGGTTGCTTTTATTTGAGCTTGGAGGAGCAAGCAACAAGCAAACCTGCACCACTGCAGCAGGCTGGATTATTCTTTTAGGGCCTATCTGGAGCTGATGGGAATTTCTACAGTAACTAAAACAGGCTCTCAAATTGAAAGCCTGGGATAGAAAACCTTCCCAGAATAAACTCATCTGTCCCTCGCTTGTGTCTTTCCCACACCACGCAGGCTGGAAGCCTCACCACGTGCTGTTTCCTCGCAGCTTGGCACTTTCTTGATTTTCCAGTAGAAATATTCCAAAACTGCCTGAACTAATCTTGCTATAGCAGGGCTTTTTATACTATGAAGATTTTCATAAATCTTCCTTGATCCAATCCAGTCCTTTTTTTTCTCTTGTCTTACCCAACATATATGTGAGGAAAGATAATCACTCTCTTCCATTTTACAGCACTTCCATTTATTCTTTCCATGTCTTCTGGACCTGTTACAGTTCCTCGTGATTTCCTCAGAAGTTTTTCCAGTTGTTCCAAGTTTTTACTGAAATGCAGAATCCAAACAGATCATAGTGGTATAGGGGGGAGGTCTAATCAGTCTTACCTTCAAAGATTTTTGCAAATACCCCATGAATACTATGATACTGTTTTTAAACTCAAGCATGACTTGTGTTGTCTTCATCATCTCAGGTCTTTTTTGATTTCTCCGTCCTGTGTTCTTAGGCTAATATTTTCTAAATAAATAGTGGCTCTTGCACTGGGCACTACTGAGTCACAGAGAAGAGAAAGGTGAGCCCTTTCACTTGTATTCTAATTCTGTCCTCTCAACATGCTTCAGTCACCCCAGTTCGATGTCATCTTCTTAAAAATATGCTCTGTCGCATCATACAAGACATCACTGGAAGATCTGAGTAGCACCAGGGTGAGCGTTGCTTCCTTTGGAGCTCACTTGATGCAAACTGCCCTTCTGATAATAAGCTATTGATAACAGTTCTATGGAAAATTTTCTATCAGCCTCTCCATCCACCCTCTGTTAGCTCTCTAGTTGCACCTCCATCATAGCTGGGGTGGATCCACGCATCGAGAAGAAAGGAGGGCGTTAGTAACCACCCGAGTGTTTGTTCTGTGCGCGTTGCCCAGCGCAGGTATGCAGGGTACAGCGCCCTGCCTTTGGGTCGAGCACAAACAGAGCATTACTCATGCCCCAAGCAGCCGTTGTGTAACTCCTCTTCCCTTGGCCCGGCTCCCTCGGCGCCATCGCGGCTGTTTTACTGCTCCGTGGTGACTCCCAGGCCTCTTCCCGTGCTGCTGGCACCCTCAGCTTCCTCTCCTTAACGTTTTCCCGGTTGCTTTATTATTCCCAAAGGCTGCTCTAAGGACCGTGATCGATACCTCTTCCCACTTTTCCCGGGTTTTCCCCTTAAGGACTCATCCCTCTGGTGAGTAGTGCCTGTCCTCCAGCGTAGCCTTCGTTCCCCGGGAGCTCCGTGTCCCCAGGACGCTGCAGCCACACGCGGATCTTGCAGCTCCGTGACTCATCTCTTTCTGGATCCTCTGCGTCCAAGAAGCGGCGTGCTGGGGGATGATAGTAAATCTCCCCAGTGAAAGCCAGATTTTATGGTTGTGCTTATTCATCTTTCTCCAAAGCAGAACTCTATTATGCAAATGCCAACAGCAGCAGTGGCACTGAGGAGCGAAGAAGAACGCACTGAGTGCCGTGGTAATCTTTGCTAATGAACAACAGAGGCATTCACAGGCAGAAATGATTTAAGGAGGAAAGAAGTTTCTTTCCATGCTGCTCTTTGGAAAAAAAAAAAAAAAAATGAAAGCCTTTACAGGATTTTAGGAGTAGAAACCTGTAACCGTCCCACAGAGTGGAAGAGATCCCATTCTGCCATGGCCAAAGTTGTCAGACCTTGCAGGGTTACCTCCCACCTCCCCCCCACAGGGTGCAGATTATCAGGAACCCGTCCAAGCTGTAGAAAGCCTGAGAGGGTGGATAACAAGTGCCGAACGATTATCTCGGAGAACATCACTCTGAAACAGGTCTTGCCCAGGTTATAAGCGTGGGTCACGGGCAAGGCTGATTTGTGAGATTTTCATTTCATGCATGTATAGGCATTTTCATACCTCCTTAGGCTCACTTAATTCTGCCTTTCTACCTTCTTATTGTTATCTCTTTTTACTGATAAGTCCATGGTTCCCAGCACAGCACCTCTGTGTGTGTGTTACTCCAAGCAAAAACCCATGTGGAATAAAAGCCCCCAGAAAAACTCCCTCATTCTTCTGCCATTGCACCATTAACTCACCCAAACCACTTATAACAAGTAAATGTGATTCATCTGATCCACTTTATCTCTCTGAAAAGCCCTTGTTCTGACAACTCTTGCCATTAATATTCAAATATCCATCACTTCCATCCGTTTTGTGTTGTAGAAATAATAACAATAAGCTATTTTTCAGGTTTTTACCTCTTTCTGATGCACCCAGGGCAGCTTTCATACCTTGGTCACTGCCAGCCTGTTCCTCCTCTGCAAAATGGTCACATCGTGTCACTGTCATTGAGAGTAAATACAAGTCAGCAGAGTTTACCCCTCTTTAATTTGGCTACAAAATTAAATTAACTTCCCCATAGTCAGCTTGTAACACCAGAAAAATCTCTCTTGTATTTTATGTATCATTATGCTGTCCTGGTAAGTCAAATTCTGACTTCTGCTTTAATGTAGTGTAAAAACATGATTGCACTTCTTCCCAGACAGAAATGTACAGGTGCAAAGCAAAGAAAAGTAAGTTTAGAGCGGAATCGTGCGGGTGTGCTGGGTTGTACCTGGCTTGAGCCTTTCTTTTCGAGAAAATGCAGATGAGAATCTGTCCATCTGAATCCATTTGGATTTAAGCACTGGAGCAAGCTAAGCATTTTCAGCTTTTTCTTTGAATATCTTCCACGCGCATTTCTATGTACATCCTGCTCATCTCAGGCCTTTCATATGCAGCTAAATGGTAAACAAGGATGGTTAAATGTAGCAGAAATTAAATCCAAGGTTTTAACTGATACGAAAATAAGCGCTATTTAGAAGGAACTTAGGAATCAGTTATAAGCAAATACTGGTATTGAGAAGTCAAGGTTTACTTTAAGATGATCTCTAAATGCAGCAACCTCAAAGTTGAATTTTGGTATCATAGCTTATTTATTCTAAATAACTTAAAAAAAAACAGGTGCAAAATAATTAGCAATAATTGCAGTCATGGGTTTTGCTTCAGTGCAGAGGTCCTGCATGCAAATCACCGTCCTGTCTTAGAAGTCTCCTATTTCCACTCCTTCATACGGTTTTGTCCCTTGATAAGAGCTGTTAGATAATAATTAAAGAGCTGTTAGATATTATACAAGATCTGCTCTAGGTATTTTTTTTTCTATTTTTAAAAAATTAATATTTAATTTCCCTGCTGCATCATACCAGTCTTTCCTCTAGATGGTGCCCGATACCCAAGAGCTGGGTGTAACACTATCCCATGTGAAAGGCGATTGAGAAATACTCCGGATGCCACTCGCCTTTGTTTCTAAATTCTATCTTATAATAATTTGTCTAAGTCGATAGATTACTTCTTCTGCATGATGTAAATATGGTGTTTCATCCCCTTGAGAATGTTAAAATCCGATCGCTAGAGCCTAAAATGCCACCTGCCGGGAACGGTGTCATCTGTTCCTCCGAGGACCGATCCATATCTCATATTTCTGATGGCAGCCATTAACTGTTGGTCGGCTCGACGGTATGTACGTCGCTGCTGCCGGGGGGGAACTTCTTATTTGCCTGGTTTTCAAATAAATTCATTCTCTCTGACCATTATGTAAATGTTTATTCGTGTCTCTGCTTTACACAGAAATGCAAAATTTCAAATATGGATGAAATGTGCATGAAAATGGGCAACAGGGAGTGCTCTGTGTACCTGTATGCTCATAGCTCTGTGAGCAGAAGGACCAGGTAAATAATGTCAATATTCCAAGATATGTTCAGCATCACTGAATTTCAACATTATACCTGAAAGTGCTCATAAACCCACAAGTTTTATAAGCAGGAAAATGACTATTAGTTGTAAGTGACAAGGTAGAGTTTGTTATTGTTGGAATTACAATTGAGGTCGGCTACACCCCTGTCTAAGGACCTGATTCTGACCCTGGGTCCCCAGGAACTCCCCCAGTGGGGGTTGAGCCCCCATCCCCAGCCTTTCCCAGTTGCCAAACACAGCCCTTCTCCTGCGATGGCCCCGGCTGCTGCTGGGCTGGGGGGGTCACGGTGCACAAAGGGGCTCTCACCCCAGAGATACCACCTCATATTTCCTGCTGCGGCTCATTCAGCAACTTCAAATCTTGCTAATTTTTTTTTTTTAAATAATCCTTTGATGTTTGGTTTGTGAATTGGGGGGGGGTTGGGCCCCATCTTGCATTTTTGACTTCTCCTGGAAGCCATGCAGCCTGGGCACACAGTGTCCAGCTGGGAATTCATCCCCTCTCTCCCCGCATAGCTGGACATGCAAATTGTACTGCAACTCCCTCAGCTAATTATATCAGGGAATATATCAGGGAATTATGTGCTTGTGTATCCCCTACCCTTTCTCTGTTAAGCTGTGAGGACTTTTATATGTTTTAATTCTATTGGTCAGTTTTACAAAAATATTAGCTATTTTTTTGTGAAGGAGCACACAGTGTTCGGAAGAGTTTTCAAAAGTTTCTTTTTATTTCAAAAGCTTTTTTGAAATAAAAAGAAATTTAAAACTGGTTTGAGGTATTTTTTATATTTATTGATATCCATAGCATGTAGACATTGTAAATGAGCTCATTAATACTTTTTAAATACAGTCTTATAAAATATAGAAATTAAATATGAATTACTGCATGAGGTGGTGGAGGAGAAAACTGTCTTGTATAAGTTTGCCCACAAGAGTGTGAGTTTAAAACGGACTTTCTAAGTCACTAATGAAACTAATGCTCCGGTTTGACAATGAGGAGAACGGAACGGGCCCTGTGAGTCACACAGTAGGTGACAAAGGTGACAAAACCAAATCAAGGAGCAGCCACCCCCCTTTATGTTCTTTGTGTGCCTCTGTCATAGTCTCTTTCAGGCGTCGCTTCCAAATAAGAAAGCCCTACTCTGTTTAACCTCACAAAGTGCTTTTTGCGGACCACTACTCCCTCTTTCTCCACCTTTTCTGGGAAGAGAAGGGCTGGAACACGTGGGCACACCACGGGCTCGGGCAGTGCCCTAACAACGCTTGTTTTTATTTGTTCTCTGCGTCCTCCCTAATAATTCCTTACGGTCTGTTTGCCTTCCCACTGCCTCTGAGCGCTCTGTGGAAATGTCAGCGCAGCGATGCCAAGATCTCCTCAGCCAGCCATAGTGGGTCAGAGCCCGCTCCTGCCTGTTCGTCCTGATTTGCATGATTTTGCATCCACCAAAGTTCAGTTTCATTTGTCATTCTAGCCCTTAAATCTCAGACCTGATTTAGACAAGGGGTTTCAAACCAGGGTTAATTAGTTAGTCTGACGGTTTCATATTTGAACACTTTTCTGGAACTCTCAAAATGCTGTCCCATCCAGGAATTTTGTTCCCATTCCTTGTATTTATTCAGCTTAAAGCCTCTTCTGCTGGTCTTCAGTTTGAGATGACTTCTCCGTCTTATCTCTCATAAAGAAACCTCCATAAATTCCTCTGTAGTAAACAGTGACCCAGATATTTCACTTAGTTCTCCTGCTTCCATCATTTAGTGGACATAGAGGTTCTCCTTTAGCCTTCCAGCTTCTTATCTTTGGGAAAAGTCTTTCCTCTGATATCCTCAGGAGTTCCGTTTTCAGGATCTCCCTTTTTTTTATTTTTTTTGGCCTTAACTTATTAGCGCTTGAGATCAAGCTAGAATTCAGGTTTTTCCATCATCTCCATTTGGAGATGACTTACATTCCTGGAGGGTCCCTTAAAGCTTTTCTTGATAGAAGGACTAATTCAATTTAATCTCTGGTGAAGTGTTTTTCAACACCTGCAAGTCCTTGCCCTTTTGGCTGTCCCTTTTGTTTCTTTTACACCAATAAAAGAGCTTTTCTTCAGAGTTTGTGGAGTCCCTGAGCTCTGTGTGGCTGAGTGCAAGGCTCATATCTGATAGAAAATAACAGGCAGAGCCAGTAGACATGGAGTGAAGCTGTGAAGGCAAATGGTGGCCCTAAAGACAAAGAATCCTGTCATCAGTCTTTATTTTCCCAAGGTGTTTCATTCTTATGGATGGATTGTGAGGTAAGTGTGGAAGGCAATGGCACCGACTGTGGAGGTGAAAAAAAGCATCTCCTGTTTTTTCTTCACATTCTCCATTAAGACTGAAAGATCCTGCCATTTTCCTGTTAAGGATCCTCTTCTCTCCATATATTTTCTGATGTCTCCCTGGACCCCTTTCTCTCTCCTGTTTCTGTGACAGTCTAGTAGATCTCAGTCTCTTTAGTTGTTTTCTTCCTTTCTTTGCTCCTTTTTCCTTTTTGGGTGACTTTAGTTTGCCACAGGTAACATCATTCAGGCCTTGGCCTTTCTTCCAAGCCCTTCTTCCCATCTTGACTTTGGTGCTGCTGCTGGTTGACCGTACCAGCCCCCCGTGCCCTGGGATTTGGGCTCTTTGGCTTTGCTGTGACTCTTTCCGAGATGCTTCTAGAATGGCCGAGGAACATTCCCTCAGGAGATACAGTGCATCCTTAAATGGGGCATCCAAAAATCCTATCAAGAGCGACGCTAACCTCTTGGCAGAGGTTTTTATTCACTGAATGCAGCAGGTTTGGGTAAATACCAGAGAAATGCTGGAAGCTGAGCACCGGGAGAGGAATTCAAGGAGAACAGAGACTCACGAGAGGCTTCTATAGTCTTTTTTTAAGAGTCTCATCGTGTCTTTCTTAGGACCATGTGGAAAAACAACCCATACTGCAGCACTCCCTCCATGCCGAGAGAAGAAAGTGACAGGAGAACAACAAACTCCTGCTGGAACTTTTTTCCTGCCTTCCTTCCTTTCCTTCTACTCTTATCCCTCCCACCCCGGGGCCAAACGGCGTGAGCCGTGGTTGCATCTGGGGAGCGAGGAGGACCCATCCTGCTGCATCAGCCCCGTCCCAGGGGGGACACAGGCGTCCCCAGGCTGGGGACTTTGCTTTGTTCCCCGCAGCCCCACCCGTCTCCTCAGCCAAAAATGAGATTTTTCCATCAACTGCAAACATCTCCTGCTCGTGGTTAAATATTAATTTTGACAATTTGCACCCAAACTCTGAGCTACCTTGTCCAGGAATAGGGAGGGCAGCCCCGAGGTCCTGCTGCATCTCGGGTGAGAGAGCTTGTTCCGTGTGACAATGTGGATTTAATGAACAGGCTGCCCCGGCGCCGGGAACCATTTCCCTCGGATAGCTGCAAAATAAATGATGGGACATTTTCCAGGGCAATGCTGCAACCACCCAAAATACCGCTATAAAATTCACAGAGGCGAAGCAGAGTGACTGCATTAAGCAAGGCTTAGGGGGATTATCGAATTAAATTGGTTGCCCCTTCCACCCTTCCCCCCAGTCGAAGACGTTAGAAATCTAAATACAAAAAAAAAAAGGGTGTTAAAACAACACAATGGGCTTCGCTAAAACCTATAAAAGCAAAGAAACTCATTGTTAAGGCAGTCGCTTTATTCTGGGCTGCTATTGTGTTGAGGCACAGCGTTGATTTTCCGAGGGTTTTCTATCGGGGAGCGGCAGAGCCCTGGGTAATCTCAGGAACCGCAGGAACTGCCGCGGCTGGAACGCTGCCGGAATGGCTCTGCCTCGGTAATTCCCCCGGCGAAAGAGAAAACGCAACGCAACCGCCTACAGCGCAGGAGCGATGCCTCCGCCACCAAATCCTTCTGCCTGGCTGTTCCCAGCTCCCTCCTTTTCCCGGGGACGGCGGCGTCACCGGCATCCGGCTGGTTTAGGGGAGAGTTTGTGCAATGAGAGCTTTGCTTTAATCTGGGCTGGATTTATCCAGATGCATCAATCCCTGGGAAGGCTTACACGGGTCTCCGGTCTTCTGCGTGCATGTAGCCTTGATTTGTTAATCTGGAAATGGTTTATTCAAAATTTTAAAAAAAAAAGGAGAGAAAAAAGAAAAAAGCAGCCTTTAAAACTGCTTTGGGTGTGCAGTGGAACAAGCGCCCGGGTTCTCAGTTGTACATACGGGCTGGCACCCGCGTCACAGGTTTTAGGCTTATGTGTGGCATGTTGTACCTGCTTTAATGGCATGAATTATAGCCCAAAAAAAAGCTTTTCCAATTTAAATTTAAATCTTTTAATATCATAGAATCAGAGAATATTTTAATATCTTAATTATACGATTTGTTTGAATAATATTTAAATATATAAAATTAAATATTAATTCCCAATACATTTACAGAACCTTCTTCACCCGAACGACCACAGAAGTATTTCCTTACCAGGGAATGCCTTTTCTTTGCATCGCTCTTAACGTCATTACATCCCCTCATATTTAAAGTCTTTGTTTAAGTACAGTTCTGGCACAGTAATAAAATAAATTCATTAGGCTTGGAGTAAAGGGCTGAGGCAGATTGGGCAGGCTGGAGCTGAAGTTTGAAGGTATTTTGCAGCACCATGGGAAGCTGCAAAAGGGGCTGGGGACGCTGACCGCTTGTGACAGGTCTAGCCTGGAAGAAGACCAAAACCGTAGCAGTTCAAAAGCCGAATAATATTACTATGGCAACAAAATAACTCACCTTAAAATAAAAAGCGCATTGGGAAGCAACCTTACATCTTCAGGGAACATAACAAGAAAGATCTTTTTTTTAATATATATATATAATATTATTATTTTTTGGCTTCCTGAACTCTTGACCTATTACCAGATGTGGATGCAGATATAAAAAAAATAATAATAATTCAATTTCTATCAGCAATGAAATGAAACTGAACGCCACCAAATCTCCAGTGCAATGGGAAACTCCCCCAAATGATGCCACCGGTGTTATAGATGGGGTTGGTCTCTAATCCTCTGGATGCCTGAGCTGCCCCTTAAGGGGGTGAGGGGGGTCCCCCCTGGGCTGGGCTCTATTGGGGAGCAGGGCTGGGGGCGAGACACCGGCGTCCCTGAAGGAGCCCAGTGTTTCCTCGGTGGGGTCTTCTAATAAAGCACATCTGAGCGTGTTCCTTGGGAGCTGGTTAATGGCCTGAGGTCGCCACTGTACAATTAACAGGGGTAGCATGTTGTTCTGGCCTGAAATAAAGCCAGACCGAGAGCAAACCCACTAATGATACGTGCAGGCCTTTTTACCTTTCTTTTCCTCCCAGGCTAGGGTAGAAGCTCCCCTTGCTTGCTAATCTGGGTAATTTTCAATTAAGATGAAGGAAATCTCTTTCTTTTTTTTTTTTCATAAATGGACACAAGAGTGTATCTGAGCACTTTCTTTGTTGTCTTTCAATTAAGAAGAAAAGAACATTTTTTGCCCATTGGGAAGGGTAATATCTCCCTCCATCTAGCGATGCTGGTCATGGATCTTTTTTTTTTTTTTCCTTTTGCTCTTTCCCTCACCTGTATTTTTAAGGAGGATACAGAGCAGGTGACGGTGTCACAGCAGGAAGGGAAGGCCTCTCCTGCACAGGAATTTAGTGGGGAACTGCTTCTGATCTTTAAACCCCAAAAGGGGATGATTAAGCTCATTGCTCTCTTGGCTTCGCTGATGGAACTGCAAGAAGACACCCAGGACCAAGCTGTGGGTCCTCCCCAGGTGGCAGCGTCCCCGGCTGCCCCCACTGAAGGTTCTTCTCTTTGATGGACATCTCTGTGGTAGATGCTGCCCAGGTCCATCGGGGAGCACACCTGACCTGGCTCCAAGGGCAAGGCTGGCAGCCCAGCTCTGCCTTAGTTTTCTGGGTCTTTTCTTATTTCTTTGATTATTTTTTTTTAAATAACCTCGTACACACTAAGGGCAGTTTTTTATAAGGAGGGAAAAGAAATCAGCGACTTACACTTCCAAAGCGTTTTATACCCATTTCTTAATAGTATGATACCAGCACCATTTTCATGTTTGGCATTAGCCTTAAATTGCTCTTGAAATTTGGAGTTAAATCTCCTTTGTATAGTAAATAGGCTTAGTGCGGTGGTGCCAATCAGCCCGCCTGCCCCCCTCCTTTTTTTTTGGGGGGGAGGTATTTTTCAGGGAAAGAAAGAGCCTACTCATCTGACATAATTTAGTAAGATTCCCTACTCTGGTAACTGAAATAAATCGGGCTATTAGAGCCATCATTAGGAGCAGATGTAGGCTGCTTTGGGGATGGCGAGGAGCTGCTGCTGGCTCCCCCCGTCTGCTGTCCCATTCTCGGCCCCGGCTCTGGGTGCTGCTGCCCACAAGGTCTGTCTTTATTCTCTTTTTTATTAAAAAAAATCACCAACACCACCGTTAAAGACAGAAGTTAGTATGTATTCGCTACGGAGCAGGAAAACCCTATAGTTGCTGACAGCTAAAGGTTATTCTGACAGATGTGAGATCCAGAGTATTAGTATCTGAAGCTCAATGCAATGAGCAGGGACTAATTATTGCTAAATATTTTTCATGGACATAGTGTTAATCCCTCCCATACAGTTCCAAACGCCATTTCCCTGTTTGTTCCCTCCAGCCAGGTGTGTTTTGCCATCGTTTCCACATGAAATAGGAGCAACAGGTGAAAAATCCAGTGGTTCATCTGGGAATGCAAACTCTCCCAGGCTCTTCTTACAGGGATGAGACTCCAGTGGTTCAGCCACGGTGAACCGTTCCCAGGTTTTCTCATAATCCTGGCCATTTCTTAAACTGAAGCAAATAACTTGGATGGTGTCTGTGTCAGGGAAACTGATGCCGAGCTGGAGCAGCGCCGGCAGCTCCAAACCCTGGCAGCAAACGGGAGTTGTCCTGTCGGGCCTCCCTCCTGCTCATTGAAGGCAAAGAGCATTTATGGGGTAAAACCCGAGGCCACAGGAAAGCCAGAAACCCCTGTCTCTGCCCTGCAGCAAACCTTGACTAATCCACTGAAAAAAAAAAAAAAAAAATTAAAATCGTCCTGCATTTCAGCAAGGAAGCAGAGATCTGGTGACATTTGATTTTCAGATCGTCCGGACGATACGTGCAGGAGGTAGATGTTATGCTGAAAAATCGTGCTTGTCCCCAGGGACCTCGATAACGCGATAACGATTCCGATGGAGAGCTGTACCTGGGGCTCCGGCGGGTGATGGGAGATCCAGAGCTATTTTAAGCCGAGCAAGAAGGCAGCCGGCATTATGCGAAAGCCAACCATTCTCTGTGTGCTGGGGACAGAGCGTCTGACTGGAAATGCATAAATAAGTGCTGAAGGCTCTGCAGAGCCACGATTTTTCCCATTTGTTTGGCAAAGTTCAGCCCGTTCATAAAATCCAAGGAAAGCCCGGCAGGAATCGCCGGCAGATGCGGCTGCGTGAGAGTCTGGACTCCTAGTTTTTGCAGCGATGAGCTGCTGCAAAAATAAATACCTTCAAAATAATAAAGTGCCCTCCCCCAAAAGCCACCGCTCTTCCCCGCTTTCCTGTCCCTTCCAAGGCAAATCCAGCTCCTTTCGCAGAGTTTGCTGCCGTCCTTCTCCTTCGTCCCCTCTGGTCCCCCTCCACCAAACCAGCCCCGGCATTCAGAGCCAAATCGTGAGCTCCCTCCAGTTTGGGATTTTAAGCCATATTTTGGGGGGGAAAAAAATATAAATGTCAGATTCACTTTTTTATTTGCATCCTGAGCTTTGGTGTACTCCATTGTCAGAGTCTCGGCTGAAAGCAAGAGGACTATAAACACGTTGTCTTTTTCAAATGGAGCCAAAAATCCTTAAGAAAGAACCTCTCTGAGTTTTGGCAGATGGTACCAAACCCTGGGGGGCTGGAGCCCCTCTGCTGTGGGGACAGGCTGAGAGAGCTGGGGGGGCTCAGCCTGGAGAAGAGGGGACTCTGGGGGACCTTAGAGCCCCTTCCAGTCCCAATGGGGGCTTTTAAGAAAGATGGGGACAAACTTTTCAGGAGGTCCTGTTGCAACAGGACAAGGGGTACTGGCTTTAAACTAGAAGAGAGAATCTTTAGGCTAGATTCACAGAATTCTGTGATTCTGTGAAGAATATTTTTACAATGAAGGTGGTGAAACACTGGCCCAGGTTGCCCAGAGAGGTGGTGGATGCCCCATCCCTGGAAACATTCAAGGTCAGGTTGGACGGGGCTCTGAGCAACCTGATCTCATTGAAGATGTCCCTGGGGTTGGCCTAGATGACCTTTAAAGGTCTCTTCCAACCCAAACTATTTATGATTCTATAACCCAGGGGGCGAGGCAGCAGCCAGGCCCTTTGCAGCATTTGTGCCCTGGCCCTGGCTGGCTACAGCTCTGGGGTTGGACTAGATGATCTTAAAGGTCCCTTCCAACCTAGACAATTCTATGATTCTACCGAGGAGGAGCATCACCTCCCCACTGCCACCCACCTTGGCCACCCTCCTCACCCACCCCATGTCCTCGGGGCTTCCAGAGATCCTGCTCCATCCAGGGCTAGCAAAGCTTTGGGGTCACCGTGATGAGAGGTCCTGCTGCCATTGACTGTGTTTTTCAAGGTGAAGTCTCAGAGCAGCGGTGACAGCCAGCGACACACAGCTCTCAAGTTATGGGTTTTTCCCTGAGTGATCTTTTGAATAGAGTGAAGGAAGAGCTTAAAATGCTTTTTCATAGTACTCTGTGTGCATTTCACTCCATAGATCTCGCTCTGCGCGGGCTTTGCACCCTTTTCGACAGCAACGAAAATAATTTACTTCTAAATGCTTCTTTCAGAGCAAAGGAAGGAAAGTGGATTAGAACAACGGAGGTTATCTGGCACAACAAAACACTCCAAAAGAAGTGAGGAGGGGGACAGAAAAGGTAGGACTCTCACATTGGGCTGGTTGAAGTGGGTGCATTGAGTAGTTTGGTGCCATCGCAATGCTCGATAGTGGAATATTTCGCGTTTTAATGTCATCGGCACAGAGTCCAGACGCTGCCTCTCTCCTTTCTATCGGTATTTCCCCGCATTTTATTTCATTTTATGCAGGCTGTGGCCATCGGGAGAGCAGGAAGGAGGAGCTGGTGTGGTTTCCCCATTCCCCAGCAGCAAACCGGGGAGGGCAGAGCCAGAGGAAGGTGATTCCCAGCACTGATGTGGGGCTGGATCCGGATTCGGGGTCTCTCCGGCCCCGGGGCAGCCCTACTCCCACATGCCGCCCCCTGCAAGCGCCCGCCGAGGAAAAGTAATCACTTGCCTTACCTCCGGGTTTAATTACTCTCTGCTCCAGAGCTAATTAGGAGCGCGGTCCGTCCAGAGGTCAGGGACGGAGCCCTCCCTCCCGCTTCGTGCCATCTGCCATTGCCATGACACTGGCTTTGCTGTTCACGCCTGGCTGGGCGCGCTGGATGCGCGGGGTAATGGGGCTGTTTCCCCCCCTCCCTCCCCTCAGCTCTTTGGAAAGGAAATAAAATTAAAAAAAAAAAAGAATGGTTCAAACTGCTGCACGCTGCCCTTCTCCTTTCCGCTTTTTCAGCCTTTTAGCATACAGTTTTCCGGCAATTGGAAGGAAAATTGCCCTGAAAGAAAGAAACAAAAAATCTGTCTTATTTTTTAAACAAAACCCCCCGCGCCACACAAGCAGCTGCAGAGAATTTCTCTTCCAAACGGATGATGTCATGGGCTTTGTCAGCCAATGCTGTAATGAATAAAAACCTAGACCCTAAAATCATCCAAGCTTTTGATGAAACTCCTAAGGTTCCTGGTGCAAGCGATCACCAAAATGAGCTGGAGCGGGTGGTTTTGTCATGCAGATCTGGACTGAAGGAGCTGGAGGGTGGAGGGAACTGGGCAATAACCAAAACCAGTAACCGGCCTCGGGGCGGGAGGTGGGAGATGGTGCCAGGGGAGATGCCGGTGCAGCAGCAGCTGGGGGGCACCCGGGGGTACCCACTGACGGGGTGCACAGCCCCTGGGGGCAGCTGGGCACTGGGACATCCAACGGGGCTTTCGGCATCCACCATGGAACCGCTCTTGGTTTAAAAAATGTGACGTACAACCACATTTTTTAATACACATATATGTATATTTAATATATAAAAAAATACTATATATATATTCTCTACAAATATATATGAAGGCTAGCAATAAAATATTGTAAATAGCACCCATTGCTGCTGTACCGATGGGCACATCGTTGCTCTCCCAGGGACATCCCGGGATGCTGAGGTCAGGAGACTCGGCAGGATGTCCCAGCTCAGCTGGGGTCCCAGCTGGGGAGGGGACAGGTGTCACCCGCGGGGAGCCAGGGCAGCGCCCAGCGAGTCACCGCGGGACATAAGGGACAGGGCTGGGAATGAGAACCAGAGCTGGGAGCCCACACGGCTGGGGGGTAGAATCTGCTCTTCCCACAGCACAGAGGTTCCTGATGGGATGAGCCGAGGCCAAGCAGGGAACACGGAAACATGATGCTCTGCGACATGGGAGGGGAAATGGAAAAGGGGATTTTTATTTTTTTTTTCCCCAACAAAAAGTTCAATGGAAAATCAGTGAGTGCCAAAGGCAGCTAGCCCCTGGGAGGAGGTGTGGGCACAGCATGGCCCCTCCAGACCCCCGGGAGCAGGAGCAGCCGGGGGCAGCTCCCAGTTTGTGCAGTGTCCAGGCACTTCTCCTGGATTAAAACCAGGGCTGATAGCGCTGAAGCATGTCCATAAAGTAATTTTAAGTTATGGTTGTTGGAGCTTTCTGTGGATAAAAGGCGAAGCGTTGCCAATCCACAAGACACCAGGGGGTCTGTGACCCACGCGCGGTTCTCCAGGCTGAGGACACGGCTCCATCCCTGCCATAAACCCTGCTGCAAAGCCAGGGCTGCTGGAAAGGAGGTGAATTGGCCCATGGATTACAACCACTCACTCTAACCAACGCGTGCACTAATTGGGGACCTTCTACGGCGCATATTCCTCATCTGATGTCCAGCGATGGCTCGAAGCCAACTCGCGCTGCTGGCGCTCCAAACATGCATTTGGATCGGTTTTAAGATCTGCGTAGCCTACCCCATGGGCTGTACAAGATACACAGAGCAATTATTACCCACTCCATAAAATGTATTTGGCTTTAGAAAATGTGCTCGTGAGATGCCTTCATAGACCCATTTTAATTGATCGATTGGCATGGCCATTGTGGTCATGGCCAATGCCAACGTCCCCAGGTGCCACCAACCTCTGCACAAACGGGGGCCCCTTCCGCAAAGACCAAGCAAAGTGTCTTCCAGTCATTGGCACGTGTCCCCCCAACACCATTAAACCTGTTGTTTCTGCCCCGTGTTTCTACACCCAGCCGGTCGGTGGGACCCGGCTCGGGGTGGCCCGGCGCCGTCAGGACGCCATCTGCCCCGAATCCACCGCCGGGCTCGCAGCTGCAGGCCGAGAGAGAGAGAGGGTTATGAAAGAAAGCTGGTTGTTTTGTTTCGGTCGCTCGTCGCTCACAGCACCAGGACTCCCCGTGCTCACGGCTCTGGGTTTCATTAGGCTGCTCTTGCAGGACCTCGTTCTCGTGGCGTTTCAGCGCAGATCATTTCCAGCCCGCTTTACGTAATGTCAGGCTCTTCTCGGTGGAAGAAACTCCATTCATTACAGCTTCCAATGCTCCGACACCAGAAGCCGTATCTCAAATCACGGAGCTGAGCACCCTCGTACCTGTGTGTGTCCCGGCTGCTCACTGGGCATGTGAAAATAGAGGCTCCTTCTCTGGAAAATGGGACAAAGCTGGCTCCCAAGATCAAAGGTCAGCAAGTTGGCACCTGCGGGTCATTTAAGGCCAAGTAAGGGATCTTTAAAATAAATAACGAAATATGAGCAATATCTTCTTCTTTCAATGATTCCAACCTTGTTTTCATGTCAGACGGACGAGTTTCCCATGACATGTGATGCAGCTGAGCTGGACATTCAAGAGACCTTTCTACAACATCCTTTTTTCTTATGTTTTTCTCCTTCAGTTCCTGTACAGGTCGCTCTCTCTTATTAAAACGGTTTGTTTTATGTAAATTCTAGAAGATAAATGTGAGGTATAGTAAATAAATATAAATCAGTGAGTGCTGTAACGGCTGTGTTACAATGAACTGGTCCACAGCCCTGCGGCCAGAGCCCCAGGGATGGCAGAGGGTATGGTCCTCCCAAAGCTTAACCAGCCAGGTGAAGGTCTGTGGGGCAGGACCAGGTTCCCGCTGTTGGTTCCAGCTGCCCATTGACTGAGAAGCTCAAGGAAAAAATTAAAAGACATCTATTTATGAGGCATGGACCATATGAGAGGAAGTAGATTTCAATCCAAAAAAGGCAGCAGAGCGGAACCTCCGCCCGTGAAGCAGAACGGGTAGATCTAGGGTGACACTGTGCGATACTGCCTAGATTTCAACTTATAGCAAGTTCTAGGTGCTGTTTTCCACCTGCTCTAGGAGGTGAACCTCTGGAAGAAGAGCTGGCACCAGGAGGGCTTTGCTATGTTTTAACTTTGGTATCCCCCATGGATGACCCTGCTGCCTCACTGGTCAATGGGCCTGGTTTTCCATAGTTCTCATCACGAATAGTAACTATCACCATTTCTCCAGCACATTAAATTTATACAAAGATTTAGAGAATTAAACCTCACCTTATTTGTCCTGATGGAGAAACTTCTGTTTACTGCAACATGCCAATGACCTCATCTTCGTATCCACCTGGATTTCTACAAACTGCTGTTTCTTTTCCTCCGAGCTCACATATTTTAGAAAGTAGGATGTGCAAAGCGAAACAAGAGGACTTGCTTCTTATCCACCACAGGATGGGCACGAGCCACCATCCCCATCATTGGGCCAGCGGGAAGGTGTGGGCATCCCACCAGGTATCCACTAGTCAGCGCCCACAGCTTCTACTGCATCCCGAGGGAAAGCAGGCTGGTTGCCCCAAACTCGGCCTCTGGTCCCTGACGGTGGGGACTGGAGGATGGGGACACGCAGACCCCAAATTTCCATGCCAAAGAGGCTACAGGGCAGGAAAGGAGGAGCGCCCATCACCCCAGAGGAGCTGCGGTACGAGCTCCTGCTCACCCCCCCCCAACCAGCTGATGAACCTCAAACTCTCAGGGTCCTCCCTGATTATCAAGTTTTCTTGCAGTGCCGTTCCACGGGAATACTCAGACATGACCACCACCTAGAGGCTAGAGCACTAAATGAAGCTAGAGAGATTTACAGTCAAAATGGGCCAAAAAGCGGGTTGGGAATATTTCATGAGCCCAAACAGAGCAACAGCGAGAGCTGGGTATCTGGACCACCTTCCTCCAAGCCAGTGGTGGCCCTCACCTCAACGTCAGCCTACACAACAGCGGCCAACGGCCGGGCCCAGCAGAGCTGCCACCCTGGAGGGATGCGTTTGGGGAGGGAGCTTGCAAAGCGCAGAAGAACGGTGGGTCCTCTTCCTCTTGTGCTCCCTCCCCTGCACGAGGGGCTCGAGGAGGAGCCTGTGACGCTGCTCCAATGGAGAATGGCTCCTGGGCACACGCTTGCACGGGGGGATGGACGCAGAGGCTGCAGTCCTTGGCCTCGGCTGCTGAGAAACCAAGGCCCAGCAGGACGGGGCTCGGCAGAGACATGGTAGCTGAAGCCACCGCTGTGCTTCCGTCCCCACCAACAGCCAGAGACACGGGCAGTTTGAGAACAGGCAAGTTTTTCTCCGCTTGAGATGCCAGGAGCGTGGCCAGAGTGGCTCAGGTCACAAGTGGGCACAAGCCCATGTCCCCTTGCCTCCAGCTCCAGCCACAGGGGATGGGAAGGGCAGAGCCAGGGGACGGCTCCAGGTCCTCTCCCAGCCTCCTGAGGTTTGTGACTTCGTCTCGTCCTGCACCGGGGACGTGTCTCTGTGTCCCACAGCCCCACTGGGTCCTCTGCCGAGAATTTGTCTGATCACTTAGTAAACCATTACGATTCTGGGGGGGATCTGTTTGGGCAATGAGCTCCACGGCTTAATTACACATCGCGCAAAATACGTTCGTTTTGCATCTGCCGCTCGGTAATTTCATTTGGTGCCTCTTTGTTTGCTTTGTCTTCCAGCACAAGGGCCATCGACCCCCGTTCCTGTTCTCCAAGTCACCGCGTGAGTCTATACAGCTCCCTCCTCCTTCCCCTCCCTGCCCCGTCTGTCAATCCTTTGCAAGACAAAAAGGGTAATTTATTTAATTGTTGACGATAAAATGTGCTAAAACTCTCCTTTACCCTCCAACAGTTAATTACACTTGTTAATTATTTTAATTACTCCCAGGGTAATGGTCCAGGTAGAGAGGATGATACCACTGGGCTACAGAGGCATAAACATGGAGCAGAAAAGTCAGCGTTTACTCCAAAGAGCTACGCTGCTATAAACCGCTCTAAGAAGAGCACGGGGGGGTGAAACCGGAGCAGGGGAGGCTTGGCCTAGATTTGCAAATTTCTGGGGTTTCCAGCAGGGAAAGATTTATAGGAGGTGGCCTTAGGGGAAGGCAGATCCCGCAGGATTTCCCTCAGACTGGGCTGTCGAGGCTCCGGGGGGAGGGTGACTCCGGTCTCTCCCTCCTCAGCAGAGACGACGCTTTTCCTGCAAACGGGAACCGGGCCGTGGCGAGGTGGTTACAGTGGACACCTCTGGGACGGTGGACAGGGTTATACGGGGGAAGAAACCACATCAAGCAAACTTCCAGCCCGGCTGGAAAGCCGAGGGCTCAGTCCCAGGCTCAGCGACAGCCTCCCTCCACCTACACGACGTGCGCCGAGGGGAAGGGCGGCCCCCCCTATCAGTAAAACAACCAAAAAAAAGATCCTTCGTGGTCACCCTCGTAGCCGGGATGAAACCCGAGAGTTGCCGCAACCTAAACCTTCTTGGCAGCTCCTTTTATCTTACCGGAGGGGAAAAACAAACAGAAAAGACCCAGAAAGCTTTGTGGCTGGGATGTCTCACATCTGGTTTCAGCTCCCAGAAACATACTTCCACCCCCTCCCCGAATCGTTAAACAAACAAAAACCCCGGCGATTTTTCTGGATTTGGGCTCTCGGATAACTCTCAGGCAGCTCCGTCTGCGAATTCCTGCCTTGCACCACCCCCCTTCGTGCCTGAGGAAAGCAACGCACCAAGGAAAACCAAAAATCTGTGCCCCGGGACCGCAGGCAAGGACACCGACACTGGGTTTGTGCCTCGACACCGGGAGGCAGCTCCAATTTGGGACAATTCCTTAGGAATCTCACCCTGGGAGCGCTTGTCCCTCTCTGGGACGTGTTGCCTCTGCGTCGTCTCTGATCCGAGAGGGACTCCAGCCTCATCTGATCCCTCATCGGATCCCTCCCTGATCCGAGAGGGACCCCAGGAGCCCGGTAAAACGAAGCTGGGCTCTCCCAGGGAGAGATGAATTTCCTATTTCCAGTCAGACGAACCTGGTTTAAATCTTGACCACTCTATTTTTAGGTTTCAATATGGCATTTTTGCCTGTGTTATTTATGCTTCCTCTTTTTTTTTTTTTCTTTCAGAATGTCTGGAAATGCTTAAGATGTGTCTAGTTGTATTAACATGCCTTTGAGAGCTTTATGGTGTCAATTTGATTTCCACTCTTTTAGGGGCAGCGCTTTCTAATTGGCGATTTTATTCCTCTTAGATCGCGCGGGTGCCTACGTCGTTTCACCGCTTTCAGGTGCTGCATCAATCTGAAGTCCAAGTTAATGTGTTTGGACATCACTTACATGTTTCCATTTGATGCCATTCGAGCAATTCCCTCGCCGGTTCTGGGAGGAAGGCGGCGTTTCATTCCTCTGAGATCCTCTCCTGCTGGCCCCTCGCCGTCCCCTTCCAGCAGCATTGGCAGAGGTGGCCAAATCAAGATGAAGGGGGTGGAAGCAGCAGGGTGGTCCCCTCCCCACCCCTTCCTTGAGTTGCCCCAAACACAATCCTAATCCCACTCCTTCAAGAGCGGCCAGTGTGACACTGACGACTTGTGTCACCCACCTCCGCGCTCGCTTGTGACCAGCTCCCCTCTGTTAGGGCACTAGGAGAGTCTCTGGCCAGAAGCCACGTTAACATTGTTCTCTCCAAATGAGAGAGGCTCCTCGAAAGCCAGGCAGCGGCGGGGCCCGAGGGGTGTCCTGGGCTCTCTGGAGCCCGTCCAGGGCATCAGCTTTCAGAGCCGGGGCTCCCACGCCAGCTGCATGGGGAAGGAACATCACCACTGGGACAATTAGAAAGAAGGGCCATCCGTTTCTATTCAGGGGATTCAATTTTCTTTCCGCTTCATCAGATTAACACCAGTGTAACTCCATTAACTACCAGGGAAGTTGCTCCTCATCTGAAAATCAGACCCATCGGATTTTCTGGCTTTTGAGCGCAGTCACTTCATCCAAAGGAGCGGAGGTGGATGTAGGATGTGCCTACAAAAGCCTTCCTTGTACCTGCTTTGGATGGGTGGGCTTTTTTCTTTCCCCCATTTTAAATCCATAATTTACCCTTTTTTTCTTTTCTTAATCCCAAGGACCTCACTGTGATTTTCATCTTCTACTTGCTGGTGGCAGCCACGGGTTTTCTCTCCCGTTCCTCCCCCCCCAGTGCTGCTCCAGTGCATTGCTGAGGATGGACGCCGGGAAGAACTTCCTCTTATTTCACACCTCACTTTCCCAGTGTTTTTTGAAGCCTTTCATTGTTCTGACCGAGCAATAAGCAAACGCTTGCCCAAGTTCTGTTGAAGATCTGTAAGAACGTGCATTATTGCGAGGAATGGGAAGTCTCAATACATTGTCTTGAACTTTAAAGGCAAGTCACCCAGAAGTCACCTCAGCCCCATGCTACACTGGGAGCCTGCACCAAAAGCTCTACCATGAGTTACATGAATGCACCAAGCCTGGCAAAAATGGAAAAATAACACTTTGCCCAACGATTGCTACTAAACAAAATCATTAGGATGAAGCCCATTAGCAATAACACAGGTGTGAAATATTAACATGGTCTCTCCGGTGTTGCACTAAAATTGGGTTGCTGTTGACTGTCACCTCCCTACATAACAGCTGTTCGCTCTCAGGGTTTCTATCAGGACAGGATAACGTGGCCCCAGACACTGATTCCCACCTCACCCGCTGTCCAAAACTGAACACAGCCCTCGAGGTGGGGCCTCATCAGTGCCAAGTACAGGGGGACAATCACCTCCCGAGCCCTACTCACCACCCTCCATCTTCCAACTAAACCTGGAAGTTGGAAGTTGGGTCCAACTAACCCAACTGACTGCTCAATGAAAAGTTTCCTGCTTTCGAAACCTTTGCTTTTTGGACAACCATGAACTAAGCACAGCCTGGGAGCCGAGGTGGAGCCGCCTTTGATTCAGCATCCAGACCTCGGGACCAAGCGATGAGGAGGACGTGGCAGAAGGCAGGAAATCCGTTCAAGTTGTGCAACTCGCTCAATACCCCATTGCTGAGCAAAGTTATGAATTTGAGCAAGGAGGTTTGTCTGAAAAGTTCTTAAGCAATTTTCTGTACTTATTTGAAACAGGAATCTGATTATAACAATAGTTATAGAATTAAGAACAACTCTCGCCCTGGCACTAGAAGAGGACGAAATAAACAAAACCAAACACTCAATTGTATGTTTCTGTACAACAACCTCGGTATTAGAATGGAGAAACATGACTCGACATAGAGAATGACCTCAATTAGCATATGACGGGATGATTATACCTTGGCATATGGATGAGCCCTCTGCTAAGAAGAAAATACCAACCATGTTCATAGTCTCTGCTGTTATTTAAATAACAATGCTTGAAACTCAGCAACGAGAGGCTAAAGCCAAAGAGAAATGATTCAGTGGTACCAAGATTTGGAGAAGGAGCTCACCTTCCTTGCAGAAAAGGGTTCGCTATTTGAAACCCTTTTAGAGAAACCACTGGGGGTGGGAGGAATATGAAAGTATAAAATATTTCAGTCCAATACCCATTTTCTCCCTGAAGCACTACAGGCCCATTGGTATTTCTCAACGATTTCAAGCAGCATTCAGTCAAGACCCCCAAAATTATCATCCCATGTGCCCAAAGCATGCTGCTGTGCTCATTAGTCATCTTTTATTATCCAAAAGGAGGCTAAATTCAGTAAATAATTTACATGTAAAAGTGTCAGGATGGTATCCGAACTATTGTTGCAGACCTTCTTCCACTGGGACGTTCAGAACCTCCCTGGTTTTTCTAAGTCACCCTGTTTTTCAGACACCGACACGCGCATCCCAGAGAAAACAACCCCAAGATGCAAAACTGTCAACTCAACATGTGCAATGTAGCCCCGGGATACTGGTGTTATCACATTCCTGGCAAAAGCCCACAGAAAGAATCAGATGTCCAGGAAATAACATTAAAAAAAAAAAAAAATCCTAGCAGCATGGAAAAGACCCACATCTCACCACAATTCCACCAGGCAGGGGCTCCCGCTTACTGTTCTCCAGCAGTTTTCACTGCAGGAGAGACTATAGAGGACACCCCAAAATCGCTGTATCTGGGTGTTGGATTAAGGGAATATATTCCCAAGGAGAAGGTCCCTAAATACTCTCTCACCTTTACTGTTGAGGAAGCTCGAGCTCAGGTAACTCTCAGGCTTTTACAGAGCAGCTCTACAGAATGAAAGGCGGCGCAGCAGGAATAAAAATCCCCGGTGCTTTAAGCCTTGAAAATTAAATCCACATTAAACACCATCAAGTAGCCAGTGCCCCAGGGGTACTGATCCCGAAACACACATTTAATACACGATACTATGCATTGAGATGCTGAGTTTGAGTTTGGATACGAGATAAAATATGCAGGCTCTTGGAATTTCACATTTCTGGGCTGCAAAACAGTTTAATGCAAAAGATAAGGTTTCTGCATTGCAGACATTTTTCTTCCTATTAAATATATAATGTATTTGGTCATCAATGTGAAGAGACTTTATCTAAAAGGAGGCTTTAAGAGGAAAATGTGAAGTGTCCTTGAAAAAGAACATAGAATAGCTATAGCAACAAAAATAAGGCTCAGCAAAGCCAATACTGAACCCCCATTCAACCCCCGTCTAGTGGAGCTGGCATTTCCCAGAATAACGAAGATGCATTAAGGGAAAGCACTGCTGGACACATACGTGTTATCGTGCCAGGAGAAGCTCAGCGAGGCCAAGAAAACATTCTGTGAGTAATACACACGTAAAGAACAAAACTATAAACCATAGTTACGGAACTACGCACTTTAATCAGGGCTACAAACATTCCTACATCAACAGAAAGCTATTTTACTCTACTAAGGGTCTGATGGAAATGTGGCAGCCTCAAAGCTTCTGCAGTATTTCTAAGAGGAAATAACCCACCTCTAAATCATAATTAATAGGCACATAAAAGAAAATCAGATGATACCCTTCAGAATCTATAATGACATCTACAATGCTTAAGGCATTGGCCGACACCGAGTATCCCACCTTTACTTGGGTAAGTACCAGCATTTACAAGGTCACCCTTCAGCTGAAAGCACTGGTGGAAGGTCCCAGCTGGGGTAAACCAGCACCTTTCCTCTGAAACCAGCTAGTCCCTTTTGGGCCACCGAGAGCCTGGCCCATAGTCATTTTTATTTACCCAACTGAAGACAACGGGGGGCTCAAGCCTCATCATGCTACAGCCCAAAGCTTTCTCACTGCAGAGGGTCTCTCAGCCTGAAGCCCTGCACTCCTGCGGCTCCTCTGGAACTCCATACCTTTCCAGCAGCACAAGCAACAAACCACAATCAGCTTTTGAGGAGTCTTTTTTATTAAGATAAATCCAGCAAAATTCCTAACAGTGGGTACATACAACCAACCTGCCCTTTTAAAAGAAACGTTTGTATTTCATTTAAAAACATGATTACACTTTTTTTTTATTTATTTATTTTTCAAAACTGACAAAATAAAATTACATTTGGGAAACAACAGATTTCCAGCTCTTAGGTTTTTCATGAAAATAGCTCACCTTCTTTATAAAAGCAACCCACAGAACCACTGGAATGTTTAACACGGTTATTTGTTTTGAGACCTCCCCACTTTAAGAAACCATACAACACATACAAGGGAAAAATTAAAATCTGAAGTCTGTAAGCATGACTTACACAAAAAGGGACACACTGACAGAAGTCAAAAGCTACCACCACTTATTCTTTCCATGTACCATACAAACTATTACAATCACAAAATTTAAAAACAATGATTTTTTTTTTGTTTTGTTTTGTTTGTTAGGGATTTAATTCCCAAGTAACCGAGATGAAGATGTTCCATAATTAAATTCATGCTAAAAAAACCTGCATTTATAAAATAGTTGATAAAAATATTCCTCTCTGTTAACAATACAGCATGGAGGTACGGATACCAAATGATGGAGATATAGGGCAGGGTTAACATTACTCGGACTTGGCTTCCTTATCATCAGATGCTTCAGCAGCTGGTGCCTATAAAAGTGTTTGGGAAGAATAGAAATATTATTCGTAATGCTAATGGGATTCCATTCTAACAAGCATCAAAGAGAGACCAGTTTGTTAGCACACACACGGACAACATTTTGTGTAGATAAGACAAGAATGCTCTGCTACTACAGAAAATATCAACACAACAACGTGTCGGCTGATAATTCTAACAACTAAAACACAGATGAGCAGTAATTGATAATCGAGTTAATTTTGGAATGTTAAGTGCCTCCAAAGAGACAGAAGTTTAGAAAGTATTTTAGATTAAGACCAATCACATGCCAGGGAAAGTTCAAGTCCTCATCTCCGTAAGGCACAGGGAAATGTAAGAATTACACTTAAAACTTAAACTTAAAACTTAAACCACACAAATCTGCGATACTTGTTTGTTGTCCAAACTGTGGGGAAATTGGTTCTCACCTGCTTTCTTTAAAAATGCCTGCTATTACTTTTTAAGCCAACACATCAAAATTGCAAAGCTCCTATCAAAGATCCTTTGAACTACGTTAGGCCCATAGTAATTTTTAGCAGAGAAGCTCCTGAATTAGTTTTTCAAATGAAAGAACAACCAACCCCTTAACTGGTTAATGATACTCAACACATGCACAGAGATCCCTGTAAATCAAAAGCAACAGGGAATGCAACAGGCTGGTCTGTGCCTACAGGAGCAAAGGGAGCCCGTAGCAAATGCTGCAGTTCTATGATCAGCAAGAAATCTGCTAGAAAAAGGCCACCAGGAGCTGACCAAAGCTTGTAGCTCCTGTCCTAGCAAATGGCAGCTCTTAGGAAAGTAGCTGAGACAGTAAGAACCTGTAAGGAAGAGGCTTGCAGATCAACAGACAAGACCAAGTTTATTTTGTGGATCTCGTTGAATTGTTCCGAGGCAAGAATTGTTTTAAAGAATTGTGTAAAACTTGAAACCAGATTTCTGGCTCAGTACCAACCCGTGCTGAGCAGAAGAGGCAATCCAGCAGTCCAGAGAGGATACGCAAAGTCAGCTCAGGGCTGGATGACAATCTTACTGAGCTCTATTGTTCCCCAAATATTCTGCACTGCTCTTGCGCCAACCCCGAGGGGGACACTACGATAGCACAGACCACCTGTGGAAGGGCTCTAGCACGTAGCAGGAAAGAGTTTGAAGGAGAGGGCTACTCTTTCAGGTTCTCCCTGGGAGCTGCCCTGTGCAGGACAGAGTGAAACTCACCACCTTCTGACAAGGAGGCCCAATCGCTAGTTCCTGCAGATGTATTACCAACACCTCTGTGTTTATTCCCACGTTTACTGTAGCTAAAATACCTCATTAGTTTTGGTATCTCCGTTTTCAGAGTGGTTTTCTTCTTTAGCATCCTCTTGTTTAGTTTCATCTTTGCCTTTGGCTCCTTTCTTCCCTTTTGTTGCTGCTTTTTTGTCCTCCTTTTTATCATTTGCTGCCTTTTCTTTCTGTTAAGAAAACAGACCGTGATATGGTGAACACTAATGTCCACCTTGTACATCTGCATGCACACATTCTCAACTCTAAACCCGTCAGTTCTACACACACCCAACTTCCTATTGACAAAGAGGAGATGAAAGTTTCTAAGAAGTGCTTTCCTTCTATTCCGTCCTGAATGTGCTACTGGGAAGTGCATAATATAAAAGCAGCCATGGCTGGGGTTAAAAGAATTCCGATTTTAAATAGGCATTCAATTAAATTAGCTAAAAAATGTTGGAGTTGAACTGGCCTGTATTTCTGCTGTGCTGCTGAAAGGCATACCACAGAACAAAAAGAACATGTACAACTAGTGGAAATACCAGAATACTTCAGATGTGCTATTAATGCCTATTTAGAAAACTGTAACAAAGCTGTAGTCAAAGGACTTTGCCCCCTCCCTGCCAGAAATATTCCTTACTATAATAAACCATTTGTGTGATAGACAACTTGGGGGCTCAACAGCATCACTTCAATAACAGCGAGAACTTTGCATTTATTATTTAAGCACAGTTTCTTATACGTGGATCAGGCTAAATCAAAACAAAACTCGAGGCCACAACTTCTGTAGTAGTAGTTTTCTCGATGGCAAGGTCAGATCCTGACCCCAATACAGTAAAAAAGACTCTCATTGGCTTCACTGCTGAGGATCTGCCTCTCGCTGCACTAAGCGAAGTAGCTTAGTTCCTCGCTTGATTAACCTACTTCCAGCAAAGGAACCATAAATATCAGCAAAATCACTACTCACAGGTAAGTGAAGATAAACAGATAATTACTGAATACATCTCTCTCTCTCTCCTCAGAAGATGAAGTTGTCTCAGTGACTAGAAGTTACAAAAGGGTACCTTCTTATTTCAACACCTTGCTTATTAGCATGCAAAATTAATTCACATTAAAAATGAGCTGCTTGCTAAGGGTAAACTCAGAGTACAAGGGGCAAAGTCACCTGATTTTTAAATGATACAGATGATTAAAAATTCACCAAAATTAACACCAAAACCCATAATAACACAGAAAAATTAAGACAGGAAGTTGGTAGCACTCAAATGGGTGAAGGCATCTTTCCTCTCCAACCTCCCACTCCCCAGCCTGACCTTGCTGAAGGATTTCAGCCCTCCTGGGAAACTCTACTACAATACGGTGTTAGGAGTCCCCTTCTCCTGGGCTGTGCCCACTCTCAACGAGCCTCTCATCCTCTCTGGGGACTCGCGTATCCGAGATACGTGGCGGCTCTTTGCGAGAGAAGGAAGAGAGTCACCGGGGGATGAAAGAGTTTGCCTCCACTCACTCTTTTCCTCTCCGTTGGCTGGATGGTCCTCCAACTCTGAAGAGTTTGGCAGTAAGATTTAGAACTGTGATACCACTATGGCACTGGTTTGCTCTCTGACACTTAAACAGACCTCATCAGAGCTTGGAAGCACATATCAGTCCACTGTGAGGTGTTCCTCCAGGAGCAGCACTATGCTCCAAATTCCCGAGCACAGGCATGTTAAACACTTGCTCTTCCAATGTAAGGCATAAAGGATTTTTCAAGACTTGGGGTTGTTTAAAGAAGGGTATCGTTTCCCTTACCCCATTAAAAAAACCCAAACAAACCAAAACCCCAAAAGAATTAACAGAGCTAAAACTGTAATTCTGTGTAACCACTCTCTGCTGGTAAAGCTCCTCTTAAAAAAGGATTTGAGGAGAATCCATAGAAACTGGCTTCCATGGCTGGACTCGGACCGGAGAGAAAGTGTCTCGCAGCGCACAGCTGCCCAAGGAACCCAGGATCTTTGCTCTGTTCTGCAAGATCCGTGGCTTCTGGGGACAAGCGAACAGCTATTCCGTAAGGGATCAAGCCTCCTTCCACAACTGAGTGAGTCCAGGAAAAAAATACCCAAGGAGATAATATTTTTCAACTTCCAACCTTCTTCCGTCCTCTCAAGTAGTTCTGAGCTAATACCATTATATTAATTTTCCTGAGTAAGTTTTCTATACAGATGGCAACATCAAATCTGCAATAAAGGTATGTGTTTTATAGTGTTTTACTTTTTTCCCAGCTCTATGCTTTTCAATAAAGGTAAGTTTAAAAGATAAAGTCTGTTCTGACACACCAAAAAAACATTTAAAGAACCTGACAGCTGCAAAGTTAAGCATTTGGGGGAAACAACAATTAAAGATGCCTGCACAATTCTTATTACATACCCCTTTGCATAAATATCGATCCAGTATTAGGAGCTCTAGAGAGCCAAAAATGCAACTCAAGTATCCTGGCTTCAAACCAGCACCTTAGAAGCAAGAGGACCAGCATTTCCCAGTCCAACTGGGAGCAATGTGTGGGGCAATGACCAAGGCACCAGTCCCAGCAGAACTAAATGATCCCAGAGGGAGACAGCTTCTGCAGTGAGGGACCAAACTAAGTTCTGACAATCACAGTCCTCAACCTCTGAATGCATGTTTTAGCAACTTTTAAGATCCTGTTAATGCAGCTTTTGTGTATAAACCCCGAGATGTTTCCATAAAAATAAAAAAAAATACCAACAACGTGCATTGTAAGCAATTGCACTGACTTCTGTGTGAGCCATCAGAGAGGCTGAACCCAGGGCTGTTAGATCCCCGAGCCAGCTCTGCCACTTGGGCTGGAAAAGCAACCAGTGGTGAACCCACCAGTGGTAGGTTCTCCTCTTCCCGGGGACCAGCCACCAGAGGGAGACGCAACCCAGAGCGCGCCAGCCACTTGCACCACAGGAATGCGGAGCAGCAGGGTTCCTAGGTTCCCCTGCCGCTCCGGAATGGGATCTAGAAATCCGGCTGCACAACCAAGACGCAGATGTGCGCCGCTGTGATTACAGAGCTGAGATGCGGGGTCCCCAAAACAACAACCAGGGTTCTCCTTCTTGCCCATGTTTTCATACCTCTGCTGTTCCATACAGCAGGACTCGGAGGCGGAATAGTTTTCATCATCTGGGAGTCTCCTGTGCCATATGTAATTGCAAAGTCTTTGAAATGTACAGAAAAGAGTTCCTGGTTCCCAGCCAGGAACCCATCCCCTTCTGTAATTAAGCATCTCTCGCACCTGTGCTTTGCCCATATCACCATCCAAACCCATAATGTACGATGGGAACAGGTTAAAAAGAACGCTAAAGTTTTGCTGTTGGGTGGTTTTCTTTCCAGCTGCAAAATCCTACCACAATTTGAGTATTTACACATATATCTAAAAAAAAAGCACTGCAAACTGTGGCTGCTGGGGAAGTTTGTGACAGGAAGGGGATATAAAGAAATACCTCATGGATTGCAAAGCTGTCCCCTTTTTAAATTTCAAACAGTTGCTCCAAAGCAAAAAGCTTTAAATAGTTTCTTTTTTAACTGTACTGTCATATATGCCAGTATATCTGATATTTCTCAAAATATCCACCTTAAGGAAACGGGTACGTAGAACTTTATCTCCAGTGATTAAAATGTGATAAACTGATAACTAACCGGAAAGAGTGCCTTTGAATGAAAACATAGTAAGAAACTGTAATTAAAAGCATGATTTTCAATGCCTTCTCTAATTGAGTCTCTGATCTCCATTCAAGGCATCGTTTTCCCAACAATGCATTATATGAAACTTCAGAAGAGCCTTGCAAGGGAAGCAGTAAAGCCTTACCACAACTGATTTAAAATCTGCTCAGCGTACCACATTCCTTCAGTAGAAATTGGATAAAATGATCTTCACATCTTTCACGTTCTTTTTAACTCACATAATTCAATCTTAAATCTTTAAAGAAAATTTGTAACACCAAAATGGTTAGCTGTGGGTGGGTTTTTTGCCCCCCTATAAACACCTTGAAAAAAAAAAAAGTGTGACCAGTTCAAGAGATCTCACTTACCTTAGGTGCTGCCTTTTTGGGCTTTGGCTCCGGTTTAGGCGGAGCAGGTTTCTGTACGAAACAAACATAGGAAACAGAGTCAGACGAATGCTATAAATGTTTTAGCAATATGTTGGTAAGTTCTGAAAACTATTCGAACAAAAAATAGTTTAGAGCTGACTGCTTCATTCTGTAGTATAAAGGAGTAAATGTCACAGACAGATCGGTATCTTTCATTATCCAAATCATTATCTTTCATTATTCCTCATGCATGTTACGGCGGTTACGGTACAGATGCTGGTGGTAGTAGTAGTAGTAGTAAGTGGATCATTACAGTGTCTGAGTGTTACTGTCTGCTGTGAAGGCAAGTGTGTGTCAAAAATGAAATGCATTAACACTTGGACATAACTCTATGTATGCACATTTTAGCTTTCCCTAAATTAAGTTCTTTCTTTTTTAAATAGCAACTGTTATTCACTTGGCATTTCCAAGATGGCTTAAAAAAAGGGCTGGGTGTACTAAGTGTCTGTAAAAAAGGATGCCAAGAGCCTGTTTAAGGCTGTGACTTTGGGCTGAACTCTACCGCATGACAGAGATTTACACCCTCTAGGTCTCAGTTTACCCAACAGTTGGGCCTGCAAAATCAATGGGCAAATTACAAGTATAAGGAAAGAGCAGGTAATTTATAGAGCTATGAGCAGGTTTTTGTATGGAGAAGAGCTACAGAGAACAAATGCATCTTGAAATCAATATTCCCTGACTCTGGATACTCCTGTGTCCAGACTGAACGTTACTAACACAGATGTTGTATCTCATGTGAAATATCTAAAAGTAAACCTGTAATGTGTTGATACTCAAGGACTGGAAACACAGAATAGGAATTTTAAATATCACATGCTTTCTACAATACTGGTAGAAAAAAACCCAATAGTTTCTCTATAACCGTTCCCCAGAACTTAGCATTCCATGTGACGGAGTATTAAAAGAGTAAATAAAGATACTTACAGCGGATAGTCTAGCTGACCTTCTCTTTGGCTGCATAAAGAAAGATGTGTCACTAAAATTCAGCATATAAAGCAGTACTTCCTCAGAACTGCAGCCCAGAATAACACAGCACATACACTACAGCATGAAGCCCCATATGAATTCTAGCATTTATGAAATTACAGACATGATCATACAAAGGTTTGGGTTGGAAGGGACCTTAAAGATCAAGTTCCAACTGCCTGCCCTGGGCAGGGACACCTCCCACCAGACCAGGTTGCTCCAAGCCCCCTCCAACCTGGCCTTGAACCCCTCCAGGGATGGGGCAGCCACAGCTTCTCTGGGCAACCTGGGCCAGGCTCTCACCACCCTCA
>JAHREE010000551.1:774620-813195 GCA_033628505.1 Tringa tobata
CGGGAGCGGGCGGCGTGAGGAGAGGCTGGGGCAGCCGGGCTTCGCCTCCTTCGGCGGACCGAGAGGAGCATCCAGCGCTGGCGGGGAGGTGTGTGTGCGCTGCAGCTGCCCGTCGAGAATAAAAATGACATTTTTCTCGGTCCTTTTCTCGGTCCCGCAGCTCAGTCCTGCGGGTTCCGTGTCCCCGCTCCCGCACCCGGACTGGCCTCGGCGGGGCCGAGCGGCTTTCACACCCCTCGTCCTGCGCTGGCGAGGCACAACCAGCCCTGTGCGTTTGGGGTGGGTTTTTTTGTTTGTTTGGTTGGTTTTGTTATTGTTGTTCTTGGAGTTTATTTCTAAATGGTGTCACCCATCGTGCCAGTGTCCGGTTTCGATGAGTTTATTCCTCTCACATCGACTCATTATGTGTGGACACTGTCCCAGTAGCTGCCGTTTCAGGCTGTGTGGGAATACTGGGGTTTGCTTCTTACGGCCCCAGTGTGTTGTAGACAGAGCTTGGTCAGAAGGCTATATTTTTCAAAAGGAAAATAAACAAACAAAAATACTGGGGTTTTGTGCCTGGGTTCAGGTGTAGCAGCGATGTCCTCAAGATCATCCGATTTCTGTTTGATCTGTGGGAATGATGCTCTGACTCTAAAATCGAGGGGATTTTGTCACGTTTAGTACGGATGTGCCGGAGACCTACAAAATGCCAGAGATGCAGAAAAATGCCAGCTATTGCAGTTAATGATCAGTGACTTTTACTGCAAGTCGATAAAGAGTCTGAGCTGTGGCGATGTGGTGACCTTTCATGTCACTGTTAGGCTGAGTGCTCCAGGTGCAGGTTCCCAAACTTTCAGAGGACAGTGATCTACAGAAGATTAAACAAACGCTTCCTGAATTCTCCTTCTCCAGTTGAGTGCAGTCACTGATCTACTGTCTTCAGAAGACAAAATACCATGCTGGTAAGCTTTGCCGTTGATGGCTGTGGTGCCGTAACCCCTCATTTAGCTCTAATGACAGAGGCTGAGTCCTGTAGTGGCGATGGCACCAGAGTGTGGACCTTGAGGGTCCCCACCATCGCTCTCTTCCCACATCGTTTTTGTTCAGATCGATGCTGACATCGACGTGCTGATGCTGATTGTGAAAAGCAGATGATTATCTGATGCTGATCTGGAGAGTGTCTTGAAATTGTGAGTAGTTCATTCATAATGGGGGTCCAAAGGGATTTCTCCTGGGTTTACACAGAATGATCATCTGGAAGGAAAGAAGTGGTCATTAGCAAATTGAAAAAGTAATTCTTTCTTTCTAATACAGCTGTTAATAGGTTTCAAGTTGACTGATTCAGTTGCTATAGATTTTTATCGGTGACCTCTTAATGGCAGTTATTGATTTCTGTCTGTGTGGTGATACTAAGCTCGAGGGGTGCAACCATTGATTTCAATCCTGCCTGTGTTTTCCTGTTTTTAAATTAGGTTTTTAATTATTAGCTTAGTGGTTTCTGCTATGCTGTCTCATCCTTTTGTGGATTGTACACATTACAAGGCTCAATTCTGACTTACTGCTGCCTTTCAGGCTCCTTTGTACATCTTTGACTGTGGAATTTAAATAAAGCGTTGGCGTAGCCTGTTTTTGTGGAATTCGTGTAACATGCACATAATTGCCAGTTATATGACGTGTGTATATATATGTATGTACTCATGCCTGTGTCTAAAGCCAGCGCAGCTCAAGTCATCTTGTGGTAATGAGCAGGACTTGCACGTTCTCAGTTTACTGAGTACACGGAGGGTGTTTCTGTTGGCAGGGATCAGCCCAGTACCTCACCGGGTGGCTATTTTCTTTCTCATATTAGAATTTTAATCGATGCTTCAACCCAAAGTAAGACAGAGAGGCACCTATCCAGAGGGAAACGTGCTCCATGGCAATGAGTCGTTTCTGTGGGTCTTAAGCCCTGGGTGAGACAGGCTTCACTTGGAGGACCAGAGGAGCCTTTCTGGGTGCTGAATTTGAAATAACCCACTCGGGGAATGGAAAATCCACATCAGAGGTGGTTGCTACAGAGAGATGGAACAGAGTCAAGGCTGTTTCCAGCGAAGTAACTGAACTGGCTAACATCAGCCCAGTAAGGGCTCTCACTCCTCCCAAGTCGGCTGTGTAACTGTCATTGACGACTGGCACTGTGTTATTTTTGGTTTTTAAAAGGCTACTTTGCTTGAGTGGAAGCAAACCAGAAATAAGTATAAAATCTCCTCCTTTTTAGAAAACAACTTCCCCATTTCTGTAAGTTGGCAAAGCTTTTTGTGGGACTCCGGAAAGCATCGTCTCCCACTGAAGGGAAAAGGGGTTGAGGTTGCTTCACACCTCACAGCCTGGGGCTGTAAGTCTTGGAGGGTGCCCAAATTTTGTGGTCTTTTATTGGCAAAGTCATACTTTGTTATGAAGTATAATTTTTCCACATCATAGTATATAAAATGTTTCCTCAAGGCACTGTTCTCCATAAAGTTTATACTCAGGAGTATGTATCTGTGAGGAAAGAATATCATATGAAGCTAATGTCTAAGCAAAGGCATCTTCCAAATATGTTCTGAGGGATTTCTGATAAAGTTCACTTAATTCCTGTGTACGTGTGTCATTCAGAGTCTGGGCACGGGTGTTACACAGAAAGTGTGACTGCCCCACGATGGGTTTTGCGGCACCAGGAGTTAGTGCTCAGTGTTATCTTTGGTGTGTGTCATTGGTTGCAAAGTCCTTTATTTCTTCTCGATCATGGGGTTTGCTTTGTACTCTGTATGGTAAAGGTAAAGGTGACTTTGGTTTGGGGTGGTTCATTGCCATGGTTCTCAGAGATAACTGAATATTCTGGAAGTTTATAATTAAGGACTCAGCCAAAATATGATGATTGCAGCCTTGGTCTGGCCTCCTACTTGAATTTCACCCCAGAAATCATAATGTAATAGTTCCAGCACCAGTTTCCTGCTGAATTTGGAAGTCTGGTATGGAAAGTTGCTCTTTCTCTTTAATCTGTCGCAGTGTGAATGCTGTGCTGGTGAGTCGTGGGCTGGGGCGAGGACGCACGGGGGATTGTAATTATGAAGATGAGCTGTAGACACCAAACGTGGGAATGTGGCTGTGTAGCTTCTGTCCAGGAGTCTTTCTGTGTGCCGTACAGCTGAAGGGAACAGTGTTACTTAGTATGAGACGGCGTTGGAGGCTACGAATGTAAAATGACAGACGCAAATGCCGCATTCAGAAGCACCCAAGCGTTGACTCGAGCAGGGACCGTGCAGGCTGCGAGAGTGATTTGACTGTGGACTTCTATTCAAGAGACAAAAGGGGGAGAGGCCAAAAAGTAATTAGAGTCTTGTTCCTGGAAGAAAAAGGACACAAGGAGGAAAGAAGCTTAATTGCACAGGTCCAGTTTGCGATCTTCTCCATTGGCTTTTGGTATTTTGTTGGGTTTTTGGGTAAGAAATTGCCCCAGCTTGAAGCACTTGCCTGCCGTCTTCCTGAAGGCAATTGGATTGCCAGTTTTATTGATCTCCTGTGGAAAGGAGCCAGCTGTTTAAATTCGTCTCGGTCATACGAGTGTGCATTTGTTGCCAACAACTGCATCGCTCTTGACTACGGACTTTGTCCGAGAGAGTTGTGTTCGTTCATCCGACGTCCCCCTGCAAGCTCCAGGAGTAGGGATGAAACCTGGGGGCTGTGGAAGTGCTGGAGACGGTGGGCTCAGCTCTCCCACGTGCTGCTGCTGGTGCTATGGGCTATGGAAACTGCTGCATCGAACCCCTGGTGTCCAGACCGCTCCTCGGAGCCCGGCACTTCGTGTTTGTGGTCTACAGCCCATGCTTCCATCTCTCTAGGCTCTCTTGCCCCCCAGGCTTGTTTTGCTGGCTGCGTGGGTGGTTTTCCTTCCTCGCCTCCTACAGCGACTGCAGACACGGCGGAAATAAGAGATGATCTCCAGAATCAGTGTCAAGAGTCCCATGTTACACACCAGACTTGCTGCTTGTCTGCTAAAACTTGCTGGTTTTAGAGAGGAAATTTTTGTTTATTTTTTTCATTTGCAAAGTTAGGGATGTGGGGGGTTTCATGTTTTTCTTGTATTGTTCTCTTGCTTGGGAGAGGATCTAGGTCTTCCCCTCGCCACGCACCAGGAAATGAAGTGGCCTGTGGTCTGGAGAGCAAACATTTGCTCGCAATTACTCTTTTTCTTCTCCCCCATATAACCCAGTAAGGCACAGACACACTTTCTGGTGCTGCTGGGGATATATAGCCAGCGGCAAGAGCTTTCTAGTGTGTTAGCAACTGAGGGAGAACAGCTTTGGATAAGAGCAACTAGAAACGAGGAGAGCTGTGTGTAACCACCAGCTCTTGGCCCTGCCACCAGCTCGGGGCTCTGGAAACCGCTTCATCCTTCTGAAGCAGTCGCAGTGAAGTAATACACGGAGAGATGGAGATTATACAACGAAAAAAAGAAGTATATTTTGCATTTAATTCCCTCTAGGGCCTTTTTCCTCTGCTTATCACAGTAAATGCAAATATTGCCGGCTTAAGATAGAATGAGTAAAGTCCTTCTATTTTTGTGGGGTTTGGCTGCTTTGAGGTTTCCGTGCGGCTGGTGCTTTGCTGCGGGGACACCCCAGTGGAGCAGGGCTGTAGCAGGAGGTGGCTCCGTGCTGAGCCTTGGCTGGGGGTGAGTGCAGCTACAGCAGGGTGGTGCTTTGCATCCAGCGTTTTTATGGGTGTGTATAATAACTCTGCTTTGTTCTGCAGTCACGTTCAAGGTTGCAAACGTGTTGTCAAAGCCCGGATGCGTGTGGTCACATTTGTCATCCTGGAAGCCCCGAGCAGTGGCAGCAGACGTTCCGGAGCTGCTGCTGAACTTCCTTCAGTCCAAATGGCGCTGTGTGTCACTGCAGTTAGTATGAGAAGAAAATAATAATAAGAATAATCTTTTATAAGTAGTTTTGTAATGCGGTGCAAGTTTAGGTAAAACCACGTATTATGGGGAAAATAAGCTGCATCTGTAGTTTTAAAAACAGTCTCACAAGTGTATATATATTTTTGTGGTACTTAGATCCTGCAGTTTATATATTGTGGGTGAGAACTGATTTGTTAGTGGGCTTGGTATTGATTTTTAAACTCGTCTCTTGTGTAAACATAATATGCATGAAGTACTTTTTTGGCTACCCAGTGTTAACCAGGCCTAATCTCTCTCAATAAGATGGTAGGAATTGTTCTGAATTAGAGCTCTCAGGGTGGAAGACAAAATACATAATGCAAATCTAGCAAGGCAGTTAGCTAGGATGTGTTCCATCTGCCTTGTGGGTTGGTGGGGTTTTTTTTAAAGTCTTTGTTCCAAACTCTAGATAAAGTCAAATTCAAATTTTTAATAGAGCCAGAGATTAAGTTGGCTGCAGTCATTGCAATAGTTTTAATATATCAAAATATAAAACATTATACTGTGCTTAAATAAAAACCGTTTTCTGACAGCATGAGAAGGATGGGAAATTATACTCTCCAGTTAAGGCTGGGAAGAGCTTTTTCTGGGAATATCTGTAGATTGTATAAGCAGGTATGACAGTGTTTATTTTGAGATGATGCATCAGGATTATGTCTTTCTCATGCACAGTTTGGGGAGAAAAGACTGACTTTGAGACAAAGCTGAACCCCATCAGGCTTTACCTGAACCCTGAACCTCAGCACTTCTCGAGACGTGGTCCATACAATGTCATGTCAGCCTGAAGCACTTGTGCTTTTTTAATAAATATTTGTAAAGTTGAGCAAGGAACTTTTCTTGTCCCAAGGCATTGAAGTTGCACTAAGAAAATTCCTACAGAAGTCAGTGAATTGGCATGCGTGTAACAAGCAGAGGGTGCCAAAAACAAGAGTCTCTGCGAGGTTATTCTTATTCCTCCCAGAAGAGGAGGAATTGGAGAGAGAGGAGACAAATGGAACTAAACAAACATTGATAGACTTCAGCTGTTCAAGCTCAAAACAGATCTAAAATATTCCCCTATATAATAACAAGAAGAGCTAAGGATGCATCATTGTCGTAGCCAGAGATTGAGCTCTGCTTTGCATAGCTGTTCTTTGTGGTCCCCAACCCTTGAGCTGCTGCCCTGGAACCTTAGTTCCTGGCACTAATCAGTCATATGGAAACTCAAACCAAACCCACAACTTATATCAATATTATGCTATTCAAGAATGTTTCTACTCAAATGTGAAAATATAGTGTTAAGGACGTTTGTTTAACCCCAGCCATATTCAGGGGAGACAGTCAGTTTATTTTTAAAGTACTTTTGTTGGTCAGATATTTAATCAAGCCTGAAAGAGTTTTAATTGTAGCACTTATCTACTATTATTTGTCCCAGAAAAAAGCCTCCATCCAGGAGCCCATCCTTTCCAGGACAGCATCTCCAGCTTACTGTTAAGGCCTGTTTTTTGAAATTTGGAAGGCAGTAAAGTGAGACTGAGATTTAAGCCAGCAGAAGAAAATGCGGAGGGTTAACATCACACTGTGGACTGATTGAAGTTATTGCTGTCTGGATACAGCTAAAGTAATGTTTGCATCCTGACTTAATACTTCTTCTTGTGGGGCTTAGTTTCCCCTGTGAGACGTGGATGTGGTGATTTAATTTCTTTAGTTAATAAGCTACCTGAAGTATAAGTGTTTTGGGGATCTTTTTCCATACGTGAATATTGCCTTCCTTTATATTCTAAAGGTGCTCAAGCGTAAAATTTTAACTATTAGTTGTCAAGGAACCTATTGTTTGAATTGCTGTGGTATCAGAATGAAGAGGGGAGCCAAAGGCAGCAGTGGTTTAAAAAAGGATCTCAGGGAAGTCTGGAAGCTACAGGCTGTCTTCCTGTGCCGGACAAATTGATGTTATTCTTTGTTAGACTCTTTCCCTGCAGACATGGGGATGGAGGCAGAGTGGGGGGAAGAATCAATACACCGTTGGAGAAGAAAGTCATGCCTCTGAGCTGAGTTACCTGGGGTGGCCACTGAGCATATCAGTAAGGGTGATCCCTTAATATTGAATCCCTGGACATCCAGAAAGTTTTGGACAAGCTGTGGTCGGTTAAAAATATATATTATTTTTTTTTCCCCATAAAGAAACTAAGCGGCTGTGGGATAAGAGGAAAGGATTTTTCTTTTTTTTTTTTTTCTTTTTGGCTTCTATAATTGATTACACACCAGTTATATAAACCAGACTTTGGAATATATGGGCAGCTTTTGCAATATGCAGAAGTTACAAGGAGATCCTTCATAGATCTCTGCTGTACCCTAAACAATGTGGAGAAAAAGCGAGGTGACGAGCCGGGTGACAGGGCTGTTGGTGAAGTGAGGTTGCACAGCGTGGGAGCTGCCTGCTGCAACTGTCCCAGGTGGGAGGAAACTATCATCATCCTGTGCAAGAGTGAGCCTTAAACTAACTGATAGTGTTTAGCAGAGAGGTCTTGGAGCTGTACTAGGTAATTCTACGAAAATAACATATTAGTAGTCATAAAAAGCAAATAATATGTCAGGAATTTTTAGGGTGGGAAAGAGCAAAGGAAAAAAAACCAGAACATTACCACCATATAAATCTGTGGCAGGTCTGTATCTTTAATAGACTGGAATTGTCTTTAAATGATACAAAAAAAGTGAGAAAAGATACTAAGCAGGGTGAAGTGATCACTATAGGATGAAGAACCAAACAAGATAGAATTTTGCAGCAGAGAAAGAGCTGAAAAAGCACAAAGAGTGATAAAATCATGTCAGGCATGGGAAAACGGATAGGAAGTGATCATTTCTAACTTTTCCTAATGCAACAACTGGGGGAGAGCGAGTGGGACTAGCAGGTGGCAGGTTCAGAATAAATGAAGTACTTTGTTTGACAACATATAGTTTAATGGAGAAACTCTCTGCCAAGGAATGCCGTGCATGGCAAAAATTGCATAGGCTCAGGAAGCAGTGAGACAAATTAAGGGAGAAAGTCTATTAGGAGCTATTAAACGTAATTACTACACCTCTGACTCAAAACTGTGGATTATTGGAGCCTGGGAAAGTATAATGTGATGTAGCCCTCTGCGCTCAATCTGTTGGCGTTCTCTTTCCTGGGATGTGTGACCGGTGGAGACAGGATATTGGGGTAGACAAGTGTTGGCTCTCACCCAGTAAAGCTGTTCTGTTCTTGGATGAAACTGGCTCTTCTCCCAAAATTATGTTAACAATTTGCATTTAAAAATTTAAAAGCACGTCCAGGCAAAATGTTCGATGGAAAAGAATATATGTGCGTGTTTGGGATGTGCTGGCTTGTTTTTAATTTGATGGTTATTACAAACACTTGCAATTGTGAAAGTATTAGAAGCCTCTGGATGTTTAGGTGTAACTAGAAATTTCCTATGAAATGTAAACAGATTCTGTATCTGGTTTATATTCAGACGTACCAATGCGACTGAAATCTTACCTCTCTCTGCTTTGCAAACTCTGAGATGCTGTGAGAGACTGTAGGTGTGAGAGGAACTTTTAACTATATTTTTCCCTTGTATTTTAGAAACTGGGGGTGGGGGTGGGGAGGGAAGCAGAAGTTAATAATAATTCTGCTTTTGGTTTCCTCCTGAACACCTGCGGTTCAGTTCAGGAGCTGAGGACAAGGCTGTAAGAAATGTTGCATGAAGCTATTTGTTACGCTGTAGCTGCTGGCAGGCTCAGACCTTTCTGTGGAGAGATAAGCGCTGAGATCTCAAGGTTTGGATGTTGAGTAAGACTTTGCATAGGGAAGACTCGCCATTACATCTTCTGTTTTACATATAATGAAATACACCGCGGGATCCAGATCAGGACAGGGGTGTTAGTAACTGGGGGAGTCAGCATGAAGCAAGCCCCGCTGGGTGACACGCAGCCTCTCTGTCCAAGGCTTGAGTGGGAACGCTGTGCTTGGATGCAACTGGGGAAAGGCTTCCATTCATCAAACCTGAAATGTCACTCTCTTTTCCTGGGCTCTTGGGTGGGCAGGGAGATGGGAACGAGAGCTTGCAGGAGTGAACATGGCTGTTCTTCATGCATCTCACCACCAGTCACAATCTCAACCTTTCTTACGTACGGAAACATCACCTTGTGGTGATACAGACCAGCAGGGATTCCAAAACCAACATGATTTTGCAGCATGAACAGCAGATGCTGACATACATCGTATTTAGAATTGAAGAATCACAGAATCTTCATGGTTAGAAGGGACCTTTGAGATCATCGAGTCCAACCATACCGTCCTGCTATTTAGACCTAGGTAATAAGGTAGGTGTATCAGAAGCTCCCACTACCTTAGACATAGGTCAAAATAAACTGGCAAAGCCCAATATAAACAGAACACAGGCAGCTTCTGGGGAAATTAATAGTAGTTTTCACATAAAACCACATTTTTATGAGAGTAGTTGTTTCCAGGCAGGTTTAAACAGCACATCTGTATTCACCTCATGGGATGAACCTTTGGCTGTGCTAATGTCACTGGGAGTTTTGCCATGGACTACAGCAGGACAAGATATTACTCCTTAGGAAATACTTAATGCTGCTTATCCAAGCTCATTCCTATGCACATGTTGCAAATGTACTCGGCCAGAGCAGCAGCTGCAGAGCAACTGGCAGAACGGGAGAGGAGCAGAATAACTTGGTGAATGAATTAAAAATACATCCCAAAAGTTTTCTCACTGGGCGTGCATAGAAACGAAATTCAAGTGATGCTGATTAATAGATAATAGATGTAGGATTTCCCCTCTACCACCTCCAGGCAGGAAATACAATATATGGGAGTAAAAATAAAAAGATGAAAAGTGGCAGGTTTCCTCATTAGTGACCTGATAATCCTGATTAAGAACTGGAAATTCCTTTCCACCCTGTAATGCAGATAAGCAAGTCTCATGGTTCTGGTGGCTAAGTCCATGGAACCTTTGTACCTGAGCAATCTCCTTCTAAATTTCAGTTTTCTTTCACCGCATTAAAATGTACCAGGAGGGAGCTGTAAGAGCCTCCGTTTCCACCCGCAGAGGACTGAGGTTTGAGTTATGCATGCTGTGAAAAGATCAAGGGAGGTCCATAAAGCTATCTTGGGGAATGTTCCTTCCAGGAATTTACACCTGTATAAACTGAGGAGCAGCTGGACAGGCAGCTATGTCTTCCATAGAATGATTTGGGACCAAAATTAGCAGCTTGGAAGGCATTAGGATAGCCATCACCTCACGCTGCCAGCCGTCCAGCATTAGGCTGAGACTGAAGAACATCAGGGGAATGAAGCTATTTTGGCTGCTTGCCCAGGCCTGGAGAACTCCATCCTACAGCAAATAAACAGCTGGGGGACTTAATATTTAAGAAAAATAAAATGCAGTGTGTATTTGTCTTGGTTTCTGGTCGTGGTATGCAGATGCTAGCTTGCACAGAGGCAGAAGGAAGCTTGTGGCTTTAAAAAAAAAGCGGATACCATAGTGACAATTGTGATCAAAAAAACTTTAAAAGGACAGTGGGGAGTCACAAAGTGGCCTCCAAATCGTGGCTCTGTCGGTGGCCATGCCTGCCACCAAGGCCTGGGCAGCAGCCGTGTTAGTGCTCTTGGTCTGGGGTGGAAGGTGGCACTTCCCTTCAGGCTGCAGTGATGCAGTGGGTGAGAATAGCTTGTTGATGGGAAGGACCACACTGTGTTGGAAAATGCTCCATTTTTTTTAAATTCCTCTAAAGAGGGACTTTAGGATGTCTCCTGAGAAAGCCCTCTTGAGAGCAACCTCCCCAGTGTTGGCCTTCCTGGCTACTGCAAGCAGAAGTTGGCCAACTCCTGTATTGCTTCAGCTACCGAAAGTATTAGAAACTGCAATGTGGCCAATTCTTGTGAGCTTCCTGAAGTTACAATATTTTGTCCAAGTCTGCACTAAAATAAAGAGGGGATCTGGGGCTGGCAGGGCGACACACACTTAAAATGTTACCTGGGCAAATTAACGAGTCAGAAAACTGGTGCCTATACAGACTGTCATCTGCTGAATCTTTTGTCTCCAGGATCCTTTGGTGTGTCTGTACTGACCTGCTGTTCTACCTCAATGCAGCCTGGTTCTTTTTGGAAAGAGGAGGAAGACTTGTGTTTAATCCATAGGTTTTCTCTTAATCCACTCTTCCTTTGTATTACCGTATTTAGGTATTTTAGTTCAGGAAACAAAGCTTTCTTCTCTTGAAAAATTTCTTTGGTTTAGTTTTAGAATAGCAGTCATCAAAAGGACTCTTTTGCTAAATAATGTGTTACATGAGTTCTTCTCATGTAACCTGGATTTAGTGTAGGATCCCTGAGGCTGTATTATATTTCTTCTTAAACTAGTTTTTTATTTAAAGATAATAAATGCCTGGCAGTATAAAGGCAGTGAAACGACAATTAATGCTGTAAACCTTTAGTCTTGACAGTTAATTTAGTCTCTCTGTGTGCTAAACTGTACAGGAAATAAACCTTCTTTTTATTGCAGACCACAGGAGCTTTGTGAAATACTTGTCCTTGCGTTTAACTCCTTTCCTAATCAGAGTTCAGCTCTCAGATAAACAAAACAAAAAATGTTTTTCCTCTGTGCTCTCTCTGCCGTGCAGGGCTCCTCATCGCCAGCATAAATCCACAGATCCTGAAAAATAATTACATTAGCAGCTGTTTCAATAAACACCGCAGACTGTAGCCCTCTGCTGTTCTGTGGTGCCTGTTGGTCTAAGGCTGTCTTCTCGGGCTGCTTCCCTGGCAAATATTAGCCAAGCGCTGCGCAGACCGTGGAGACCACGTTTCAGGGTGGAACAACGTGGGACCTGTGCGGTTTTAACTGACGTGACACAACAGCAACCACTCTTCATAGGGTGTAGTTGCTTCCAACATCACACAGACTACCAAGACCTGTCCTGGAGCACTCTGTGAAAATGAAGATAAAGGGGGAATAATTCTGGCTTTCAGAGAGAGACTGGCTGAAAAAGGAACCTGACAATGATGGTGAGAGCCAGACTTTTAGGGTTGAAGCCCCTTTGAAAGTTTTCTCTGGCACCCTCAGTGCCTTTCCCCCCATTTTTCTCAGACACATTGAGAACTTGTGAATATCTAGAAATTTATCATGTTCCAGAGAGTTTTCTGTGACTCATGTAGTACTGAGCCTGATTATCTTGTTGGAGATTAGTTTTCTGTGTGTTAAATTGCATTATGATCAGTGTGTAAAGCCTGTCTGTGAAGCTGGGCTGCGGTGTCTTTGATACTGTTGGTAGAAACAGACAGAAACGATCCCTCACCCAAATAACAAAGTAAATAAGCAGCGATTTGAAAAAAATAATTATTCCTGCTGACCAACAGTTTAGGAGAGGAAGCTCTAAGAGGCGAAGGGTGTATTCAGATATGTTCAAGCAGTCTGTAACAGAGGTAGCTTAGATTTAAGAACTTTTTTTTCTTCCACATGGCAAAAGCTCTTGTTTCCTGAGACTGTTTCATTCCTCAGATAAGAGGGCACAGCAGAGACTAAGGTGAAATGCTCAGGCTGTAGAGACACTGGCAATACACTGAACAGTCGTGCCAGGAGAAGGGGCTGTTGCTGGAGGCTGCTCTTTGCTCAGGTCCTCCCTGAGTTGCCCGTTGGGCATCCCAGGGCCAAAGGAAGAGCTGAGCACAAACAACTTCACCTTCAGTCGTGGCTAACCAGGCTGGCACTGCCTGGAAAAGGAGGCATGAAGTGGTGACAGAGAGCCCAGGCGCTGGGGAGTGAGTGGCTGTGGGGCTGCTCCCAGGTCTGGTGGTGGTGGGACGGCATCTCCTCCCTGTGGGGATGGACCAGGTGGACCAGGCACTTTGTACTGGTCCAAAAAGGCTTTGTCAGGGTACAAGTGGGAATGTTACACCAGGTTTCTTCAAGCTTGCAGTTCTCTGCTGTTCTGCCTGAGCTGTGCCAGGCAACTAACTCTGCGAAAGTCAGTAATGATTAATGAGGGAAAATTCAGAAGCTGTGACAACAGGTTTGGTGGTAGATTTCTGCTTTCCTTCTAACCCTAAACCTTGGTCAGATAAGTGGAGTTGCTGGAGATGCTCTGGGTGATACACAGCAAGTTCATTCCAGACCCTGGGGCAGTTTTTGTTAAGCAGGCGTTGGGGTTTATGCTTCCTTCTCCTGGCAGCCTGGGAAGCCTGGAGATCACTGCAGGATAATGCAGTGTGTGTTTGGTTCCTTTGTTTGCTTTTCCTGGCGCTCTCCTGTTTGTGATGTTCAGGAGTTACCTTAGTTTTATACTGGGTTTTGGGAGGAGCAGATCTGTTTGTTTTTATTTAACCCTGTGCAGAGTTTCAACACTGTGATTAGGAGCACGTTAGAGTCCAGGGAAATAACAGCCTGCCAAGCTCCAAGTCTGCTGCAGAAAACAACTGTGCGTAATAAATGGGGAGTTCATATTCTGCTGCTGCTTATGCTTTGTTAACGGATAACTGAGATAATGGAGCCTGTATTCCTGCAGTAGGAAGCTCTCTCTCTGTTGGTTTTGGACCAGATGAGCAGTTTTCAGGCTTATGAAAGTCAAATGCCACAAAATTGACTTAGAAAATTGCCAAGGGTCAATTTATTTTGTACTGTAATGGTGGAGCTTTCCTTTTGATTATGGCAATTCTGGGTGCCACAATGGTTCATGGACTGTGTCTGTGTATGTGACTAAAGCTATGGCTTTGCAATCCATCAGCATTTCTTTATGTTCTCATCTAAAGCAAGGTAAGGGGAGGCTTAGGTCTGGAAGCTTGATTTTGCAAGATACATTTATTTTGGCTAACTTCACTAGTCTAGTCACAAAAGAAACTAGAAGATAATCCTGATACGTGAATGTTTGCAGTTGCAAATCCTTCCTTTTAATGAATGGAGCAAGGGCCCGAGACAGGAATGGCTGGAGGCCACAGTTTGATACATGCTTTCAGTTGGTATTGCTTTGGGAAGAGGCAGTCCTGCATCCCCTGGCTTGTTCCCTGCCCTGTGCCCTTCCTTGTGGTGGCACAAGCATCCACACGTCAGCATGGTTGACCTGGGGCGGAGGCCCCCCAAAATAATATTGCTGTGGGACTGGGAGAGTTTCTCTGGCTCAGATCTCCATGTAGCCACACCAAGGTGCAAGAAGGCGTGAGTACATGCTGAGAGAGGAGCCCTTGGAGTTCAAGGAGATGGTCTTTTTTCCATAACCCTGATTTATGCAGGTTGAATGTACAATGGTGCCAGCGATGAGTGATGCTTCCCCGACTGTCCCTCCTTGATAACCAGACCTGGACACAGCGCTAGAGGAGGTGAGGTCTGGGAGCATCACGAGCAGAGATCCTGTGCCAGGATGGGCAGGCTTTTGATGCTGGAGAGATCCAAGTGTTTGAGTTTCAAGCTCCTGCCAGCCAGTACCCAGAGATAGGAAGGTGTTTTAAGTGCAAAGTTCATCCTTAATCAAACAGGACTCCTGGTGGGGCTGTTTGCAGAAATCACATGAAGGGAGTGGAGAATCATGCTGCTGTCGCTCCTCCTGGGGCCGCAGGGGAAGCCCAGCCTGAGCAGAAAGTTCAGCAGAAGTCAGACATCCTCCCTGCTTTAAATCAAGTGCAGATCCTTCCCTTTGAAAGAGGACAAGTGTAAGTCTGACACCTCTCCAGAACTGAAACACCTCGCCCAGCGTTCAGCAGTTGGGAGCTTCATTTGCATTCACTGTTTTTCTGTGTTCAGGCTGTTTGGTTGTCTGCAAAAAACATACAACTTTGCCAGGGTTGGTGCCTCTTCTAGTAACAGCTCTGGTGCTGCCAGCCCCTTCTTGTGACTCCTTGGATTTTAACTCCTCCCTTCCCCACCTGCTGGGGATCTTGGGTTTCATGCGTGCAGAGATGCAGTGTAAAGAGGCTTGCTGCCATCCCAGGAGCAGACATCCCTATTTTTTGGGTGATGACAGAGATTTTAAATGTTAAAATCTTGCATTAAAATCCCTGAAAATGGAAGTTTTGGCTGTGTGGAGATTGATTGTTTTTGAAATCCAGACAAATAATCCCTTTGGGCATTGCTGTCACTTTTCACATAACTTTTTTTTTTAAAAAAAAAAAGGAAGGGGAAAACCCCAAACCCTGTTTGGAGAGGTGACTGATGGTCCCCACAGGTGCTGTACATCAGCCAGTGCAGTAATGTGCCTCGGGGTATTGGTAAATTAATACCATTGTATTGGAATTCTCTGTTTTAACCATGTAGGTCCTTCCTCCAGGGTGACCTCTGAATGTGTTTCCGGCTGAGGAGCCAGAGATAACTAGGGAAAACCTTTCCTTAAGAAAAGTGAAACACATGAGAGGCATGCATGTTTACTGTAGCACAAGGAGTTAATCCATAGTTGTGATAAAACCTTGAAATAATGTTCTATACTTCTATGCTTCTAGTCTTTTAACAGGCAATGGCTGCTCTGGAGAAGGGCATTGGTATCCTGACTTCTGCATTACTCTGATTTGGCAATACTGACTCTTTTTAAGCATTTTCCAGAATTAGTAAAGGCATCTAAAGCAGACACTAGAGCGATGTTTAATTTTTTGGGGGGGGTGAGGAAACAGATATCCTGACTAAAGTCATGTTGCATCTGATCTGCACAGCCATCCAGAACGCTGTTGTGAATTTTATGCATCTGGCTAATAGGCTTGTGGCTAAGCTGGGCTCTTGGGCAAAACAAGTAGGATGCTGCCAGTGTGGTTGTACACGAGCCTTGGCAGGCTGGGAAACACTAAATGAGAGACTGAAAAAATACTGGGGAGCGGCCAGAAAGGAGGAAAGTTAAAGGGGAATGCGCAGTGTCACCCTCCTTTTCCTTGCAGCCAAAAGAGAGAGAGATTCGCTTCTGAATTTTGGTGGCTTCAGTAGGAAAAGAGGTGGGTTTTCATCTGACAGGGAACTGTTTTCATGTGCTGGAACAAAATCTGAAGTTTATTAAATGGTACTTTTATATGTTGTCTTCAGGTGTCGCCGGCGATAAGATGCTCTGTGTTAGAAACCTGGTGGCAGCACAGTAGCCCTTGACAAGCAGGTATAAAAGGACAAATGGATTCCCCACGCACACTCCCCCGGTGCTGGGATATTATTTGTTAAGAGCAGAATTTGACTTAAGCTGTGATAATATGTTGATCCTTAAGGTGCCTTTGTGGAAAGTAAACTTAAAACACATTAAAAAGTAATCAAGCCTTCATTAGGCAGTGCTGCTACTGCTGTTTGCCAGAAGCTGAGAAGATATAAATAAGGAAATGTTACTTGTCCTCATATTTGACTAATGGGTAAAGGAATCTGCTTTTGGCCACTGCTGGAGGAAAGTAGTTAAACAGACATTCGATGCCATGCAGAAGTCAGTTTTGACCTATTTATGGCCATTTAGTATCTTCCTTATTAGAATTTGACTGTAATAGAGCTTTGGTAGAATTGGCACAAAACTAGCGACATTCAAAAATCCTGCTGCATCATTAAACCTGAATCCTGTGTACATTTAAGTGAAAGAATCGGTACCATTTAAGTCCAAATATTTTTGGCTGTTCATGTCGTGCAACACTAAAAAAGCTGAACTTCTTACAGATTTGCTTCTGTCAACTGCTCGTGTGATTATGCCAACAACATGACTAAGGGGTTGCTTAATGCGCTCCAGCCTCGAGTTTTGCTGGCAGGTGTCTACTTTTGTAGGTACCAAGTGACAAATGCCCCAAATCACCAGGCAGTGAGTCAGCTGTCCCACTGTCCAGGCAGATACACACGTGCACAGCGTATATGTACACACATATATATTTCAAAGGCAGCATCCAGCCCGGTGCTGAGCACTGACGGAGAGGAGGAAGGAGCAGGCAGCTCAGCAGCCATTCAGAAACAGGGAGCCTGTGTGGGTTCTGCAACTCTCGATGCTGATTCACAGCGTAAATGAACGTATGAGACACTGTATTTAGTGTTCTCCTGTACTTCTGAACAGAACTAGGCCGAGATTAGTTTTCTAAATTAGTATCTTCTTCCAAATGATGGTTATATTACTTTATTCTTTCCTTTGGAGCAATAGAGAAAAGGTTTCTTATTTTTCTTACTAATTCCTCAAACTTCATGAGCCAGTCAGCGCCAGAGCAATCAGGAACCTGCTCAGCAGGCTGCTTTCCTGGGCTGTACCCAGCAGAGGAGCCAGGCCTGTGTCACTGGCTGAACTTTTCAAAGCCAAACTCCCATTGGGGATTTTATTCTCTTTGCAATCTGTGTCAAAGAGTAAATAAAAGTAAGTGGGAGTTAAGTCCATAAGTACCCTGGGCTCTGCTGAGAGTCCTGATCTCCAGGACTTTATTACTATTACATGGAGGTGACATTAACTTTCATGTTTGGTTCTTCCAGTAGGAAAAAAAACCTGTTGAATGCAGTGGGGTCTTTTGACTTGGGTTTTGTTGGTGTGGGGGTTAACAATTTTTTATGCTTTGGGTTGTTGAATGAATGCACTTACAGTGGCATTATAATCCATAAGAGAAGCTTTTATTTTTGTTCTCATGAATCAGCTTTTCCATTTATGTAACTTTCTACAGTTTTTGGAGCAAGTTGTGGTCTTGTTTTGGGAAGTACAGACTATGTCCTTTGTTCTAGCTATATTCTTGGCTTGTGCTGCAAAGTCTGATCTGTGGTGTGGTACCTTACGCCTGGATAATGCCCCATTGCAGGCACACCACGTGCTTCCAGATGTGATGCAACCCCCAGGTTAGGTTGCAAAAAAGCTTTCACTAGCCTGGATTTTTTCCCCAACCCTGCTCTGAGTGATGGTTTTGAGTCCTTTCACCCCAGGATTTTTTCCTGCTTTTAAAAAGCGTCTTCCAGAGTCACATGGGAGAAATGGGAATCTGGCTGCTGTGACCTGGAGCTCATTCCCTCCTGCCCTGGGTCCCAGGCTGGCACGTGGGGCTGATGCAGCCTGGGGGTGGTGGGCACCTGGTGGCAAGAACCATGTCCAAGCTTTTGGGGACAAACCACATCAAGAGAGGGCTGCTGTAGCAGCAATGCAGGATACATGTTGAGATGCCATGGGCTTTCCCAAAGGGCCCTGCAGGGAGAGAGTAAGTACATATGGAACCCATCTGGACTCTGCCTAATTTCTGGGAAAAAAAAGCAGCACAAGTAGAGCGTGAGCTTTTCCAGCCTCCTGTGTTTGATTTAGGTCACGTAAGTTCATGGTGGTTTTGCTGAATTTGTTCTGAATCTCATTCCTTACAGACCAGAAACCAAGCATTGGGAGAGAGAATGATGATATTATTACGTGTAACACGCAGCTTAAAATAGCCAGAACAAAGAAGTGGTTTGAGTTCTGTAATGATAATTGCCCAGACCTAAAAATAGGTAGATGTTCTACCAGGCAGAGAGAAGTAAGAGACACAAATGGCTGGGAGTTACACCTCAGAGACAGCCTGCAAACCTCTGAGGAAGCAAGTCATTGCTGTAGGTACCTACAAGTTTCCCACCCGTTGACCACCATGTACAGTGAATGGTGGCCACCAGCACCACCAGAATGGGCACCTCTGAATTTTAAGCTAATATTGGGCGAGGGAAATCTGGCTGGCTCATATGAATAAAAACAACAAAAAAACATTTTATACAAAAACCTAGCTCCTTGAATATTGTAGTAAAACCAGAGAAAACTCTGATGGAGGCCAGGACCAAGCCTTCTCGGAGGTGTTTTGTCTCTGAAGGGAGTCCTGCTGTAGTGTCCTGGGGGTGGAGAACAAGCTGAGGGGGGCTGTCAGGAATCCGTGGCATTTAAACGCGGAGCTGAGCTGAGCTGCCTGGGTGTTACACTCCTACAAATGATGTTGTACTGGGAGGCAAAATTATAAGTGGTTTGCAGCTAATTTGCAAGTATTAGCTTCTACATTAGCAACTCACAGGAGGAAGGCATTATCATTTTAGAAATTAGATGAGAAATATTTTTTAAAATAGAGGCAAAAAAAAAAACCTGGCCAGCTTTTTTTTTTATGTTAAAAAGTGGCTGTGAATAGCCATAGTGTGTGCCAGCCACAGCAGCAGAGGTGGACAAGTCCTAAAGTGACTAGAACACAGAAGATAGACACTGCTGCTAATGGACATATTTAGCTTTATTTCTCTTTGCCTCCCTAGGTGACTTCTCGGGCTGCCCCTGCACCAGCCCCAGGGACGGGACTGATGCCCGGTGGGCGTTTTTAGCCGCCCGGTTTGCTTTCTTGCAGGGGCAGGGTGGGAGCGGGGGGCACTGGTGCACAGCTCAGCCCGCGGGATGCCCTGCAGCGAGTTAATTTGTCTTGGCAGCAGCTCAGCATTCCTCCTCCTGCCCCGCTCCCTCTGAAGAAAACCAATTTCTGCATATTTTCACCCCGGCTGCAGCGAGCGAAAGGCCAGCGCTGCCACGGGTGTTTGCTGAAGATTCCTTACACTGCGCTTTTCCCATTTGCTGTTTAAATTGGAGCTTCTCAGCCTTCGGAAGGTATTGAACCTTTTGAAGAGCTGATGGTTACGAGTCTGGCTACAAACTGGAGCCTCGTCTGGGGGTTGGAACTTTTTCAGCTTTCTGCACAAAGCAGGTGCCCCCTGTGATTTGGTGAATTGTCCCCCTGACGCTGAAACGGCATCTTTAAAATCATCGGCCGTTTAAAATGCAACCGCTTTGAAGATGTAGTTGCGTTTCCTTCTCTAGAAACCAGAAGGCTGGAATTGGACATGGTAAAAAAAAAAAAAAAAAAACATTTTAAAGGTGGTTTTATCTTTAGATTAAGTTGAGAAGCGTTTTCAGGTGTTGCTTCTCTTCTGTCCTGGCGCTGGCTCTGGCCTGTGTGGTTGGGAGAGGCAGCTCGGGCCTCACGGTCAGCAGGAGCTGGATGCTATAAGCGACCATATAACCATGGCTGGGCAGTTTATGGGAAATCTCTTTAAAGTTCTTTTAAATCCTCACAACAATGTATGAGCCATTTAATCACATTTTGGGGGCGGAGAGAGGAGAATCTGTGGGGTTTTTTCCCTGCGTGGAGGTCAGGGCCCAGGACCCGCCGAAGCGGCAGAGAAGGTGCCGAGTGCCAGAGCAGCAGCCGCGTTATCGGCCCCAGGGAAGTTTGTTGTGGGATCAAAACAGCAGCACTAAAACTGTAAACTTACTTTGGGTTCCAGTGGTCCAGAAATAGATTTCCAAAACATGCCCATTGTCCAACAAGGAGTTTATTTATAAACTGAAAAAATAACAAGACTTAAACAAAACCCAAAACCCCCTTTTTGGCCAGCAGTGCGAACTAGACTAGTTTGTATGTGTTATGCCTGTGTATACCAAATAAGATAGAAAATTCTTTGAGGTTTATTTCAATAAAACATTTAAACCAACTGTTTCCTTGCAGCGGGGTAGTGCTGGGAGAGGCTGGCTGTTGGACAACTGGTTTGCAGTCCTGGCTGGAGCTGGGGATGGAGTATCTCCTGCTTGCTGGACCACGGTCCTGCAGCATCACCCCTGCCTCCTTTCTGTTTATTATCTTTTTGTTGATTTTTTTTTTTTTTCCCAAGGAGTAAAGATTTGTAGGTCAGAAAAGTACTGAGTCTAAAACATTGCAGCATTTTCTGGAAAGTTTTCTGCCCACTTTGGGGTTAAAGCTCCATTTTTGATGGAGCTTTGTTGGGAAACGTCGTCCACCTCGACTTTTGGCTGCTTTGATGTGGTTTCTCTTCCATTCCTGATGTCATCCGCTGACGCAAGTTACATCTTAGAACAGCGAATTTAACTTCTAATGTGTATTCAAGTGAGGGATGATATTTGCTCATAATTCTAAGCTACTCATTTTCATAATGTTACTCTGTGCACATGCTTTGTTGAAAGCTTACTGTTCATGATGGGCTTGTTACTGGAAAGGAAGAGAATCTTGATACACAAGGATATCTTAAAAAAAGAAAAGTCTGCTAGAAGCATCAGCCTCGAATTGTGTAGATTTTGTATGCAGAAGATTACTGTTTGGTAGTGAGACTTCACCTGACCGCCAGCAACTTGCCATAAAGCTATTTCTGTCTCTGGAACAGCCATTGAAAGCCAAAAGCAAGTGAAAATAGATTCATTTGGTTAAATGCTTCCTTTCAATGTTGTCTTAGGGCCTTCAGCAAACAGTCTAACGTTGCCACTCACCTGGGTTATTTTAGATGTTTTTGCCCGCAGAATGCCCCAAGAAGCGTGAGTCAGAGTGCTCAGGCTGAGAAATCAGGTGTGTGTTTTTGGAGGGTGAGGGGTGAAGGCATCTGTGAGCAAAACTGGCTTTCACGAGGGCATTCTTGTTTCCCCAGGCAGGGCAGCAGTGAGCTCCAGCGGGACGTTGCCCACCCTCTCAGCAGTACTGACTTCTGCTGCTCCCCAAACCCATCTCCTTCCATCCCTCTGTCTCCATCCCACCTCCACCCCTGGGATTTTGCCCCATCTCCATCCCTCCTTTTTTACTCCATCCCATCTGCTCCTGCTCACAGCCTCTTTCCTCCCCTGCAGTTGTCTCCCCATCCCCGCCCATGACTTCTCTCTCATTCTTGTGCTTCTATGTCTATCCAGGGGTCCTTCTGCTCCCCCAGCCTCAGGACCCTGCCCAGTGGCGTTGTTCCCGGCTCCGGCGCTGACTGTAGGCACGTTCCCGGCTCTCCGCTGGCGCTCTCTGCCCTGCAAAATGTGTCAGGAGCACTCAGCATAAACAAGGATTTTCGTGTTTGCAAACTGCTGTTAGCTGCAGCCAGCAGGCCAAAATAGCTTTAGACATGACAGTTGTTTGCGTAGGACGAGGTACGGTATCTGGAAAGGCTCTGGCCGGCGTCCATGCCCAGTTAGGCAACTGGGAGAGGTTTTTTGGGAAGCGAGCGCTGTGTGTTGACAGGCGCATCCTGAAGAAAGGCTCCTCTCTCCTTCCCAAACATGGGCAGCAGGAACCGTCTTCCAGGCTCTTGTCCCGAGGACGGCGTATGCCCTTTTGTGTAAGACAAAATACCCTGAAGCAGCAGCAGGCGTCTCTTGCTCTATTTCAGGCGCTTCCTGTGGTATTCTGGCGCCTGAGATTAATAGAAGTTTTCTAAATAAAATCCCATAAAACGATGGGATCTGGCAGCTCAGTGTCTGTTCTGCCGTGCGGTTGGGGCCGTGTTTCTCTGGAACATTTAATGCTCTTGTATAAGTTCTGGTCACTGTGGTTGTAAGACTCGTGTGAGGAGCTGGGAGGAAGACGTCACCTCTTCATCTTCCAACTCATTTTTATAAATTTGTCCAGAAAACTAGGGTTTTAGACTAATATTACATATGCATCGACACCAGCTCCTTGCTTTTCTTTACAGTTCCTTAGAGAATTACCCCTTTTGACTGCAGATGGACTGAGAGCGGTACAGAGACAAAACTGCCATGCTTGCCTTCCACGTGGTGCCTTTTCTACCAGAAAAAATACATTTCCAGCTTTGCTGGCTCTTCATAAACGAGCAGAGAGGGTTGTCTCCTGCGATAGCCCCTCGTAGCCGTGGTTGTGAACTTGGGATCTGGTTCTGCTGTAGCTGAAAAACAACCCAGAGACTGTCCTTGCTTCGTGAAGCTGGGAGAATGAGGGAAAATAGAGCGGAACAGGTGATGTGGCAGTGTAGAAAGATGTTTTGCATACATATGTCTAAGAGGGAAACTCTATTTAAGTTTATCATATGAAATAATGGCAGCGAGAGGCAATTTTTTCGTGTTGAAGAAGCATCTTCATGGCTGAGATTGTCCAGCCTCGTCAGACGGGGTGCTGCAGGAAGGGACTGGAGTCTGCCTGTGAAGGGGTTGCACTGAGAGACCCAGCTGAGATACCATGAGGAGTGTGAGGCTGTGTGTATGGCTAAAATGATTTAAAAAATGAGTTCTCAGGAGACCAAAATGCTGATTACTGTCAAACACAGAGCTCTTGTTTTGTGTGGCTGACTGTATAGTTTAATAGTAGATTGGGAAAAAAACATAGTTTTCTTTTTCCTCTTAAAAATTCTGGGACATCTCAAAGTGTGTTCTCACTAAGCAGCAGATTTTGGACAAGTTAAGGACCTGAGACTAATGAAAATGAGCTAGATCTGTAATTTACAAATGGTGGGAAACGTTTAATTAAAATGTAACTAGTTTGTGGAAAAAAAATTCCATTTATTCCTCAGTCAGTATGTTGCCTCAGATACTGACCACTGGCAAAGGAGTTTACAATTACAAAGACCTTTCCCTTATTTTAGTCCTACAGAATTAACATGAAGGAAATGATAACTTTTTTTTTCTCTGAGCTGTAGGACACGAGGGAGTAAAACCTCCCCATCCTGCTCCCTCCTGCTGCGACCCCTGTTATTAAAGGCCAGCGAAGAAATCTTTTGCCAGTAGACTCGAGTCTGCTGAGAAATGTTTTTCTGTGCAGCCTGGAACATGAATTGTTTCCTCAGGGTGGTATTAACTTGTCCATTTTTATTTATTTTTAGCCATGATGAAAATCAGCTAATGCCCAGCGCTGTTCTTCTGTTTAAGGCTACGAGGGTAGTTGCTAATTGAGTTACCGGCTCCTCTGCCGACACACCAGGAGGAATTGCGTTGGCTTTTGCATCCCTGCGCAGGCAACTCCCCCGCTGAAGCTGGGAGCACGTTTTCCCTCCGTCGGGAATTGGGGTTGATCCCTTTGCACTACACCGATGCAGAGGGAGATCTATTTATCCACTTCTTTTTTTAAAAACAAACCACCCCACCCAAGATCTCGTTGGACCTGGGCTGGTTCCCTGTCACGGATCGTTGTGCAGCCAGCGGTGATGGCTCTGAAGGAGCCAGTGGATGCTGAAGGGCTGCCGAGGCATCGCTGTCTGCTCTTTGGAGATGCCTGGCTCTGCTCTCCCAAACCACACCCTTCCAGGGCAGCACTTTTCCTTCACGAAACCTTCTCACCCCTCTCCGGGCCCCATATTTGGCACCGTATTTGGCTCTGGGCTGGCTGTGCCCTGACCCCGGCGCTGCTCGCCGGGAGCTGCCGGTTTTCCCTTCGCCGTATATGGAGAGGCTGCTGGGGAGAGCTGGGGGCTGACCTGAATTAGAAGCAGTGCAACATCTGCATGGAGCCCTGCTTTTGTTGCACTGAGCTAATTAGGTTAAAGCCAGGCCTTGGACTGGTTTTGTAGTGAAGGGAAGAATTTGGAGAGAACAAATTTCCCATTAAATCCCATTTTTTATTGTTGGCCAGGATGCGCATGGTTATAATTTCCTTTATGGTGGTAAAGTCATGCAGAGGGAGAGCAGAGCGTAAGCAGAAGATCTCTGTGTCAGGAAGTCAGTAATTCATATATGACAGTAATAAAAACCATCTTTCTTGTAAAACAGCAGAGTCTTTGCCTCACAGACCCTGCTTTTCACTTGGGTGCTGTCTGAGTACACAGAGGAGGGGCTGCATCAGGTGTGGGATCTCATCCAGCCCATGCAGTCAGCCCCCCGAGACCACCAAGGACGGGGGACACGGGGTGGTGGCTCTCCAGAGGCCATACCTGCCACTGCTGAAACCTGGAGCAGAAGCAGAAGAGGGTTTTTTTTGTGTCCATGAGCCAAAATTGTTTTAGGATCATACTGTTAATGGTGACTTTATGAGATCTCTGTTGGGAAGTCCCTGCGGCGAGGCGTGTAGGGACCAAAACCTGGACTCTGGGAAGGGTGGGCTCAGCCTGCATTTCCAGGGGAGTGAAGGAAGGAGGTTGTACCTCAAATGTCCCTCCAGCAAACTCCTCTGCACCTGAAAAAACAACGTTCCCCCAAATTAATTCTAAGGTCTGGCCAACACAGCCTCTGCGAGAGGGCTGCTCACACCTCTGCCTTTGGTTGGAGACCTTGAAGGTTCACAGCTCTCACATGTGTATAGATACAGTGTCTTGAGACTTAGTTACACAGGAGCCAAGTCAAAGCTGAGATACGATGCTTTAGAAGATACTTTTTTATCCTAACAATTCTCTTACCGTTTCCATTTTCAACCTGTTTTGCACCCCCTTGTTTCTACATTGGACCCTGGAATTGCATAATCAGCAGCAGAAAAAGTGGTTTGACTGATTTTTGTTTTCTTTGTCTCCCCGCTCCTCCCTCTTTTGTGACAGATTAAAAAGCAGCAACAAGATGTGTTAGGTTTCTTGGAAGCCAACAAAATTGAATTTGAGGAAAAGGACATCGCCGCCAATGAGGAGAATCGGAAGTGGATGCGGGAGAACGTCCCTGAAGACAGTCGGCCAGCGAGCGGGAACCCCCTGCCGCCCCGGCTCTTCAACGACAGCCGCTACCTCGGGGTAAGGAATGGCTCCAGGTCTCCAGCTCCGCTCCTCCCAGCCCTGGTACTCACTGCCACAGTCTGTGCTTCGCTGCTGTGATCGGCAAGAGCGGACTTGGCCAGCTGTACCTCCACGTGTGCCAGCCGTGAAGGGCATGGAAGGTGTTAGACATTTACCTCTCCCTTTGGGCTTTTAATAATAATAATTGATTCTTGAATATTTCAGTTCCGCTGCAGAAAAGAGATTAAAATTTGGACCTCCTGATTCTCAGATCATTGTGCTACTTTCTGGAATGACCTTACCACCACCTTTCAATGTATACATTTTTTTTCCCCTTTTATAGCTCTGAAAGTTTACAGTTTTTTTTTAATTCTCATGTTCACAATGATTGTGAGCTAACACTTCACACAAATCTGGCACTGTTGCACCAACCTTGTGTTTTGTAGCACGTTCAGAGGGTTGCTCGGTTGACATGGGGTTTGCTGATACGTGTGGATCCCACATCACGTTCCTGTCCATCCTGCTCTGGGTGGACCAGCTTTGGCAGGGAGGTGGGACTAGATGATCTCCAGAGGTCCTTTCCAACCCCAGATCATTCTGTGATTCTGTGATCGCTCCGTCGTCTGTTCATCTTCCAAAGGACGTGCTGGTGTGCAGCGATGTCTGCCATGACCATATAGCAGTTTTCTGATCCTTCTTGGGATCATTTTTTGTGTACGCCTTGCAAAATGAAGGCTGTTGCGCTCCACTTACTCCAGAGCCTTGAACAGATTAAAACTCATGTTGCAAATACAATCCCTACTTGTAATTATTTTAATGCTTGATCAAAAGTAAGTTACCCTGCAGCACTTCTACTCAGCAGGCCATGCTTGAATGATTATTAGATTAACTTTTAATTTTATTTTTAAAACTTAATATCTTCTGAAAAGAGCTCACAGCGTGCATTCCTTTGGTGCCATGTGCTGGTTTCTAAGTCGTTTTTCAGCCTGGTTCTGACCTGCAAAGTCTGTAACACAGAACCTGCCAGTTCTGGACCTTTGTGAGGTGATTCTGTGGCCACTGAAAGAAATTATTCTCACTGTGCCAGGATTTTTTTATTGCTTGTAATAAAAGCAGAACTTGAAACAGTATCCACAGTGAGCTAGTGTACCACTTGGCTCTCAAAATTTTTACTATTTGCGATGTGGAAAATGGTTGGTTTGGAGTAACAAATGTAATGATCAATGTTGTCTGCAGCTGAAAGCTGAGAAGGGGCTAGTCACAAAGAGTTGACAATCTGTGTTCAGTTACCTCTCTTTAAAACCAAACAAATGAAAAAAAGAGGTAAATATTTCTGTACCAGTAGGAAGTCCAGCTGCAACAGTCTCACTATTCTCCCAGTGTGTAGCAGAGCTTTAGGGATGCAAGCAGGTCGCTGTGCGGTTGTCCTTTATCGGTGACGTGGTGCCAAATATCTGCTGCATTGCTGCAGGTGTGCAGCAGCACAGGGCTTCATGGTGCAGTGCTGTGGGACAGGGAGAGAAAAAGCTGCATGCACCTAATCTATCCCCAGCTGTGACCCATGACAGTTCTGGATGCAGTAATTTTGAGGTGAGGGATATAGATGCTTCAGACCAGATCTTGCTGTGGGTTTATTTCATCCCCCAAATTTTGGTTAATGTCACTTTGAACCTTTGAAGTTCAGTCAAATTGTGTAGCTGGATTCAGGTTACTACATTTTATAGCCTTCAGGAAGGTAAAAGTTAATTCTCTTCCTACATGCTTGAACCTCTTTATGTCTTTATCTGATCCATCTCAAGCATGAACTTCCCTGTTTGTTTCATCTGATGCAGCAAAACTGGCAGAGTAATGAGCAAATTGACTTTTATTGGCCTGTGCACAGCAGAAAGGCTGTAACTGTAGGTGCTGTGCAAGCTGGCACGAACCCTGCTCCTTAGTCACAGGCATTCCTTTCCTGGTAGATGCTACAAAGCAGACTAAGTGCCGGACTATGCACTCGCAAGATAAATAACCCCTTTGTTATCAAGCAGCCCCAGTACTGTCAACAGAAGGGCTTCAGGGAGGATTTAACATAATCATACACATTTTTATCAAACCAGCACCCGAATGCTGCGTGTACAAATCGAACTATAATTTGACATCCCTGATCTCTAGGCAGTTTGAATCCTCTGTTCCCTGAACTTTCTTCTGTTCCAGCTGCGACAGCCTCTTCTTCGAGCTGCCCCTGCTCTGAACACGCTGCTATTTTCAAACAACATTTGCTATTTCTGAGGTTTTTGGCTATCAGACAGACAAGCACAAGAAGCAGCGTGCCCTTAACGGCAGTGCTCTCCCTGAGTTCAGCCCAAGCTCTGAGCTGCTGCCGAGCCTTGGGTCCTTTAGCCGGGACTCCTGCATCCAAACATTCCCCAGTAAAGCTGGAGAAAGCTGGTGCTGTTGTTCCAGTTAAAAACAGAGAGAAGGAAAATCGTAGGAGAGATACGTGCTGAGTTTGGAAATCAGAGTGAGGGAAGGATGTGGTGACTGGGACAACAGTGGACTTGCACAAACCTTCTGGGGCCGTTTGGTCAGTGTTTGGCAACTGCTGTTGCTGAGCCACACTGTGAGCTTTTGGCTTGTTCTTTCCTAACTTAGCAGACAGCTAAGCCATGTCGTTTGTACTCTGTGCAGCACTGCATTCTGCCTCAGACATAAAAAAGAGAAGGAAGAATGGTTATTTCTTTTATTGTCTCATTGTTTTTACCTTACTTTTCTTGGGAGGCAGCTGGGTGCGTATTTAGAGCAAGTGTAGTGCACTGAGTACAATGCATAGTCCTACCTGATTTCCTTCATTTGCATAGACTAATCATTAATGGGAAACACGATGGGAAAGGATGTACTCTCAGTTTACAGTTTTAAATTTAACTTTTAGCAGGTTTAAGAGTTAATGTCTGTGGTTGCACAGTTGTAACCTGTAATTAGCAGTGGCACCTGGGGACATCAGTGTTTCTGATGACAAGGTGTGGGCTCAGCCTGCTCCTGAGGGAGGGACATCCGTGCCAGACCAGTAACAACTACCTTGAGATGGAGGTGTCCATCTGGGAGAGGTGGAAGCACCTCACAGCAGCATCTTTTTGCTACAGATAGTGAAATTCCCAGCTTCTCACTTTTCAGACAGTGCAATTTATTTAGTATTAATGTTAATGATAAATACCTGAGGTGTGACACTCTGAATTTTGCATTCGGCCACAGTGAAGCAGTTTGTGGGGTGCGGGTTGGGTAACGCACCAAATTGAGCTGTGATTGTTTCTGACGATTCGTACTTCTTTTGTTCCCACCCTCCTCCCCGACTCCCGCGGTGAAGGACTACGAAGCTTTCTTTGAAGCGCGGGAGAACAACGCCGTATATGCCTTTTTGGGCTTGACTGCGCCGCCGGGTTCAAAGGTAGGTGCGTGAATTTCTCACAGTAAAACCACAACCTGCATTTTACACCTTGTTCTCTGCTCACAGTAGGATATTTTCTGTGTTCTGTGCTTATCCCAATCAATCGACCTGCTGGGCCGATATTCAGGCTCCAGAGACTAACTTTCAGCCTTCAACATCCCAGCAAGACGCCAGTGTCATGTGCTGGTTTATTTGGAGGATGCTGCATTCCTTGCTGCATCTGCCTCCCCCTCCTTCTACCAGAAAAACTCAGTGTTTGGTACAGATGCTCTTTTGGTATCACTGCGGAGCCACTCTGCTCTTTTCTAACTTAATGGTAAAGCTTTTGTTGCTTTGGAAAGAAGAGCTGGGTCAAGTTTTTCACTAGTAATAATTTTCTCTTACCACTGGATTATTATTTTTTTATTGTACACACTGGGAACAAGCGAAAGAGCAGTTAAGAGTTGCACTGAAGAATGGACAAAAAATCTAGATGAAAAAAATTGTCACAAAACCAAAGAATTGTTTCAGTTCACTTAATTCATGTGAAGTTTTGATGAGATTTTTGTCCTAGGAAATACCTTGAAACCAGAGCCACTGTTTTTGAAATAATGTGATCTTGCTTCAGAGTAATTTTTTTCCTTAGGCTCATTATCTGAAGCCTTGTTTTCCTTTGCCAATTACAAACTGGGTTGCTGCTTTGCGGATGCAATGGGCTGGAATTCTCCTTTTGATTGTGATAGGATAGGACAAGGCTGTGTTATGCATTTCACTTGACAGCAGCAGGATCCTTCGGGTCACTTCCAGCTTTCTTGTTCCAGCGGATAAACACGCCGCTTCCTTTCAGCTTTTTTCATGCAAGAGTTGAAGGTCACGCTGTGCACGTCACTTACAGAACCTAATTTTAAAGGTGGATGATGATCCATCAGGAGTGAGCATTACAAGTTGTGGGGCAGGCTGAAGCAGTTTTGGGAGCCAAGCTCATTTCTAACGGTAGCTCCGCTACTGTGAATGGTGTAACGAGGAAAAACTCTGCCTCGTATGGAGCTGCAGAGAGCAAAACCTGTGGTACATACCCAGCATCATGAGTCGCGGGCCTCAGAAAGGCATCTAAGTCTTATTGAAGTTTCTTGGAGCATCTGCCCAGTGCTGCACGAAAGAGTGTGCAGGATGGAGCCCAGGAGTGAGAATGCAGCCCCGAGACCGCAGGACGCAGGGAAGCCCGTGTGGTTCCCCTCGCGGCCAGGATCCGGGAAGGGCAGTGGTGCTGGAGAGCAGTTGTTGCCATCATCAATCAGGTCATCTGTCTCTGTAACATTTGTGAACATCGCAGCTCCCTTAACCTGCCGGATTGCAGAAGCAGCCTGTGTGGCTCTTAGTTGCTCTGATCCTGTTCTAAGGGATGCTCTGATTCTGTCCTCACCTAAGGAAAAGGTGGGTTTTAAAAAGGAAAAATATAATGCAGTTTGACTCTGCTGAATTTTCGTATTGCTAGCTCCAGCTTGGAGAGGAGTTTGAGTTGATGAAGAAAATCTTTGCATAAGTGACCTTGTACCCAGCGCGTTCTGCTCTTGGGCTGACTTTTGGTATCGGTCCTGCAATTACATGATGTCAAATCAAGCTGATTGCCCGCTGCTGAGGAGGAGAGACTGATTTGTGGATGCCGAAATTGGCATTTAGAGCAGAGCTGCATGCAGCTGGGATGTAATATCCTAGTTAATGACATTGCAGCTTTGGATGCTGCTACATAAAATGGAAGGAGTCTGGAATCGACCTGTGTGCGATGGCAAGAGAGGACCTTGAGAGCAAACCCGCATTAAATGTCATCATGAGAGATTTGGAAGTTTGCTGACTCTGAACACGAAAGCCCAATATTAATGTTAAAGAAGGGCTTAGAAGTGAGCAGGGGAAATGCAAGTAACTCGTTAGTGAGCCCTGGTGGTTTGGTTTGTGCTTTGGGTGCTGAGAGTGCAGTTGGAGCTACAAACCCTGGGAAAGGTGGGCATTCAATTTATCTTACATACCCCTACTTCAGGCAATACAGGTGGCTTCTAAAGGGAGAGGATTTTGTGAGTTAAAGGCTGTGGTTAACTAAGGACTGAGAGCATGCTCAGTGAGGGGGCTCGAGGGAGAAATAGGACCAATATGAAAGAGGGAGAGTGTCAAATCTGAAAAGCTGAGCCTTTCCCAGGTAACTCGCAGGACTGCGCCCAAGGAAATGGAGTTTGACCTTCAAGACAAATAGGTTCTTGTGTTCTCCGAGTTATTTGTACCCCCTTTCCTGGAGAAGAGGGAAGTACCTCTCCAGCTTACCACTGCCTGTTTGGAAGGTAAATACTTTGTCCTGCATTTTCTGGCAAAAAAACCACAAAACAACTAGGTGGCACTTCTGTAGTGCCTGCGACTGGTTAATGGAATTGTGACAAAGCCAAGGGAACCATTTCCTCTTTCTTACCATTCAAAGAACCACTTGTCTTTTAGAGAATATCAAACATCCCTTTTTTTTTTCCAGGCTTTGTAGCCCTTTTTAATCTTTCCTTCGTTTTTCACCTGTCTTTTCTGCCGTGAACCCATAGGATGCCCTCACACGAGCTGCATGGGTGCACGGTGACGTCCTGGCTCTGCTCTGTGTCCTGGTGCTGCCGGAGGAGCGGAGCGCAGCCCAGGAGCGTGGCAGACCCCGGCCAGTGTCCCAGCAAAGCTGTTCCCACAACCCCGAGTTAAAAGGCAGTGCGACGCGCTTGGGCAGAGAGCCAGGAGAACCAGGGTGATCCACCACGTCTAAGATAACGGAGATGCGCGTGGTACTTCCTGCCCTGCAGGCTGGGGTCACCCACTGCGTCCCCTCTCTTCCAAGTCTTACAGGCTTCTTGGAAATCCCCTTCTTAGTCCTTCCTTCTCTTGTTTTTTATTCGCTTAGTGCACTGGCTTGTGTTAACAATGATATTTTTGAGCCTGTTATCTTCAGTATTTCTACACAGTGACCAAAGCAAACAACTCCATTACATAGAATGCAAATGTCAAACTTTTTCCTCTAAAATAAACCACGTCGTTCCACCCTGAAGTGCTGCAGTGAGAGCACTGTGAGTGTTTTGTGATCTGTTTGTAGGCCATGTTGCTGCAAACAGGTAATTAAATCAGCTTTCAACAAAAAGTACATTTGTAGAAACCATCTTCACAAGAAAAATTCCTTTTGCATTTCTTGTATTGTCATTCCATTACCGCTTGTGACCACCTGAAAAATGCAGGCTGTTGTTTTTTAATGTTCTTTCTGAAACATACTGTGAATTGTTAGAAATTGGCTGGTGTGTCTGCTGAACTGCTTCAGCTGTTCCTCCATAGGCATGTTTCCCTGTAGCCAAAGGGCACCATATCTGTCCAGGCCACTTGAAGAGCTGTGTGTTGGCAGCCCCGGGGTTGGAGATGGTGGAGGAGATGGTAGACAGGAGCTGTTCCCAAGGAGCCTGTCCCCGCTGGCCGGTGTCCCCCCCGCAGCAGGGAGCTGGGATTACTCAGCAGCTCTGGTGCCAGCCCTGACCCGCTGCCAGCCCCCGGGACACAGCTACGGATGGGTCTGATGCTGGAGCAGCTCCGAGCTCTGACTAAGGACTCGCAGGCTCCCATCACCCTTCTAGAAGGCAAAAGCTAACTGCTGGGTTTTGGTCGTTTGGTCTAAAAGCTAACTGCTGGGTTTTGGTCATTTGGTAGGGTTTAGTTCAGGAAGTAAATTGTGTCTCTGCTGTGACCTCTATATTTTTTTATTTCTTTTTTGCTGTGGAGACTTTCATTAAGTCCTATGAGGACAGGCTGAGAGAGTTGGAGGGGTTCAGCCTGGAGAAGAGAAGGCTCTGGGGAGACCTTAGAGCCCCTTCCAGTCCCTAAAGGGGCTCCAGGAGAGATGGAGAGGGACTCTGGATCAGGGAGGGGAGCCATAGGAGGAGGGGAAACAATTTTAAACTGAAAGAGGGGAGATTGAGATGAGATCTCAGGAAGAAATTCTTTGGTGTGAGGGTGGTGAGAGCCTGGCCCAGGTTGCCCAGAGAAGCTGTGGCTGCCCCGTCCCTGGAGGGGTTCAAGGCCAGGTTGGAGGGGGCTTGGAGCAACCTGGTCTGGTGGGGGGTGTCCCTGCCCAGGGCAGGGAGTTGGAACTGGATGATCTTCAAGGTCCTTTCCAACCTAAACCATTGTATGATTCTATGATTAATTAAGAATTCCTTTTCCATTTAACCAGAGTTCTTCAAATAATCTTTGATCTCTAAATCTTCTTCTGTCCTAACATGAAATAAATGAGGGGTAATTCATTATATCTGATAACTCAATATATCTGATCTTCTTTTGTTTTAAACTTTTATAGTCAAAACTGGCTGGGGGCACAGGTTGGAATATTCCTGCAGCTCCTACTTGAGCTAGCTCAGGATGGGTGTTGGACTGGTTTTAGAATGTCATCGTAGGCAGCGGGGACTTTTCTTGGTCCTACATTGGTGCCTTACACAGGTATGTGTAAGTCAGCACCTTTCATAAAATACTAATCCATGTAATTCTCTTCTGCTTTTTCAGGAAGCTGAAGCACTGGCAAAGCAGCAAGCGTGAATTTCAACTGCCTTAAACGTTCTGTAAAGGGAATTTCCACAGCTTTTTATAAAATAGTACAACTGTCTCTGCTTCAAGAAATGTAGATGTGATTTCTAACATTTGATTGGTGCTTGCAGCATTCACCGTGCATAATACAAATTTGACCACACAGATGAAAATGTGAAGACAAAGGTAGAGAGCGCAGAGTGGATAATTACCGAGTTGGAAGCATAGGAAACCGAAGCAATTAGACATGAATGATTTTTTCATGTAGTTTAAACTGTCTTGGCAATTCGTCCATTTTGTGTAAACTTAAAGAAACTATTTTAGTACTAATAATACAGATGGGGTTATACCTAGAGATCCAACTATTTAAAATAGGGGAAACAGCAGCTAAAACCTTGTCAGATACTAATTTTAGTGCCTGAGTTGCCTCAAAAAATGTTACTGAATTACACAGTAATTTTTCAGTGTCTTTTCTGGTTTCAGATGAAATTGTAGGTGGTATCGTGTAGTATAGCCATTGTAGTCACTTTGGAAAGTTGTGTTTGTTCTTTTGTAGAATGAATATTTAAGATTTGTATTGTAACACGTTGTACAGATGATGAAAAAAAAATAATGCCATGTATTTCTCATTTAAGTGATCCATGGGGGCTCTTTTGACACACAAAAAAAGGGATTTGGGCCATGGACAGCCCTTCCATTGGCAAGTTCATCACGCGGCTGCCTCAGCACAACTTGGGTCCCTCTTTCTGCGTGAGTGAAGGATGCGCTAATTCCCAGGCAATGTTGCAAATAAGCCAAAACGGCCAGAAATGGCATTTCCTTACCTGTGTAAGGGTGAAAGCCTTTAATGTATTTCTCTACAAAAATACCAGTTCACACTGCTTAGAGCATTAGGCTTCTTACTGCATGTTCAAGTAGTCATTAGATTCATATAGTATTTTTTCAAATGAGGAAATAAATGTTTGAATAGCAAGAATTATTGTAATTAAGCAAGACTTTTTTTTTTAAGGTTTAAAAACTTTTTTTTCCATTGTTACTGCCATATCCTGAAGCTATTGCAGGAATTGCAAATCTGTTAAAAGTGTCTTGTATCCGTGAATTTACCATGTGCAATATTAACCTGTCTGTTCTCCCAGCGCTCGTGAGATGGTCTCTATTTCTTGGCCATATTCTGCAAAAAATACAATTAATTACAAGTGCTCTGAAGAATAGAAAACAGGTTTAAGAAGTGTGGGGGTGATTTTAAAAGTGCATTTTGTACCACATAGTGTACTTATTGCCCAAAAGCATCAAAAGACAGTAAGAAAGATAATTAGAGGATAATTCTAATAGCTCTGCACAGACACATTTTGATTTTCTTCGCTTTATGAAGACAGAGAAGCAGGTGGTGCAGATCAGCAAAAGGCTGCAGCTTATCATCGCCACACGGTTATTTTACTCTGATGCTGTAAAACCTGTGCAGGGCTTTTTAAATTCTTTCTGAAGCAGATTACAGTTCATCGTTTTGAAGTCTGAAATCAGGAAGAGGATAAAAGTAAAAACTTAGGTTTACCAAGATGTTTTAAAGCACGGTAATTAAATACTTCCCTCACCAACTTCTTTTCGGGGCTTTCGTTCTGTTCACTGCAACCTATGATTTTGTCAGCTTCTGTTTAAAAGAGAAACGCAGGTACCTGCTGGGGTGGGAGAGCAGCTCGTGAGGAACCTTCCTGGGCCGAGCCGGCAGGATCCAGCACGGAGCCGAGTGGCTTAAAATGACATTTAATTCATGTTTTCTGATTTGGGAGCCTGGGAGTCAGTTTGAAGCTTGTCCTTACAAAAGCAAGCGCAGTGTCGAAAGGCATAGGGATAGATTAACGTCGCCTTACCTGCCACATTAACACAAGCAATTGTGCTTTTTCATTAACGAGCTTTATTAGTAATTACTGAAATTTGGTGAAATGTATTTTTAAGTTCTTTTGGGGATGGAAGTTAGGTTACGCTTTAAATGCAGCGTCCGATTTTTGTTGCTCACTATGATTTCCTCTTGCTGAACCCAGGTGATTTTTCTTTCTTAATATTGGCATAACCTTCCTCTGTGTCCAGTGCTCAAGTTTTTGAGAAAATACGTGAGAATATTAAGTGCAGTCTTGTGAAGGAAGTGGAATTTGACACACAAGTCACTATGCTCATACCAATTTGCTGCGTTTCCTGTGTAAGGAAAGCATGGTGTAAGTGTTGTGAATTACAGTCATTATTTTAGAGAAGCTGTAATTGAACGTCACTGCCAAATTCTGTCAGTTCAGCGACCCAAAAACTTCTGGAACGAGGTCAGTCTCTGTTTCTGACGGTCAAGAAAAATTGGCCAAGTTTAAGAAAGCAAAGTCACTTCCCTCGTCTCGTCCCTTGCCATATGGGAGCGTTCAAACTGTATCAGCATTCCTAAGGCAGCTCTGTTGAAATATACTGAATTATTTCTTTGTCCGGGGAACAAGGCACCAACACAAACTGAAACATACCCAAAATATCTCTTTCTTGTGTGACTGCGTGAAAAAACTTGCATTCATTTTGATGCAGATACCTTGTATGGATTTAGGAGTGCTAGGAATGTCTTGCCTACGTGCTATTTTTCTGTTTCCTATTCCTGTGTTAATGGTGGGCACAAGAACTGAATTTGTTCATTCCTGTATTTTTTTTTCCTGTGTAGAAGGCAGGCATTGAGGATTTAACCTGTACATTAACCATTCCTGTATCATTCCAATAAAGTGGTTTTAGGAGGCTTTCTCACACCACTGACTTCTCTGCATGGTTTTTTTTCACCGTTTGAAACGATCCCGTAAGCCGAAAGAAGTGGTTTCCCACTGAAAATACTGCTTTATTTTTAAAAGTACAGGATCTGCACAACAAAGTGAACAGCAGCTGCCCGTTAAGTCCTGTTGGGTTGGATGTCTCACCTCTTGCAATTAATGGGTTTTAATTACTTAGGATACACCTACACAAAACAGAGGTTTTGGGGGGCCTTAGGAGGGCACTGAATAGACGTCCTAATTAACCTGCTTTCCCCCTCTTTCCCCACGGCAGCTACGAATCGCAAGTGGACAGACCCGTATCAGCTTTCCCCCCCCCGGGCCTGCAGTGCCTGCCAAACCCTCTCCCTTGCTTTTTTCACAATGTGTAATTAATTAGCTTTATGCTGCTCACAGCAGGGGAACTATGTAATTTAATATTTGTGTTGCCACAGGGCGGTGTAGGATAAATTTTTAAACTAAAAACTATTCATTTTTGCCTTCTCTGTTTGCCTGGCACATTCTTTTAAGCTTTACATGCCGAAATTTTGTGCTGTCTCAAAAATCTTCTGTCGAGCTACAGAAGATGCATTCTCAGCCCCGAAACTGCACCAGGAGTTGCCCAAATCCCAGACTTCAGTTCCCAGGCTGTAAAGGAAACCAGTAACCGAATTCTGTCACGAGTAGGTTTGGAGAGGGCTGCTCGTGTGCTGTTTCTCGAGCAACCTTTTCTGCCTGACCAACCAAAGCACAACTGAGAACAGTCAGTTACATCACTGGCTTTTAATGGTGGTTATTCCTTAACTCTCACTTCCTTGCCCTTCTTTAGAGTCTTAAAAAATGGTCCATAACGTAAGAGAAAAGGGCTGCTGATGCTATTTCTACATGACAATGAATCCCATTGGCTTTCCCTGTATGTACATTTTACTTGTGTCACCCAGAAAAATATCTGGTTTTCTTGTCTTTTTATAAAAAGTCTTAAAACCCCAAATTGTTATTCATTAATGTAAAGCTCGATAAAATTTGTTTTCAAAAATCTGTCTAAAAACCAAACTGCGTGTGTGCTTGTAACATTCCCTTAACTTGCTGTTAGAGGTTACAATGGTGTGCACTGTAATAATAAATTTTTCTACCAATGAATGTGAGATTTTATTAATTTCTTATTTAATATTCTTAATTTGTACGTCATGGGAAAGCCTGATTATATCGTTCAGCTCGTGTTGCGAGTATTTCAAATATCAGAAATGTCTCGCAATATAAATTTGAGGTCTGCACAGTGGAGGTACAGTTGGAGTCAGCAGGAGGTGGTGAGTAAAGGAGTGGCTCCTGAGCAGCTCAATTACTGGTAAGAGACTCTGTGTGTGTGTATATATATAGAATATATATATATATTTATATATCTTTTCTGTGTCTCGGTTTTCTTTTTTTTTTTGACATGAGAAAGAGGCATTAGCCTGTCCCGTGTACTCAGGCCTGCAAATTGAGAAATGCAAGAAATAAGACGTACCAAGAACAAGGTAATTAAAATTTTTTCAAAGGACTAATTTAAATCCATTAATGTAATAGATTCAGACTGATCAGTAACTTGTGTTAAAGAGTTTCACGAGACCTCATCTCTCCAGTGTTTTCCCCATTATGGTAAGAGAATTTTAATAGCCAATTTAAAAAGAAACTGAGACAACTCATTACCTGGGAACAAGCCATTAAGGTTTCCTGACTGTGTTTTCCTGACGTAGTTCTTTCCTCTTTTGCCAGTCTTGCTTTTTCAGGTTTTGTTTGGGTTTTTTTTGTGTGATGTAAATACAACAGTGGGAAAGCTGTGTGATACTGCCTGGAGAGAGGCATTTTGCGTTCACGTTTCCCCTCCGATACAGAGCAGATTCAAGGTGTAAAAGGAAAATGAAGGCACTTACTCGTTGCTTATACCCATGTAGCCCATTCCCTATCCGAGTTCTGGCACTGTGTTTCTTCCACATTCCTTTTCTCCCCCTTTTTCCCAGAGAATCATGATGGCATCCCTCCCTACACAAAATAATCCCACTCTACTAAATAAACAATTACCGAGTAATTATCTTTTGGTGACTTTCCCATAGCTGTATTCTGTGATCTGTCCATATTGTGTCATCTTGGTAGAATATTTTAGATTGAAAAGTTTTACTATTAACAATTTTGAACTGTATTGGTGGACTTTTGGAGAAACTCTGGGAAATGCAAAAGGATTCTAGAAGATAATCAAGGAGGAATCATTGCTCCCAGAGCAGTGTACTCTGAGTGTTCTGAATACACAAAATATATATATATCTGTGGTATGTCACGTTCATGAACTATCAAGTGTCAAAATTGGTCTTTTCTACAGTAATTCCTTCTCTCACAGGTTTGTCTATCAAAGACATCTCTGGAAATTTGGAGACATCTTCATTTTGAGTTTCTTGGTGTAACATCTCAAAATCCTTAAAAAATAGAAAACGAGCAACACCATTAGTAACCTGTCCAGGGCAGCGTAATTCCCACCGGGCTCCAGTTCCTGCTCGAGCCCTGTCCCAGCACGGGGAGCCAGTTCCGCTTTGTTTATGCCAACGGAGCG
>JAHREE010000551.1:833117-846919 GCA_033628505.1 Tringa tobata
TGAAATAAGCAGGTCCCATGTGGTGACTTCTGGGGGAGTGATCTTCATTTGCTTAAAAATGACTGACTACATTATAACTTACAGAATGTGTCTTAAGACAAAAACAAAGGAATATTTAAGGCAAGGTATAAAATATGGAACAGTGCTGCTGTTTGTCAAGGTTAAAAATACCCTTTTTTATGATGCAAGTTAATTTTTTTCCCCTTTTTTGATGTTTGTCCTTTGCCTTGGGCTGATGAGCCGTTCTTTTGCTATTTTGCTGGGTGGGAGTGGTTTTTATATAGTGTGAGGTGTATGGTTAATATTGCAACAGGGCAGTAAAAGATTTAATAGTGAATATGTCAAAGATGATGTGACACCGTCGTTGCTATACCAGAAGAGAGGTCCCTGTTTTGCCACTGGGGAGGTGCTGCCAGCTGGTCCCTCTTAGGAAAATAAATGATCCTTTGAAACTCATATGGAAAATTAATTGTTCTCAGTGTAACACGTAAAGCATGATACAGTCGGTGCCGGCAGTGTATCTATTAAAGATGCATGGATGATATTTGAATATTGGGTATCTCGTGTCCTTCCTACCTAAAACTTCAGTCAGCCATGCTCTAATTTCCAATGGTTCCAGCGCTTCTCAGTCAAGAGCTGTAGCTTTGATTAGTCTTGTGGTCTATGAGACAAACATGGCATGAGCTGAGCTAAGAGAAATTGGAAATGGCAGGACCTATAATCATAACAATTCATAACGAAAAACAGAATAAAAGAATATTTGAAAGCAGTCAGAAGACAACCTGGGAGAAAATTAAAATGAGAGGAAAGGGAAAACTTTGGGCTTTCATGGTACAAAAGAAACTAAGTCTGATGGGAGTGGGGATTCAGGGCAGGGAAAGGTTCGTTGTCACTGAGCGTTTTTAATGGTTCAATGTAATTAATTTTACAGCTGCTCCCCACCAGTTTTCTTTTTCTGTGGTCAGTTGTTAAAAAACAAAGCCGTACGCCTTGTTTTCATGTCACGGTTGTTTACATAAACTCAATGAATATTCTCTGAATGTGAAGTTCATGTTCTGCTTGACTCCATTTTCACATTTCCCCCCCCCTCTTTATTCTGTAGATCCCACCAATCTGTAAGCAAAGATCATGGCACCTTCTGGGAGGAGATTATTCCAGGCCGTTATTAGAGGCTTCAGAGGTAGGTATAAATTGTTTTACTTCCTACCTGCAGCTCAGAGGAAACTCAAGTCCTTGGAGCATCTTCCAGTTTAGTTTGCTGGTTTTTTTTTTCTTATTTAACTATTTATGGTTTTAAAGTGCAGCAAGTTATGTTTCTGCCTCCAGAAAAGGAAGTAACTTTGCTTAAAAGCAAAAAGATTTTCACTCTCCTCAAGAAGTCTTTTTGAATCTCTAGAAACTAATGATAATACAGTAACTTAAAAAAAAAAGAGCTCTTAAAAATGTTGGTTTTCTGTGTTGATACATAGATTCACGTTTTCAGGCATAGAAAATACCAATGCGTACAAAGTTTGAGTTTTCCTTCAGTACGTGATGCTTTAGTTCTTCAAAATTGTGGAATATCAAGAAACTGTGGAAACGTCTTCTCATCATTCTGAGTGCCAGGATGTCAGGCTCTTATTCCTGTGAGGTCTGCTTGCCTTAGCACTGATGAAACATAAGGAAGATGCATTTTTTTCTGTTCATGGAATACTTATGACACGTTTCTAAGTAACACAGTTTGCTTGAATGAAGCTAGGAGATTTATTTATCTTGGTTTTCAGTTTGGTTTTTTTTTTATTATAACTCATAGAATGGACTTAAGCAGCTGAAATCTTTTGAGGGACATTGGGACTTCAAAGCATGGAATCTACTTACATCGGTTTTTGTGATGTTTTTCTTTAAAATATGAAAAGTGAAATTCTGATTTGGGAAATCCTTAGGTCTGCTGTCACATCGTGTACACAAAATGAGATTCCTAAGCAGCTTTTACATGGCTTGAACCTGGAAATTGTCAACAAGTAGGAAATATTTTAAACAAAACCTCTTTTTTAAAGCTTTAACATGTCTATTATTTATGTCAGACACTTTGAAATTCAACTTGCAGAAACACCTAGTGGTAGTGAGCTGCTATTTTTTAGTACATCTCTTTGCATTATGGAATTGAGACATTTTCTCCGTATTTATTTAGTGGGAAATCTTGGCCACATGCTAAGAGAAGGGAGCATATGTATTTTTTTTTAAAAGCAGGTTCTTTTCCCAACTGCACCTGTCCATGCTGTACATGGGTTGCAGCGGGGGCTCTGGACCAGGTTAACTTGCACCAATTGGTTTCCCTCATGGGAAAGAGGAGTTTGAAGTGGATTTACCTAGTTATTTTGTCCCCAAGTAGAGTTACTCTTTACATATGTAGAAAGAGTATTGTTGCTTAAGTGTGTTCCAATTTATATATTAATGTGCCTGATTATGGTTATCCTCTAAAACCTCAATTTCTTTTTTGTGTTCTTTAGTCCACTTTTTAGGTGTCCTTTTAGCTGAAATATTTAAGGTTCTGTTCTCTTTACCTCCTGGCCACTTGGAACACGCTCTTTGCTACACTGTTAGATTTATAGTCCCTTTCTTACTATTGTTTCCTTAAGCAAAGCAAGGTTTTTAGAGAGAAGTGATACCTTTTATTAAAGCAAGCTGATACAGTTGGAGGATGAGGGAGGGAAAACAGGGCGGTAGTTTTTCCTTCTGTTGGCTTTTTACACGTGTGTTTCCTGAGGCTCTTGCAAATTGACTTTTCATTTTCATGCAGATCCTCCCGAGGTGGCGACTGATGGAAAAGAGAATGTGTTGGCACGGTCATGCAGGTGGAGGGCTTCACACAGATCCAAAGGAAGGGGTAAAAAATTACTTAATTAGTATTTCTTTTTAAATAAAAAATGTGATCACCTTCTCCCCACCCCTCGAAAAAATAGGTGAAAACCCCAAGTGACAATTTGTGAGAAACTGTATTGGTAGATCTGTGAATACTGTAGTGGAGTACAGACTCTTTGATTGTCAGCGTAGGCTTAGTTGCTCTTAAATCACCAAATATTTGTAATAACTGTGTTGAAGTACTTCAGTTGTTTTATTAAAAATACAATCTTAGTGTCACACAGTCCTTTGAAATTGGCTATGTTAGGTCTTTTACATGGAAAGTATGTTCCACTGTAATTGATCTTGGTTTGTTATTCTTGTTTGTGACTGATATTTCCCCGTGACTTGACATTCAGGAGAGTAGAAATCAGCTGCTGGATACAAATTAGTGCAGCAGTTGCTAAAATCGCACTTGAAGCGGGTGGGGGGAGAGAAGTAATTAAGCTGTGAGTATTTTTACTTGGATTTAATGTTAATGCAGCTGATATATTTTGACTGTATTTATACCCAGGAAGCATATGTTTAAATAATTAGGATAGGTATGTAAGGAGAAGCAGTATCTTTTATTAGACCAAATGATTACAGTTAGAAACCGAGGTAAGCTTTTGGTTAAAACAGCGCAATATAAACTTTGCATGATTAAAATCGCAAAACCAAAGCTCATGAGTTTATGTAACTTTCCTTTTCTCACTTCCTGAGCCAACTTATTCTGGTGCTTTGTGTGTTTGCAGAATGATTTTCTGGGATGATTGTAACTTGTTCTAACTTGGGCGGGATCTTCCTAAAACTAGTGAAGACCATAATGTAGTTAATACAGGACATTATCGGTTAAGGCTCTTGTCTAATTATACAAATATCAGCTGTTAAGGATCATCCGGGAGAAAGCAGCAAGAACCAGCTGTAGATGAGGTGGAGTGTCTGAAGAGTGGAAAAAGCAAAGAGTAACATTGTGTGCAAAAGCCAAGAGGTTCTCAGCAAAAATGAAGGGAAGGAAATGAGGTGTTACAAGTGCAGTTCTTGCACTTGTGTGTACAGACAATGGTATTCCGTGTGTAAAAGCACTGGTACCCAGTTTACCACATGAGAACTTTTTCCTTTATGCTTTTAGGCAAGCTGCAAGTGTTGTACATGTCAGCTTTATTACACTTTTCTCTCTTCCAAATGTTTTTTTGACAAACCAGCCTGTTTGTTCTGGAAACTGTCTTTGGGACTGACATCTTAAATTGTCCCTTTTATAGCAGCTTGAGGGGACACAGAACTAAGGATAAAGACGGAGTGTGAAGGGCACGTTACCTTCATCTCACAGTAACTAGGAGAGAAGCTTTACACAACTGTTTTGTTACAAAAATAAATTTTACTTGCAGCTTATGTGCTGAATGTTGAAACTAAAAAGTTACTGTTCTTTACTACCTTTGATTTATTATTTTTTTTGGTATGTGTTAGTCTCTGTAGTTAGTTTGGTATGTGTACATGGAATAGACGGGAATAAAACCCATGGTGCCTGACCCGTTGCTAAGCAGACGTGTATTACTTCCTTATGGCAGGACTGATAGTCACAATGGAGCCCTGATAATTAGCCTTCCCCTGCCACCATTTCACTCAGTTGCTATTTAGTTTGCAAGTCATTGCTTGCCTTCTGTAGAGGGACGGATGTTACAAAGACAGAAGACTTAAGTACTGTTTTCCCAACGTTTGTAAGGAAAATTCAGGCCCAAGTTTGACTTTTATTTAAGCTGATAAGGCAGCTGAAAAAAGAATTGTGCCTCCTTCCTTGCCTTGGTGTTTTGTTTCGTAAGGTTAGATATTAGGATTTAGATTAGATATTAGGAAGAAATTCCTCACTTTGAGGGTGGTGAGAGCCTGGCGCAGGTTGCCCAGAGAAGCTGTGGCTGCCCCATCCCTGGAGGGGTTCAAGGCCAGGCTGGATGGGGCTTGGAGCAACCTGGTCTGGTGGGAGGTGTCCCTGCCCAGGGCAGGGGGTGGGACTGGATGATCTTCCAGGTCCCTTCCAACCCAAACCATTCTATGATTTTAAGTCACAGTGGGGTCAGATAGTGAGCTAGTGTGGAGTGATCTAGCTGAAAAATGGGGTGTCCAAATGGTGGAAACACCCTGTCCCTTCCCAAGCAACTCCTGCTGCTTCACTTAGAGCAAGCTGCATATCATGGTCTTAAACAATCTAAATGCCTCCTGCTATGAAAAAGAAAAGTGTGTTCTGTTCTCAGCCGTGCTTTTTCTCATCCCTCTTAATTTGTGGGTTTATCTGACTCTTCTGAGATGAAACCCTGCAACAAACATGGAAGAGTTTTCTGCCAGTTTCATAAACTGAATCAGTTTATCAAGGTGTTTCATGAGCTCCAGAGAAATGGGCTGGGACTGTAAAACTGAGCACTGCAAGGAGAGGAGGGAGCAGAGGGGGAAACGAGCTGTTGGTGGTTTGGAGAATAACCCCATGCAGATGTGAGGCAGCTGGTGCTAGTGTAGTAAAGAGGGTGATACATCTGAAATGTGAGTCAAACAACCATTTTCTTCCATCATGACTCTGGTAGCTCATCATCCTGGCGTAGGCGTTATCCATGAAGTCACGGGGACAGCCCAGGGAGTGCTTTGCAATATTCAGTAATCCTAGAGATTGTGAAGAGGAGTGATGGCTTCCCCCCCCTTCAAGTATTGTAAAATACTTGAACCTGTATGGGACCGGGGACGGGACGGGACGACAGGAAGATGGTCAGTGCTCATTCCTTTACCAAAAAGTCTTCGCTATTTGGTAGTGTATTTTAAAAACATACTGCATTCAAAACGGAGAAAAGGCTTTTCTTTTTTGCACCCTGCTATATTAGGTTCATAATACTTTGCCTTCCATTCCTGTAGAAATAAGCCATGGAAGAAAATCTAAAACATTACTGCCACTTAAAAGGAGGTAAAATAAATGCATCTCTTAACCTTTTTATATGCCAAAGAATCAAAAAAAGGGCCTGAGTCCATTAAATAGATTGCTCATTTTAATTCTTAATGTTGCCACTTGCATACTTAAACCATTTCCAACTCATGTTTCTGTACAACAGTAACATTTATTTCATGGTAAACTTTGATGTAATGTGTGTGCATTTTGCATCTCCTTTGATATTTCTTCTTGTTCCTTTGCAAGGCCTTTGGCAAACGACTGGCTGCCTCCTGATTTTTTTTTTTTTTCTGAAAGGGTTTACTTCTGTTGCCGTTCAGAGCCATGAAGAAATGGAAATAGATTCCTTGTTTGCAGCCAATGTATTTCGTTCTTTTTAATAGCTTTTCTGTGCGACGTTGGACTAGCCAATAGCAACGGATAATTAGAACTGCTCTGGTTGCACTCGTATCTTTTGTGTTAATGTGATACCATTTTTTTTAACTTCCTTTTAACCTGTAAGTGGTGATCAAAGATACTTTCCAAGTGTTTGAACTGCTATTTATGCATATCCTTGGCTCAAATGGAAAGATTCGTGTATATTGCGCAGCAGGTACCTCCGTCTCCTGAATGGGTAGGACACAACAGGAAGAGTTTTGCATCCTCTCTTCACTTACAAATCTTCCATATATCCATTTTTTAAAAGTCATTTGAAATGTGCTTATAAAGTGTAATGCTCCAGTCCATTTGCAATTGTTGACAAAATGCAATATCTCTTCCCCTTTGGTTTCCTTTGAAGCTCTGACTAGAAACACTGAGATGAATTTTCTGGTGCTTTTAAAAGCTTATATTTATAGGATTGGCTTACCTGGTTGCCTCAGCGATCTTCCCTTTTAGCAGAACTCTCCTTTCTTCCTCATTCACACCGGACCTTAACAGAGAATTTCTATTCTAATTTGTTTTATCCTCAAAGTCAAGGAGAGAGCATTTAAAGCACACAGTATAGTGAGAGAAACTTGAAAATATATCGTAAAACTCCCCTTTCTACAGACTTATATATGAAAAATCATCTTTAAAAGGTGTGGACCAACTTCTTGTTTCCCTCCCTGATAGCAAACTATTGCCTGTAACAGAGAGATTAGGTGCTACTTGCTGCTTTTCTTTTCAATGTAGATAATGTTCTTGTCTTTCAAGTTAACCCCAGGGCAGCCAAAAGTAAAAAGAGTTGTTGATACTTGTCCTGTATGTTACTGTGTGTGCTGTTATTCTCTGTTGGGAAGCATCATTTAGGCCTCAGATGATATATCTGGCTTGGGAGTTTAGCGGAATATATCTCAAATGTGATACAGACATCTCTCCATCTGTAAAATAACCTGTATTTCTCTAAAAAATACAACCAAAACCAACAACAAAAGTCCCAAAACAAAATCCCCAAATCAAAATAAAGCTAATATTTCTCAAGGAGTCTTGTTTAGAGCAAAATCTGAGGTTTGGAGGAGAACCTATTTGAAAAATTGATTAAAAGGCGACGATGTCAACGATGTGTGGCCGTGTACATCTTCTGCCTCGTGAAGCGTGATTACCTGACTTCAGGGGGCATCAGAAGCTAAGTTAAGGCCACCAAAATAGTTTTCTTGCTGGTTGCCATAACTTCATTGGGTACCCGTTGAAGGACGACCCTTTGGGTTCCTGAAAACAGGCCCTAAAAGACATCGGCAGAATAAGAGTATTTCTCTCTTCTCTGCAAAGATTATAAAATGACCCAAAAAATTGTGAAAGTGATTGTTGGAAATGCTTAAATTTATAGTAATGAAACCAAATCACATGAGCTGAAATTTATATTTACTTCATTTTATATATCAGCATAAATGTTCAGTATCAGAGATTTGAGTTGCTGTAATGCTAGGGATATTTTTTTAATACCCTATTCTATTGTGACTCACTGAATGTTCTCCAAGCTACTTCCATTTATTGCAGACCTTTCAGACTTCCTTCTTGACTTAGTTTTGTGTATTTTTTTTATTATTGTTTGCATTCTCCCTCCTGTTGTTTCTATGCTATGTCAAAACAGCTTCCAAAGAAGAAATACCCTTGCATTTTGTACAGAAATCTTGAGAACATTAAAAAAAAAAGTCAGTTCATTTGCAGTGAATTATTTCAACCATGGTGGATTGTGGCTTTCTCTGTACTCCATTTACAGCCAGCTGTACTTGCACTCCTGAGGACATGTGAATTAAGAACAATTCGTCTGTTTTAAGAGCATGTCATGGATGTAAACCTAAAAACTTACAGCTTGACATTTTTAGATGTAGTCCAAGTCTGAAACATTGTGAAGTGTCTGTTGCATATCAAATAAAATACAGAAGTGATCCAAATGTATAAAATTCATTCTTATTTATACTGTTATTTTGCTTCCTGGTGTCTCTTTATAATTGCTTTTGTTTGTTCCTTCCAACAGCTGAAAGAGATCGATGCCAAGAAGATTATCAGAGCAATGTTGTCATACGTGTGGCCCAAAGACAGACCAGACCTACGAGCCAGAGTAGCCATATCTCTGGGCTTCTTGGCAAGTGCAAAGGTAAGAACAGATACTTAGAATCATAGAATCGTCTGGGTTGAAATCGACCTTTAAGATCATTTAGCCCAACCATCAACTTAACTCTGATAAGATTAAAAAAAAACAAAACACAACACATCACTAAACCCTGTCTCTAAGCACTCTGTCAACCCGTCTTTTGAATACCTCCAGGGATGGTGCCTCAGCCACTTCCCTGGGCAGCCCATTCCAAGGCTTCACAACCCTTTCCGTGTAAAAACGTTTCCTGATACCCAATCTGAACCTCCCCTGGTGCAACTTGATGGCATTTCCTCTTGTGCTGTCGCCTGTGACTTGGGAGAAGAGACCAACCCCGACTCTTCATTGTACTACTATTCACCTGGAGTTTGTGCAAGGAATTATTTACTTTTTTATTATTTAAGGACTTTTATAGTCTTAAGATGTCTGTTTCCTGTATGAGGAAAATAGAGTATTAGGAAATAATAGCTTGGGTTTTTTTTTAATGGGATGTGAGATGGTGGGGGGGGTGTTGGGGAAATGATGACAATGACCAGAATTTTTATATCCATTGCTCACATTAGTTTAGTCCAGGATTTTCCATTGCCAATTAATCATTGACATCATAAGTTATGGGAAATAGGAGTTGAAGGTTACTTACAGATCTCTTCTCGTGTGACACTGTATCTGTCAAATGGGATTCCTTCAAGGCTCTGTGCCCGTTCCCGACTCTGAACTTGAGCAGTGGGGTGGTCTCCACTCGCATCTCTTGCTGTGCTATGGAAAAGGGAATTTGAGCTCCAATCTTTCCTTCATCTTCCTCTCTGAGATGACAGTGGAATTTCTATTGTTTCAGGGACTCCTCTGGTGTCCTAATGAGAAAGAAGCTGTATGACTTATTTTTAATATCGAATCATGCTTTCATTCAAGTGATTTTTCTTGTAGTCTTTTAATTATGAAACAGAGAGTTGCTCTTACCTTTACTCGTTGTGTGAAAGGCTCTCATACTCTTGCCTGCAACAAAATTAGTGTTTGTTTGTTCTTAGAAAGAGGTAGGCATGCAAAAGCTTTGCACGGGTTAATGGTGGATATAATTCAATTTTTGTGCAAACCCTCTAGAAGTAGTTCAGGAGAACAAATGTTAACTTTATGCAAAAAGCCTTTTGGTAAGGAAAAAGATGGTAAAATATGGGGAGTAAATTTTGTAAGTTTCATTGAGACATTCGGCTCCACTGAGTTCCTTCTAAGTATGGCCATTTCTACCAAACATAAAGCTAATACTAGTTTCTTGCTGGGATAAGCTAAAGAAGGTACTAGTTAGTAGTGAGTTTTAGCCCTTAATTAGCATTCGGCACCATTGCCATCTTATGAAAAGAGAGAAGAAATGAATTTCAGCTATATAGGTGATGAAAGAAGAGAAGTTGGAAGAGAAATGTGCTCATTTATTGGAGCTGAAGGGGAATGGCCAATCTTCTGGTCCACAGATCCTCCTCCTGAGCAGTCTATGAGTTGCCAATTCCATCTGCAACAGATATTTGGGTTTGAGCTGATGTTCTGGACGTTGCTGATAATGCAGGTGATGACATGCAGGATATGACACGTCTGTGCAAGTAAACTTCAACCCTTTCTATGGTTTTTATGCCTGTGCAAAACGTGCAGCAATGCTTTCTGTTACACTTTGAAACTATCTGCTCAGAATGCAGATGCTGGGAGCATTTTGCTGTGTATCTTGTGCAGTTGCCCTCACAATAATATTTAAATGATTATATGCTTGGTTTGTTCAGGTTTTATGATGTCTATTTAAGAATATCCCATTTACCAGATGGATATGAAAAATCTTACAACACTCTCTTTTTAAAGCCTGTTATTAATAACATGGATAATAATCTGAAGGCAACTTTGAAGTATTTTTTTCTTTTTCTCTTCTGCTCTTCCCCCTGCTTCCCTAATTTGTAGGGTTGTAGGAATATGGTGGAGAACATGAATCCAGAATGTAATCCTGCATGTGGCAGCATTGTACCTTGCTTTTATGAAGCTTGTTAATGTTTCAAGCACCTTTCTGGGGTGGAATGAAAGCAAAATTGATGGCCAGGATGCCTGCAAATAGCTCTGAATTTGATATAATACAGAGCTATTATATTTCTAGTGGGAGAGAGAGATGTTTTCCCATGTCAGAAAGTCAGACGCTTAATTGCTCTTCGGGGAGGTAACTGGATGTTTGGATCTCTCTTAAGTGCTTTCTTAAGTTTCCTGCTTTGGATTCCATACAAGGCAGCCTGGAAGCCCTGACATCCAGAGCAGATTCCGAGACGCAGAGCAGACAACTTGTTGAGCTTTGCCCAGGTTTTAGGAGATGCCCATTAAAGCAGAAGCATTTTGTGAGAATGTTTGTTTCAGCAAACAAGGGTTTCCCTGGGACAGCACACAGCGTGCTCTCAACAGAGTGTAGGTTATGACTGGCTGGCGTGAAAAATTTCACTGATGTCTTCTAGCTGTCCTTTGCTAACGTTCTTTGTCCTTTTTTCCATCATAACAAAGCTGTGTTAGAACTCAAACATTTTCTAATAGCTGTGATTTAACAAGTTACCCCTCATCACTTCAGCCACAACCGCTCTTCCTTTGTGGGGTAAATTTCCTTAAATTGCTTCATGCTTTGCAAGTGCTAAGTGTGCGTGTAAGTTATCGTGGCAGAGCTGCCACGAGTAGTTTGTTACAGAGCTGTGGTAGCTCTGTCACGTCTCTGAGCCCTGAACATCTGCTTTTCTTCCAGAGCAAACTAAAGGTCACCTTATTCCTACAGAAAATGAAATCCCAATTAGTTTACCTGTAGCTTCCCTGGACCATGTATAATCCTGTGCAGTTCCCTCGTTAGCCCGTCAGGGAGCCCTTTGTTCTGATTGCTTGTGGGGTTAATTACAACGTACTTGATAGACCACACAAGCAGTTTGGGGAAGTTTCTCTGCTGCAGAGTTGTGTCGGCACAGGAATGACAGCTTTATCTCTGTCCTCACTTCAGTCACAGAATCACAGAATGCTATGGGGTTGGAAGGGACCTCTGGATATCATCTCCTCCAACCCCCTGCCAAAGCAAGTCCACCCAGAGCAGGTCACACAGGAACGTGTCCAGGTGGGGTTTGAATGTCTCCAGAGAAGGAGACTCCACCACCTCTCTGGCCCCATCTCTTTCTTCACTACTAATTTGTCTGCGTCTGAAGGATTTACATCCTTCTTGCAGATTTTGTCTAAAGGCTGCTGATTCTTGGGGTTTTGCATAGAAAACTGTAGGATCGTGACACCTGCTGCTCCTCACCTTCCCCAGTAAGAAATACATAAGCCTTTTGGCCAATTTCTTCTGAGTTTAACAGGGTGGCTTCAGTCTTATTCTAATACAACTCCAGCGGCATCACAGAGGAGAAGTAGGTTGTGAAATCCTCTGCCACAGAAAAAAATTCAGGAGTTCACACCCAGTTTGATTTAACTTACCTGCAAAACACACAAAAGCCGGAGATTGCACCTCCTCGTCCTGCTGCTTGAGAAATAATTTCTCGTTAAATCTTCTGGTTCAGTAAAATTCAGTTTAGAAACAAAAGCCAGTTTGTGTGCAGCTACTGAAGAGCCTGCAGTTACAATCTGTCTCTGCTCCTTTTGTGGTGTCCAGTTGCCTGTCATTGAACAAATTATTGTGATTTTTTTGTTCCTTTTTGTCTCCACATAACCGCTGGTAGCATTGTTAGCCTTCAAAGTGAGCTGTTTGGGTGGCTTTTTATGACTGGGAGCTGACAGGATGGAGTCTGCTCGTGGGCTAGTAAGGTCTGGTTTTTTTCCCTTGGAAGATTTGTTGTATTCTGACACGCTTTAAATTTTTATCTTAAATATTTATAGCCTATCTAGACGTGCCTGATCTGAACGATGCAACAGGGAGACAGGTGAGAGGAGTACACGAGGCATTGCATGGTTTTCATACACGTAGATTATCCTGCTCACCTTCTACATCGTGGTGGGTTTTTTTATTTTCCATGTTCCCCCTCCCATTTTTCGTCTTCTCTACTGGGGTGTGTATATTCAATGCTTCTTTATCTTTCTGTTTCTTCCCTTTTTTCTTCTGACCCTTTTTCTTCTTCTGAGAAGCTGGATTAAACACACAAATATGACAAAATCTCTTGTCACCTCTGGCAGCCCCTAATGCTTTTTGGCCTCTTGGTCACAGTCCAGGCGTGTGTTATTCATGAGCCAGAGAAATCTCTCAGACGATCTGCGTTTCTGCTGACTGCTAATTCCCTGCATTTTGGGAGAAAAAATTGTTTGGCAAAGGAGGCAAGACACAAGTCTGTATGATCTTGGTGTTGGAGCCCTTTTTGTGAGCTGAGATGGAGTTAGAGAATTGCAACAAACCTTTAGAAACTGTTAGTTTTTTGAGAAGTGTCAGGTGAAAAGTGTATTTAAATTTTTAATTCTTTTTCCTCTTAGTGGAGAACGTATGTTTTGGGTCATCATTAAATTAAAAGCTGTGAAGCCAGATGCTTCTTCCCTCTTTTGGACCACATTTTGTAGCTTCTTTAGCAGCTTTACCTCTGTGAGGGGTGGTTTTCTGTTTATATTTCCACAAATGGAGCTGTTGGATTGTATGTTTACGCTGGTCCAGAGATAAATTCAGTCCTCTTCATGTCAACGTTTCTCATTGAATTATTGGCAAAAGAAGAGTTCACTGTGGACCAGTTTTATCTTGTTTGGGCTCAGTCTGTCACTAATTCATCATCCTTATTAAAGAAGAAATACTGGGAAGAGCAAAAGGAAAGATAAGACTGTTTGCCTTAAAAGTGGTGTAGTCCCACGAGGGAATAGAGTGGATGATGCATTGTCAGCTTAAAACAGTGCAGTCGCTTAAAAAAAAATAATGTTTAAGCTCATTTAAGCGTGATGCATTACAGCATAACGCACTGTTAAATGCGGGCAATTGAGTTGGGATGATTTCATGGGTCCTCTATTTGCTTTCCAATAAATTCAGGCAAGGATAGGCTATTAATTCAAAATTATAAATAGAAAATGTACAAAATTATATTAAAAGGGCCTTTTTAATGGGAATTGTTATTTAGCTTTCAGGCATTAGGAAGGGGAGGGAAACCTATATAGATATATATATCTATAGACAGTTAAGACAGTTGTTTGTGTGGTTGCTTCAACAAGGGCAAGTGCAGGGTGCTGCACCTGGGGAGGAATAACCCCCTGCATGAGGACAGGTTTGGGGGTGACCTGCTGGAGAGCAGCTCTGAGGAAAAAGACCTGGGAGTCCTGGTGGACAACAGGATGCCCATGAGCCAGCAATGTGCCCTTGTGGCCAAGAAGGCCAGTGGCATCCTGGGAGGCATCAGGAAGAGTGTGACCAGCAGGTGGAGGGAGGTCATCCTGCCCCTCTGCTCTGCCCTGGTGAGGCCCCATCTGGAGCACTGGGTCCAGTTCTGGGCTCCCCAGTTCAAGAGGGACAGG
>JAHREE010000551.1:847230-882240 GCA_033628505.1 Tringa tobata
GAGGGACTTGGGTCTGTTTAGTCTGGAGAAGAGAAGGCTGAGGGGGGATCTGATCAGCTCCTATCAATATTAAAGGATGGATGTCAAGAGGATGGGGCCAGTCTTTTTTCAGTGGTGCCCAGGGACAGGACAAGAGGAGATGGGCACAAACTTGGATGTAAGAAGTTTCATCTTAACATAAGGAGGAACTTCTTCACTTTGAGGGTGGCAGAGCGCTGGAAGAGGCTGCCCAAGGGAGGTGGCAGAGTTTCCATCTCTGGAGATATTCGAAACCCGCCTGGACACATTCCTGTGGGACCTGCTCTGGGTGGACCTGCTTTGGCAGGGGGTTGGACTGGATGATCTCCAGAGGTCCCTTCCAACCCCATAGCATTCTGTGATTCTGTGCTTTTCATAATGTACCTCCATGTGATTAAAGCTTTTTATTCTGTGCAAGTAAATCTGGGCTACAGAAGAGATGCCGTGAGTTTATGGAGAAGGCTGAACTTTTGTTGCTGTTGATGTGAACGTGATCCCATTGACTTAACAAATAGAGCCTCTCATCTCTCTTGCTATAAACTTTGTAAAATTAACTTTTTTTTTTTAATTAAATTAAGGGAAAGCAGACTGTCTTGATTGCTAATGAAATGCAATACCAAGCTGCCTTGTTCTTATTCAGGCTTTACCCTCCAGGAGTCAGAATAACTATAACCTGAAACCAAGCTTTAAATTTCATTTAAAACTCTATTGGGTAGAATTATATTGATGTAAAAGAAGACATTTCTGCAAAATTGTAGGCTGTTACCGGTTAAATTAATTGCGAGTGGAGAACTGCACTTTAAAGAATACATCTCTTTTCTTTAAATGGACTTTAAAATATATCTGTAGTTCTATTCCTAAACTACCTGTAGTGTAACGCAGTCTGCTGAAGAGTAAAATCCCTGCAGAGGGATTTGTGAGATTCTGCAGCAAATCAAGACAATCTGCATTACAATACTCTGATTTTCTACTGAATTCTCTCTCTCAGGAAAACCTCCGCTCTGTTGTGCTGGTCACCAGTGTAACGCGCACGGTGGTATATTTGTCTTTATTAAGAACAAAATACCGCCCAAAAATTGACTTTCAGTAACTCTGGAGGGAAAGTAGGGTTTTTTGATTATACTGGGGAAGGGAGGCAGGGATTTGAATTTCCGTATTGTAAAGATTCAGAATCTCTGTTAATGCAGCCCCAGTTCTTTGTGGGGCTTTATGCTTGAGGTTGAAGAGCATGTGATGGCAGGAACCTGTTTGTCTGCTGTTACAATTGAAGGTATCAGACATTATTGTGTACTGCTGCTTTGATGGTATTTGTTTGCTTTCTGCAGATAATGCTGCCTCACCTCTTTTTTCTTGCTTTTTTTTTTTTTTTTAAACGGAGATTTCCCCAGTTCCCATCTATGAAAAGGGGAGCTGTAGCTCAGTGACTCAGACTTGCACTGGATAAATTTCAGAAGACTGTATTTCCAGTAGGACATGATCTTTCAGCCATTTTCTTTTTCCGGTCCCAAACTACCCAGTAATAATTTCACCCAGATGTTTATAGTGATGTTGCAAATGGAAAACATCATTTAAATATTAAGGTAGTATTAACAGAAGAGCCAAAGGATAGGTTAACTTCTTTTCTTTGACTTCACTAGAGTGTTGGTTTGATACATCTCGATTGAAACGGTGTTAGCGATACGTGGGGGAGATTTTTCTTTTGTAGAAGTGGTTCTTCATAATGAATATTGTATCACAGAGAGCAAATACAGCCTGTGCTGACGCCATAACTCGGTAGTGTTGGGAGCGTGCATCATGCAGCGTCTGCTGCTTGATTTATTTCCTGGCCTTGCTGTTGCTGTACTGAGTGCTCAGCCTCGGTTCAAGTGTAATTTTTTTAGGATAGAAATTGATATCTAGAAGGAGCCTGTGAGAGAGACAAACTAACCCTGCAGTCCCAGGAGTAAAGACTTGATAGTATGGAGAATATGATGCTTGAAATCATGAGAGCCATCTCATCCGCACTGAGGGGTTCAGGACTGGACGTAACAGTAGAGCAATTTCAGAAAAAATAGCCATGCTACATGTATTTTTTAACGCATATGGACTAATTGGTGTGCTTATGCTTTCAGGCCATGAATATATTGGTTCCCTTCATGTTTAAATACGCTGTAGACAACCTCAACCAGGTGTCTGGGAATGTCCTCAACCTCAGCACTGCGCCAAATACAGTGGCCACGGTGGCAACGGCTGTTCTTGTTGGCTGTAAGTGATATTCCCAAATCTCTTGGCAAGTGTTAATGTTCTTTGGTGAGTGTGGGATGGTGGGAGAGCTGAACATCTCAGGTGGGTATTTCATCGTGTTGATGTCTCCTACGATGTTCTTCCAGTGTTCTGTGACCTCGCTTCTGGTATTCCAATTAAAAAAGTGAAATAATGCTCATAGAAATGATTTTTGATTGTAAATCCTACCCTTTCTTCTAACCAGCTGCAACAGGAACTGATTTCCAGGGCGCGCACAATGGTTTGTAAATGAAAAATAGCATAAAGTTGTGGACCAATTAAGTATAAATTACATTTGAACTAAAAACGTTGAAAACTTATAACGAGTGAATCTAAAGTAATTTCATGCATGAAGGGAAGTTGGAAATATAATTATTTTCATTTTGTAAACTTTTTCATCTCTTTTAGATGGTATCTCAAGAGCTGGGGCAGCGTTATTTAACGAGGCAAGAAATGCGGTATTTGGGAAAGTAGCTCAAAATTCAATCAGAAGGATAGCGAAGAATGTTTTCCTGCATCTTCATAACCTGGATTTGGCGTTCCATCTGAGCAGGCAAACGGGAGCTCTCTCAAAAACCATCGACAGAGGAACAAGAGGCATCAGTTTTGTTCTCAGCGCTTTAGTATTTAATCTGGGACCCACCATGTTTGAAGTGGCGCTGGTCAGCGGAATTCTGGTAAGCGGGGTTTATTCCTGAGCTGGAATTGTCTCCTTTAGAAGTAATACTTTGATTTTCTTTTAATAAAGTCTGCTGAGTATTAATAATTGAACTTACAAGGGGGTTGTGAAAGCAACTACTGTAAAGGAGAACAATCCATCCATAATTCTCCAATATTAGTTACTTGAAATCAGCTTATTTGAAATTATTTTCATGTTTAGCACCAGTCATCAGCCTGTGATATTTATGTGGATAGCTTTTAATGTTTTTCTTCAGAATTGTTGAAAAAACAAAATCAGAAAAGTAAACTGTGCACACAGGTGTCAAATAGATTTGGGTAAATACTGGGGAAGCAGAATATAAATGTCCAAAATGTGTGTCTTTATTGTGTTGAGGACAGAGGAGGGAGTGATTATTGTCTCTCTTCTGAGTAATGGTCTTTTCTTACCCAGAACTTAGAAGTTATCTTTTGGAAAATAGGCGTCTCCATCTTGCAGATTCTAAGCTTAATAAGCTCAATTTAAGCTTTTCTTTTATAAATTACACTTAATGTCTTTGAAATCAGGATCTTTGGATATTTATATCCTAAAATGTAAATCTTGATTATGTAGTTTAAACTAAATTAAAAACAAGAACCTTGTTTTGTTTATTACCCTTAGTTTTAAAGGACTTAATCAAACTTGAATGTAACAATCCTTTTCTTTTTGAGATTATGCCTATGTTTAGTCCAGCTGCTCACAGCAGGGAGCATGGTGGAAGTGACCTTCTGAGTTCTTGTATGGGGCAAAGCTATGAACTTTGAGACAACACTGAAGTTTTGAAAAAAAATTTTTTATTCTCTTTTCAATATTCTAGTACTACAAATGTGGCGCAGAGTTTGCTTTGGTAACTCTGGGGACGCTGGGAGCCTATGCGGCCTTCACGATAGGGATTACGCAGTGGAGGTAAGGCAGCCCCTCGGGTTCCTCGCGGTGTTTGGAGCTGCCTCAGCCCGAGCCCTTGACTGTGTTAAATCTTCATTTTCCAGGACTAAGTTCCGGATAGAAATGAACAAAGCAGATAACGATGCGGGTAACGCCGCCATTGACTCCCTACTGAATTATGAGACTGTGAAGGTAAGACCAGCCTTTACCACTGGGCTCTTTGTCTGGCTTCTGTCAGCACAGGGAAAGTGAGTCATAACATTCATCTTTTACAGGGCTAGGGTTTTGGAGCAATAGTGTATTTAAAAAACATTATTCATTTGGAGAGTAGTCGGTGATATTGACAGAGCAGCATGAAAGTTGTTAGTGGGGCTTGAAAAAAATCTATTTGCTAATGGAGTGAGAAGTTTCTTTCATGACTGAATCACTTTGACCATCACTTTCTGCAAAATTCAGACTTAAAGACTTGAAGAAGTCTTATGGCTGCCCCATCCCTGGAGGGGTTCAAGGCCAGGTTGGATGGGGCTTGGAGCAACCTGGTCTGGTGGGAGGTGTCCCTGCCCAGGGCAGGGGTTGGAGCTGGATGATCTTTAAGGTCCCTTCCAACGCAAACCATTCTATGATTCTAAGAAGCTTCTCTTCACTTGTTTGCAAAATTGTCTTCTGAACGTTGGCCTGCAACATATTGCTTCCTCTTGTTTTCTTTACCTGTTGCGGTTTGTGACACTCCATTGCCATGTTTGCATGAAAGAACAGGGCTCTGTTGGTTGTTCTAGAACTACTCTTAAAAAAAAATCCCATGGACAGCTTTGATGTTGTCCAGGCTTCTGCTTATTTTATGCTTCCTGTAATTGGAGAGCTAGAATGGGAGAGATAAGTGGTGAAGTCATCTGTAAAGAAGGAGCCAGAAATAGACATGGTGTGAGAAGTTGTGTTCTAGAGAATTTCCCATCATCCCAGTAACAAAGATGTTCCAGTATATAGTGGACAGTAACTTCTTCTAGTTTCTAGTTTCAGCTGGTGTTTGGTTTTGATGTTAATGGGGTAAAAGTTCTGCAAGAATGGACACCCAGTGTTATTAGAAGTGTGCTGGGATCTCCATAATGTCTTCTTTCCCAGTATAGAACCTGCTGGGGTTTGCTCATGGTTCTTGTCTTCGCACACTAGTCTTTTATCACCTTTTTTCACTGTGAGAAGTGTTGAAGCAGGGCTGTGTGTGTATCTGTGCACGCAGGATGGTTGTACTGAATTTTGTAACTAGTTAAACACACAATCTGTGGTGTTTGAGAGTGTGACGTGCTATTTTTGTGTGTTTCACAGTATTTCAATAATGAAAAATATGAAGCCCAACGGTATGATGAGTTCTTAAGGAAATATGAAAATGCCTCCCTGAAGACTACCTCTACCTTAGCTCTCCTCAACTTTGGGCAGAGTGCTATATTTAGCATTGGCTTAACAGCCATCATGGTGCTTGCCAGCCAGGGCATTGTTGCAGGTAAGTCGTCTGTCTGTAAGCTAAAAATTACTCTCCTTTACCCTAATTCATCCGTAATTGAGGTGTTAATTTTAATTAACTTATGCTTGATGTGGTTGTTGTTCATTTTGAGAGTTTTTGCTTGGGAGTTTTGGGTATTTGTGCTTCTTGGAGTTTTATTAATTCCATTATGCATACATATATATAAAACTTACTTGTATGGTTTTACTAGAATAATTTTTAAACATTTATCAGTTAGAGAAAGATCCTAAGAAAATGTAACTTAAGGAGGTTTCTGTTGAAGGATAGTGAAGGGCACTTACGTAAATACAGATACTTCTGTGGACCTTCTACAGAGATCCTTTCTCTCTACTCTTCTCCCTTCCCATGTTGGCAAGATTCCAAGCTTTTCCCCAATGAGTGTGTACCCATGTGCTGTCTCCAGTAGTTTTATTACCAGTATTCTTCATTTTCCTTAGATTAATAAGCGTACATTATTAAAATAATTGTTTCCATAGAGTTTTTCATCTATATTTGTCTAATTTACTACACAGAGTAAAGCCTGGTCATTAAGAAGCCACAGTACAAGCTATGAATGCAGTATTGGGAGGAGGCTCAGCTAAATTAAGGTGGTTTTAGAGTAAGAATAGTGGTGCTTATGGTTACCCGGTGAATGGGTAAGTCAGTGGGTGCAGTTTATGGCTCTCCTTAAGAAAATTTAGAGTAGCCTTTTAGCAGGATGGTAGAAATATGGCTTTAAATCATCTTTCTGGACCTGTATCAGCTGAACTGACCCAGCACTCCCATGATCTGGGAGTGCATTTTGTTCACTGTTTAAACATCTGGGTGTAGAAATGGGATAAAACAAATCAGACTTGATTGACTTGGTTTTTGGTTTTGTTAAATCTTTTGGTGCTTTCCTAACAAGACAACCCTTCAAGTCTCCTTATTCTCTCACATCCCTTTTGTCTTAAGGCAGCCTTTCTGTTGGAGATCTAGTAATGGTGAACGGATTGTTGTTCCAGCTTTCTCTTCCCCTAAACTTCCTGGGAACAGTGTACAGAGAGACGAGACAAGCGCTTATAGATATGAACACCTTGTTTACGCTTCTCAGCGTAGATACCAAAATTAAAGTAAGTAGTAGCTTATTTTCCTAAAGCATCTGGGTATTTACAAGTGCTGTTTTCTGGCAATGCCATCGTTTCACCCTGTTTGTTACCTTCCAGGTTTAATTTCTAATCAAGAAAGAGCTGTTGTGTGGGGATTCTGTTCTGCCTCCTCTTTAAGTGCAGTTACTGCAAAAGCAGCTGCTTTTTTTCTTACAGAACTTTTTGTTGACAATTGCTTCACAGAAGGTGTGTTTGTATTGAGATTTTTAATTTAAGTATTCATGCCTTGTGCTTGAATTTTTACTTGTAATTAACAATGCAGAATTTATTACTGCAAAAGAAGTTGTGAAGCAGAGTGTTTACAGCAGAGTTTTTTTACCTTCTTTGGGCAAAAGGAGGAACAAACCAATTTCACTTGTGTGGGAGATGATAGTTATTTTCAACATATCCAAGCTGGGAGTGTCTGTTTGCCTTTTTCTGAGTTGGGAAATGGACTGTTGGGTTTGTTGAACCGCTTGAGATACTTTGTGGGCAGCACATAAGGTGACACTCTTCTTTTAATAGGACAAAGAGCTGGCTCCACCCCTGCAGATCACGCCCCAGACCGCTGCCATCGCCTTTGATAATGTGCATTTTGAATACCTGGAGGGGCAGAAAGTCCTTGCTGGAGTGTCTTTTGAAGTCCCTGCAGGAAAGAAAGTGGCCATTGTAGGAGGTAGTGGGTCAGGGTGGGTAAATGGACTAAATATGCCAATCAATGATGCCGAATTTTATTTCTTAAATGCATTTTGTTCTTTTTTTTTTTTTTTTGCTTTTTATAATTTTTGTTTGTGACGTCAGTTCTGTTTGGAGATTGTAGATGCCAATCCAGGAACGTAACATTAGCTTCAATTATTTTCAATTTCAGGAAAAGCACAATTGTGAGATTATTATTTCGTTTCTATGAACCTCAGAAAGGAAATATTTACATTGCTGGACAAAACATACAAGACATCAGTTTGGAAAGTCTGAGGAAGGCAATAGGAGTCGTACCTCAGGTATTGCTGGGTTTTGTTCTCCCCAGAGAGTCCATTTTAACAGTAATTCTCAATATTCCGTCACCGTGGTTCAACGAAGGCTGATCCTAATGCAGTGGGTGTCGCCCAGTTCCTTTGAAAGTCACTGTGCAGGTTTTAGGGTGGGTTTTTTCCCCAAGGAAATGTTCTGGCTCTATGTGCATCATCATATAGATCCAATTTCTGAACTGTTTAATCCTCTTCAGGAGAAACTGCCTCCAGCTTTAAGTGATTTAGCTTTATAATTGATTATTGCTCAGAATGAGTTAGCAAAGTGGTAAAAGTATGCACGGCATATATGTGTTTAGGACACAAAATGTATTAATCCCATTTTTGGGAAAAGAAATTTCCCCAAATACTTTGTAAAAAAAATATAGCCTATTCTCTATTGATTTCTTCCATGGACTGGGGACAGTTTTAAAACTGTTGTTCATGGTTTCTTGTTTAAAATATTCTTTCCATAAATGCAGGATGCTGTTCTCTTCCATAATACCATCTATTACAACCTGCTCTACGGCAATATTGGTGCAACACCAGAGCAGGTGTACGCCGTGGCCAAGCTGGCGGGGATCCACGACGCCATTCTCCGAATGCCAAATGGGTACAACACTCAGGTTGGTGAGCGAGGACTCAAGCTCTCAGGTGGGTTCTTCAGTGCACGAGGTCTTTGTGTCCCTCAAAGTTCCGTGTGTGGTTTATTCCTCAGTCAGATTTGCTTCCATGAAATTAGGTTGCTGAAAGCGGCACCCCTACGTTGAGGTTTAGATTGGATATTGGGAGGAGTTTCTTCACTGAAAGGGTCGTGAGACATTGGAACAGGCTGCCCAGGGCAGTGGTGGTGTCACCATCCCTGGAGGGTGTTTAAAAGCTGTGCAGACATAGTGCTGAGGGACATGGGTTAGTGGTGGCCTTGGCAGTTTGAGGTCAGTGGTTGGACTCAATGATCTTAAGGGTCTTTTCCAACCTAAATGGTTCTATGTCCCATTCTAAATCAGAGAAGTGTATGTGAGCGTGTTGGGAGTTTCCTTCTGACCTTGAGACTCCTTTAACAGAGCCTTTCTGAAAATGGGATGTGCCTTTACCCCATCCTTCTCTTTGTGCTACCACTACGATGGTCAGAAGCACCCATCTAACGGTGCTTGAACAAAAGCCGTGTGTAGGAAGGGAAGTGGGTCCTTTTCCTGTTTTGCTTGGTTTTAAAGAAAAAAAGGATGGAAAATACTTCTCAGGAAAAAACCACTGCATTTCTGAGGTGATAGAATAGCACTCAGTGGGCATCTGCCATTGAAGTAATAGCTTCAGCTTCTTGTTTTCTACAAATTAGAGGAATATTGGCAAACAGGAGTGATAAGGAAGCCCCAGTAGCGTTGGGGTAACGCTCTCAGAAAGGTCTGCTCACCTCTGGCTTCCTCAGATTGCGCGTGGGATTGATCTTGAATGCAGTTGTGTGCTCAGCTCTTGGAGGATTCAATTCTGTGGGCTTTTTGCTTGCAGGTGCCAGTTAGTTGTTCTAGGTTGGAATGTGGAGGTACCGTGTCTGCTCTGTCCCACGTGCTTCTGTGAGATCAGTATTTTCCTTGATAATGAGAGTTGTCACCCCCAGAAATGGTTTAGTTGTTTAATGGATTGGAGATGACAAATGCGTATCTTCGAGCTCCTTCAGTAGCTCTGGAAAAATATGGCATCTGTTGCTTTGAACCTCTGTAGGTTTCTGAGTAGTAAAATGCCTCCCTAAATTGTTATAAAAGTATTTATTAGATTAATTTCTGAATTGGTTTAATTATATTTTTCATAAGTTGGGCGAAGCTTCTTATACTTCTAGTCTAAGAAAAACACAAAGTCCTGACTTGTTTTCTCTTTTTTTAGATAATATTTTGTAAGAGAAATAGGAGGAGTGAGAGCTCTGTGACTTTAAGTGGTCCTCTTTGTAATCCAGGCATTTTAGATGGGCGATGGGGGGGGGAAAAGGAGGTTTTTGGGACCAGTGACATGGTGGGTGTCTCAGTGAAGTGACAATTAACGTGGGTCCTGCACGTGTGATCGGTGGCAGTGATGTGGGGCCAGCAAAGGCTGGGATTTAATGTGGGGCCCTGGTTCTGTGAAGAGTTTAATCTGTTGAGTGCAACAAACAATTAATTTTAAAAACTGTAAGTAAATTGGATTCTCCTGTATGCAAAAATTGGGTGCGTTATGGATTCCTTCCAGTACATGAACAATTTACTTCTTTGAGGACTGACATTGGAAAACGATATGGTAGAAGTGCTGCCTTGATGCTTTAAAACTAGTGGAATTTTATTTTTTAATAAATGGCAAGAACTTTAATCCAAAGAGACCTCCCCAACGGCAGGGCGGCAGCAGAATAACAGGCCTCAGTGTCTGAGTTTCTCTCCCCTGGGGTGGTTTTCTTTGCCTGTGTGGTATGAAATTGGGCATAAGCAAGTCTTAATTGCAATGAGACACGGTTTAGTGATGGGTTTTATCAGAGTTAGGTTGATGGTTGGACTAGGTGAGCTTAGAGGTCCCTTCCAACCTATGAGAACTTCATCAATTGAAATGGTGAAGTCAGCATTTAGTGCAGTTCTTGTTGGTCTCTGTGATTGATTCATCAAGAGTAGATAATGAAAAACAAGCCAGTTTGGCTTTTTCAAGCAGAATCCATTTCAGTGTTTTGTGATAGATGTGTACTAGACAGAGCTTTCACGACCCAAACACTTAACATGCTGTGATCCTGAGTATGAATGAATATGGAACAAGTCGATACGTTACAAATGTAAGGAAAAGACCTTGGATTTTGTTATTGTAGTGTGTCTTTCAAACCCGGATATTGCCAAGCTGTGAGTTTTGAACACGTTTTAAAGGAGAGAGAGAGTATATTAAAATAGACCGAGGAAATTGTACAATACTAATTGCTACTGAATTCTGCCAAAGACAGTTTAAAATTTGAACTGCAGCGTTATTATCAGCCTTTAAAATGGTTTATTAAAGCACGTTCTCTCCTGATAGGAATGGAACATTAACTAGAATATAAAGGTATTAAATGGAAAGTTTTGAAGTCTCCAATAAAACAAAGGAAGACACGTGCACGAATGTGAAATGTTTGCATTGCACACCAAATGTTTAGCAGATTTTAAGTTCGGAAACGCACCTGTTTTTCTGTCTGGAAAAGTTGTCCCAAGTTATTCTTGAGTAGGTGTTGGCTGGAAGAATTGTGAAGGAAGGAAATGAGTCTGAAAGTTGGTCACGTCAGAAGCCATCAGACAGTAGACTGCAGAACGAAATGCCGCGTTAATTGTGTTCTTTACTGAAATTTGCTGGTTTAAGCTGTTGGATGTGGACACTAAATCCAGGGTGGAAAGTTAGGTGAATTTCAAGGAGAGAGCTGAAAGAAAAATGTGTGTGTATGATGCATGGAATCAAATACAGCAGGGATGGACAGAACATTGTGTGTTTGGGAGGGGGAGCAGGATGGACGTGTATGAATTTACCGTTCAGGGTAAATGAGCTCCTGCTCCCTAGTGAACAGAGTGAGTTACTGCACATCATCCTCCGGTACCCGCTCTTGCCTTCTACCAGACACAAAATACTTCTCTCTCCTTTTCTAAAGGGATTAAGCAATCCTGAATCACTCAGGATTTACCAGGAACTTGTATGATATCTTATGCCACATGTACAGACCTTTCGCAGTAGCAACTATGATGTATATTTAAAAAAACAAAGAACCAACCCCCAAACCAGTCCTGTCTGCTGTTGAATTCAGAATATCAAGATTTAACTGTGTCTTTTTTTTTTTTTTTCCCCCCTTTCCCCTGCTTTTCAGGAGGAGAAAAGCAGAGAGTTGCAATCGCTAGAGCGATGCTGAAGGAGCCACCTATCTTTCTCTATGATGAAGCCACGTCATCTTTAGATTCAATTACAGAAGAGGTAAATTGGGATTAAAAATTATAAAACTTCTGTGGTGTAATGATGTCTGATTCTGGTGCTTTTTCCTTGTTCTTTTCCTCTCAGAAAGGATTCGGTTTGCTTTGCCAGGTGGCTATTGGGTGTTTTTCTATTATTATTATTAAGAGATCCTGTGTCTAAGCCCTTTTCCTGGAGGCCAGTGCAGAGATGCTCTGTCTCTGTTTACCTTGAGACACAGTGAAGATTATCCCCTCGGTCTCTGGCTGTATTTTGAGGTCCCTTTCCCCATTAAACATTCATCTCCTGAAGCTGTTACAAATGCCTCATGTGAAGTGTGAAGTTTTCCTGTCCACTTTAAAAGCTATTTAGGTGACATCTAGCATTCATTAAAACGTCTTGTAAATAATTGTGACGTAACGCAGAACAGAACACCTCTTGGTTGTTGTGCAGCACCTTTCTGAGATGCAAATGGGGTAGGTGTAACCCGCAGAGCTGCTATTAATTAGCATTTGTTTCCCAGGAAGGGCTGTGACACGCCAGAGCCTGGTGCCACAGATGCTGTGACACGACCACGGCGACTGTGTCAGGCTTCACCACTCCAGCTTTGCTTAAACACAGAACTCTCAGCCCCAGCAGTGATTTCACAAACTGATGTCACCAAAAACTACGGCTAGAGCCGTGTTTGTGCTCACTGATGCAGATTATTGAGTGAATTTATTGACCTGTAATCACTAAATTACTTTCACTTTCCAGCTACAAAGAACTCAGAGTACAAACTCTACGTCTCTATAGTACAGCGCTCAAATCTAGTGCAGCTTCCTCCTCGGACCAGAAATGTTTGTAACACACACAATTCTACTACTCTGATTCCTTTTCTGTTGTTTTGCTGATTTGTGGCCAGAATCGTAAGCGAAGCTGGAAGTTTCACAGCAGAACTGTGCTTTACAGCCAGCAAATGAAAACAAGTCCTTTCCACAGCGGTCTCTCTGGTGATGGGAATGGTTTCTGACCGAGGCAAACGTTTTTCAGGAAAATAAAGGAGAAAAAAAAAATAAATTTTTTTCCTTCGCTACTTATTGTAGTGAGAGCACAAATTCTCAATCAGTGCTGCCAGCATCTGGATGTGTTTTGGGGAGGTGGAAGGCTGCTCACAAGGGAAGCTGTGGGTAGATAGAGATAGAGAATTCCCAGGATCGCTTTAACTTCATGTTCCACATTGGCATGGTATTTTTTTCTTTAACTTTCATTGACTGGAAAAATATTATCATGATTTATTATTTTGACATGCCTTTACTGCTGTTTGTGGTGTTTTGTAGAATGGCTGCACGGGGACGTGTTTCCTGAAATCAAGTTACACTTTGTCCTTTATCCCTTGGGATATCTGTGGTATTCTATGAATAAACGGGGTTTTTTTGCAGTTTGAGGACTGTTTCTGAGCTGCAGATATTTCATGTTTGGGAATCTTCTGGCTCTTCTGTAGATACTTGTAGCTGTGTAATTGTGCAGCTGTAGCAGTCCTGGAAATGTTTCTCAAAACTTATTTACAGTAATTTGCATATTTCCAGGCAGGATTTTATTTCTCTTCATACCACCCAGCAGCATTTAAGAGTTTTCCTCTCTGTTCTAATCTCGCAGAACATTCTCAGTGCCATGAGGGACATGGTGAAACACCGCACATCGGTTTTCATCGCTCACCGCTTGTCAACGGTGGTGGACGCCGATGAAATCATCGTGCTGGATCAGGTGAGGTCATCGCCCTGTGGTGTGTCATTTTCACAGAATGTCAGTGCTTGGTTTAAAGTGTCTCCATGTTCCTTTTGAAATATTATTCTCCCAGCGAGCTACTGAGAGCTCTTTCTTCGGAAATGAACCACGTTAGAAAACTCTAACCCAAACGCTGCTTTTATATAGTTCTCTTCTTCACAACTGTTTATCAGTTGCAGAAACTTACACGCATGACTCTGTTACATTTTTACTTCACTTGCATAGTTCATTTAATTACATGTTCTTCATATGGATTAAGGCAAATTTCACCTGATGCCCTGCGACTGGTTTCATATTGCATGGTTTTAATCTGGTTTATTACATGCTTCTGTCAGATTTAGGTTTCCTAATGTGTTCCCCCAATTTATGCTTCATTCTCGTTACTGACTGTCTATTTTTCACACACATCCATTGGTTTATTCCTTTCAACGAAAGGAGGGCAGCATGTTCTGTTTCCGTGCAGATAAAACTGCTGTAGGATTGTTCAATATAATTATGTTGTAAATCTGAATGCCGTTCTCTACTGTACTTGTAGAAAAGTGTGATTATTCCTGCTTCTCGTAGGAAAAAGCAGCAAAGTTTCAACATTTGATTTACTAATATCACTCTTTAGCCCTTACCTCATCTTCAGTCTGGCCAAAGTCCACTTTCTTCCCTATTAACCAGATCTGGCTATAGATTTAAAATAAACAAATGTCCTTATTATAACTTCATAGTTACTCTTTTAACTGATAATGCTGAAAATGCAATGCTCTAATCTGCCGATAATAGATGTTAAATTTATCTCAGCATTCACTTTTTCACTTGCTATTTATATGCTTGTGATCATAGGTGTATTTAGTGACTAAAATATGCCTCTCTAAAAGAAAATAAATTATTCCTACAGTACCTTAAATGATTTCACGGGGAATTAGAACAATATCTTATGAAACGGTGACATCCATCTTTGCTATACAAATCTCAGCTTCACGTGAATCTCAGAATGAAGTGGTGGAATAAATCACTCGTAGTGCTCTGTGGAGATTTTATTTGGTTTAGATCCGCTTGCTTTGTCAGCTTTTGCTGAAAAAAATAATTTCCTAAGGTGTATCCTTTATGTAAGCGCACGTTAAAACATCTTGCAAATGTGTTTTAACGTGATACGAGGCAATCTGCGACTTTTTGTTTTCGATGCAAGTTTTCACAGCTTCCTTGAGAGCGTGTTTTGTGTTAGAGCGTAACTGTTACGTTAAAAATAAAAGCACAACCTCAAGCTGTAAAACAGCTCAGGCGCTCGCTTCCCTCCACGAGGGGGGTGTAACGGGGACTGGGAATGAGTCGGGGCAGCCCCGGGGGTGTCCGTCTGCCCCCGGGGTGTCCGTCTGCCCTTCGCTGGGCAGAAAGTTGCCTCTTGTGGTCCCCGTGGGTTCTGAGCTCCGGGAGAGCAGCGGGGTCACTAAGGCTGAGTCGCGGGAAGGGACAGGCTGATGGCGACTGGTTTTGCTCGGCACTGGAAACGCAGCCTCACAATTTCAGCACTTTTGCCCAAGTGAGATCAGAATAATTCTTGAGCGACTAAAAAAGCCCCATCGGGTTAATGATACTGGTCTGAATGTCGTGCAGCTGAACGGAGAACTTACATTTTTGATGATTGTTCAAGAGTTACTTTTTAAAAAAAGGCCATAATTCAAAAGCTTTGTCTCTACTGCAGTGAACTCTCTAAATTAACCACTTTGAGTTTTTAGATAAATTCTGCAGTGATGTTGGTCAAGTGTGTATTTGTTCGGATTCCACCAGCACGACTGGTAATACAAGTGATGAGACCTAATTTTTTTTCCCAGCATGTTCATCAGCCGCCGTCACGAGGAGGTAGATTTAATTGTAGATCAGAATTTAGAACTAATATAAAATCCATGTAGTTGTCCGTCTAATGCTGTCTTTTCCCAAAAGAAAGAATAGCTGGAGAACGAATACATTATTTTAATTTGAAGTCAATGAATGTAAATATGTGTCTCAAGGTAAGAAGATGAGTCTGGTTTTGGAGGGTTTCACTGTGGGGTTTGAGTTCTTCTCTCCAGCTCCTCCTTCCCCTTTCCACAAGAAGAGTCAATAAATCCTCTTTGCTCTGGAGAATAGCGCAGAGGAACTGAGCTCACTCCATTTTCATGACAGAAATTGCAGTGACACAAGTTACTGAGCACCCATCTAAAAGCACAATTTACACTAATTGTTTTTAGGATTTGATTTCAAACACTTTTTGCTCATCTAGTACAAATCCCTCTCTGTGTGTGCTCTTTCCTTTTAGCTTCTTAGTGTGTTTGTTGTCACACAAAGACGTGTTTGTTTTGGTACGTTCATGGGACTTTTGCACTAGTAGTTTAACACCTTGCTCATCATACAGAGGTCTACGTTTATTTTAAATAACTCTTCCAGTTTATGTAGTAAAATTTTCCATGCTGGTGGGCTTTAAATTTTGGACAAAAGGCATCGTTGCTGTCCCAAGCTCCTTCTCACTCATAATTGCTGCAATCTATGCCGTAAAACTGCAGCACCTCTGCTGGCAGTGTTTATATTCCTACAGATGTGGTAATATTGATTACTGACTTACTGCCCTTCCTTTACAGGGCAGGGTGGTGGAGCGCGGGAGACACGCAGAGCTCCTGGCAAGTCCCAACAACCTCTATTCCGAAATGTGGCACACGCAGAGCAGCAAAGTACTGAACAGTCACAACAATCCCAGTTGGGAGGAGAGGAATAAACGGATCTCCAAAGAGGAGGAGAGGAAGAAACTGGAAGAGGAGGTTATCAACAGTGTGAAGGGCTGTGGGAACTGTTCGTGCTGAGTATGAGCCTGGATTGATCTTCTCTGGCAGGTGAAAAAGGCACAAGATGCCAATGACGGGCGGCTCTTGTTTCTTAGTCAGCGTTCAAAAACTTCCTGGGTTTTGCAGTTTTGGGGTTTTACAGTTTCTCAGAGGGACATAATTTCAACCAAAGGAGTTCTATTTTTACATCTTTAGAAATCTCTATTATTCAGTGGCATCTGCAAGAGCTGGGCTTTTTCAAAAGACTTTAAACTTCTCGACTAAGAGTGTAATTTATGGCAGTTTTTAGGCATTGGTAAGTTCTCCCGGTAGTCGCTTGAGGTGGATTATTACATTGTAAACAGATTTGTCCTTGATTTACATTATTTCTCATCATTAATGATTGATAAATATGTCATGTTTTAATTGTAATTGGGCTAATTTGGACTCATTTGCTAGTGAGGAAGATGCAATTTAAACTCTTCAGTGCTGTTCTGGTTTAAAAGGTTCTTCCTTGTAAAGAATAAGAAAAGCCTCAACAAAACATTAGAGGCTTCTCGTAGCAAACTAAATATTGGAATTATCCATCTCTCCCTCCAGAAATACCTTTCATACTGGGCTATCAGGAGATGTATTAGTATTATTCTAAAAGAAAACTAACAGTATTTTTAAGAGCTTGCAGAAATCTGGAGTTGACAAAATATTGTGGGACTTCACAGGAAAACATACAGTGTTGTCTGTAAATACGAAGAATCGGAAGTTTCCCTTAAAACAAAACACGAGTTGAGGATTCTGTGTCCCCAGCAGCTGCTGTAGTAGTCAGAGCAGAATGCAGTCACTTCTATTTCAGTCATGGTCTTAGGGAGCAATTAAGATTCAATAAAGACTTCCATAAATTTCTATTATGTCATTAATGTATGAGAAAATGACCTGGATACTGTTGAAAGCGCTGCTGTAAAAATCTCCTCATTTCAATAGTCAAAACTTCTTCGGTGTCAAGAAACCTCAGTCTTTGGGATTTGCAGGACGTTTCAGGTGCGTTGGGTTTGCGTGGCCAGGCCTTGGTAGCGGGGGGGCTGCAGAGGTGACTTCTGTGAGAAGATGCCAGAAGCTTCCCCTGTGTCTGGTGGAGCCAATGTCACCTGGCTCCAAGACAGACCCACTGCTGGCCAAGGCTGAGCCCATCAGTGATGGTGGTAACACCTCTGGGGTGATGTTTTTAAGAAAGAGAGAGGAAAAACTGCTGGGTGACAGCAGCTGGGAGAGAGGAGTGAGAATGTGAGAGGAACAACTGGAGACACCAAGGACAGTGAAGAAGGAAGGGAAGGAGGTGCTCCAGGAGCCGGAGTGGAGATCCACTTGCAGCCTGTGGAGGTCCACAGGGGAGTGGAGATCCACTTGCAGCCCAGGGAGGACCCCATGCCGGAGCAGGGGGATGCCTGATGGACCCCCTAAAGAGCCCACGTTGGAGCAGGCTCCTGGCAGGACCTGTGGCCCCGTGGAGAGAGGAGCCCGCACTGGAGCAGAGTGACTGGTAGGACCTATCACCCCATGGGGTACCCAGTCTGTTCCTGAAGGACTGCACCCCATGGAAGGGACTTCACGCTGGAGCAGTTCCTGAAGAACAGCAGCCCACGGGAATGACCCACGTTGGAGAAGTTCGTGGAGGGATGACTCCCGTGGGAGGGACCCCACACTGGAACAGAGGAGGAGTGTGGATGAGGAAGGAGCAGCAGGACGAGGTGTGATGAACTGACCACAGCCCCCATTCCCCGTCCCTCTGCCCCGCTTGGGGTGAGGAGGTGGAGAAATGGGGAGGGATGTTGAGCTGAAGAAGAAGGGAGGGGTGGGGAGAAGGTGTTTTAAGGTTGAGGTTTTATTTCTCATTATCCTACTCTGACTTTTGGCAATAAATTAATTTCCCCAAGTCGAGTCTGTTTTGCCCGTGATGGCAGTTTCTGAGAGATCTCCCCATCCTTATCTCCACCCAGGAACCTTTCCTTGTATTTCCCCCTCCCCGTCCCGCTGAGCAGGGGGTGACGGAGCGGCTTTGGTGGGCACCAGGCGCCCAGTCGGGGTCATCCCACCACGACAGGGTGGAATTGTCATCCCTTATCTCTTCAGGGAGATCTACCACATCTACTCATCACCAGTTATTCTGGTTTAATTCTTCATGTTGAATTTAAAACTAAAAATCTTTCTCTTGGATGCTAAAAAAACTTTTTTTTTTTCTTGGGGAATTATACCAGTATAATTACACTGATATAATTACGTTTGTAAATTAGATGCAAGATTTCTCAGTGTGGGCACTTTGCTAGTGCCCAGAATTTGGTGCTTCTGGAAATTTAGTTGCAAATACTGTTTATTTTTTTTGTGTTACACCCTCCCCTGAGACTAAATATAGGAACAGTAACTTAAAGGGAGTGAAACCTTTGCTGTCTTTTCTGCTAGTCACTCCTTTTCTCTTTTTTTTTTTTTTTTTTAAATGATGGGTGAAAAAAAACCCAACCTGGCATCAATCTCCAGTTAAAAATTATTTTAAAAGTCTATCGAACGCAAGGACTTTTATTTTCATCCTTGGAGTGCAGAAGCAAAGTGAAGGCTCGTTAATGTAGCGATGGTTCAGAATTCTTCCAGCTTACAATCTTCCTTTTATTTTCACTAATTGTCTCCTTTTTTAGTTTCTGACAGCAGAAAGGTTGACTCCAAAGGTACAGTTATCTCTGAACTGCCAGAAGCACTTTAGCAAAGGTTTATTAAAAACTCTTTTTTATGAGGCATTTCCCTTTCCTGGATGGTGGTTAATAACAACCCCAAACACTGTGTCGTCCCTCCCCAGTCCCTCCCCACCCTGCAAGAGCTGGGGTTTGGAATTAAATAACTAGTCCCCTGTTGCATGCAGCAGGTCACGTCCAAAGGCTGAAAAGAGGAATATTTCAATTCTAAAGATTTTTATTATTTTTTTTTTCCCTTGGCACAAGTGTTGAAAATGTCTGCTGCTCTGAAGGATGGAGGAAAAGGGATTTTTCTTGGTGACCAGTTGTCCCTGTCGCAGGGTTGGTTAGAGCACCTCGTAATCGTCTGCAGAGCTTTCCATCCCCTGAAACCAAAAGCCATTCTAATGCCAAATTTCATCGTGTTGAAGAGTTTTCAGATGAAGAAGTGATTGTGCGAAGCTGATGCGTGTAATCACCGGGGATGGAGTTTGGGAGCACCCCGAGAGCCTCCCTTTTTGGAACAGGGACTGTTTTCAATGGTAAATACCAGAAATAACAACATTTGTTTAAACCTGCATTTCCTGTCTCTGCCATCAGCTGCAGCTTTGTCCAACCTGCAGCAAACTGAATGACGGGAGGTGACTCTTGACAGAGGCATCTCCTAAAAGAGGAGGCCAGTCCCACGGCAGAATATTTGCTTTAAAGAACTGCAGTGAGTTTCTGGAGGAGACTGAAAGCTCCCTGTGCCACGGAGCTGCTGGATAAACATCCCTGACTCGGTTGTGGCTTTGCCCGGATGCTCTCTGTGCTCCTCGTGATATTTGGTGATTCTCTTGGCTGTTAGAAAGTAAAACTTGTGCTCTCTTGTTTTTTTACTTAATTTTTATTCCCATACTGTAACTCCAAAGCATCACCCTTTGAAGCAGAGAGAGCCTGGGCTTTGGAGAGGCTCCCACTGCAGCGCCCTGACTCGTACGGCAGAGCCTGTGGCGTCTCTAACGAGCCTCACAGCTCCTTACAGAAAAGGGATTTATTTTGGAGCTCTTTGGCAGCCTCTGTGGATCTTGGTGATTCTGCTTGTCAGTAATCCGGAACATCACTTTTCTAAACAGAAGCTTTTCATATTCTGGACTTTTAGCTGGTTGTTTTTCAAAATTCAAGTCATCTACTACCATTATCAAATCTCTGTCTGCAGCTTTAGAGTGGAAAAAGCCATTTAATTCCCCCCCTCCCTTTTCAGCCTCTGTTTTTAAAGGAAACGTGTGAAAAATGGACTTAAAAATAGGCGGCTTCTTGCAGTGTATAGTCATCTATTAACTGTGAACTTAAGAGAATTCAATTTTAATTCCCATCTAAAAGCTTATTAGGCCCAGGATATGAAGACATGACAAAAAAATTTTGGCTATTCCAACCCCCAAGTTACAAAACATAGTGGTTGCTGGGGAGGTTGTTTTGCTTTTTACAAATGGAAATTCATAACTTGCCACTTGCAGATGGTCCCTCTGTTTGCTCTCAGCAGTTCTGGCCTATGGATTAGTGGTTACCCAAATCTCTTAACATTGGGATTTTAAATTATCTTCAGATTTCTTTTCAGAACGAAAATGTAAAATTTACACTGTACAGTCAGATGGTAGATATTCAAGAACAACGAAAAAAAAAGCTAGTTTGAGATGTGTAAACATTCTGCTGGAAGACTTCTTACCCTGCCTCCCGTTGTTCAGCTGTGTATAGATAATTATTACTAAATAAAGGATTTATCTTTGTGAATAGAAATGGGTGTCCTGTCAGAATGGCTCTTCCAGCTTTGCAGCCATTTCCAGAGGAAACGCTCCCTCGCTGTGGAATGAGGAGGAGCAGTGATTTTAATACCGGGGATGGGAGTACGGCCCTTCCACCCGCAAAGGGAAGCTTTGAACTCACCTTTTGGGTAAAAGCAACTCTTTGCAGCGCCTGGTGAGGCCAAGGGGCTGGATCAGTGTAAGGGTCCAAAATTCTCGGTGATGGACGAGAAGGGTGAGTTCATACAGTGCCCCCCAGTTCATCCCCTCAACTCGCAGTGCATGGAGCTGCACAGACGTATGAAGAGCACACATTAGAGGCATCGTGCTGGTGAGAGTGAAAATTCTTGTTAAAAGCTTGGCTATTTCTTACTATAAAATACTGTATTTTTATAAATGTAAATTCTTGTGAACAATAGAAGATGTGTTTTAACAATTTGCTTGAGCCCTCGAGGTGACACCGCATGTAATTACTGACTGGATTTCTCTTTGTGCAGCTCTAACTCCAGTTTCTCATTACCAAATAAGAAAGCAGGAAATGGGGTTTTTATTTATTTACACGTAATTTTGATAGTTCTAATGCACTTGCACCATATTGATCTGAGCTCCAGTAGCCACTGCTCCTGCTGTCACTGTCCCACAGCAGTTGTCACCGCTCTCTGCGTGGTCTGGCACAGGACACTATGGACAGAGGGAGGTGGGACCCGGCACAGGCTGCGTGTGTTCAAACACGACGGGGTGAAATTCCAGCTGCTCTTCCCAAAGGTTCATTTACTGTATCTTTAAATCTTGTAATGATTCTGTGCAGGAGTACTCCATACATACTTACTGACAAAAAACCGTCATTAATTTTTAAGGGGAAAGAGCTGTAATGGGAGTATGTTGTGGGTTTTTTTCTTCGTGTATACGTATAACTTCTATTAGTGCTAATTTGAGTTGCATGTGTGCATCAAGGAAAACAGTAATTACAAATCCAGCGTTTTCTAATCTTCACATAAATTAGGAATCATTTTGAGGTTACCATGCTCATTTAACATCCCATCTGTGTTCAAACAATGGTTGCAGAAGTGATAATTTAGTATTCTATCGATTATCTGTTGCTTCCCAGGGAAAAACTTCCAATTATGTTGATTTTGGTTAGTTGAGCATCAAAACACTCTTCCCACCTTTAGTCCTGACGCCGGTGGGGAAATGATGGTTTCAGCCTGGGCACGGGACGGGAGATTCGATGGCAACTGGACACTTGCTTAACTGCACGTGAAGAATCTGCCTGTTTTCTTGGAAGGAGCCAGGGCATTTTTCTAAATGAATAATTATATTATTAAAAAAGTGTTGTGACAGTGCTGTGATTTATAGCACTTATTAATGGAGGTTTTATTAATGGTGAGGGAGGTAAATTGTAGATACCTGAGCATCCTGTAGAACAGATATTCTAGAGTTCAGCTACTTCTTGGCTTCTGTGTATAAATCTGATTTAAGAAACTCCTTAAATGGTTAGTCCTTGAAAAATATCTTTTAAACTCCTGTTAATGTAACTTTTGATCAGTTTCTGCAGATGTTGTGACTAAGCTTGGGAAACAGACACAAGCAGCCTGGAAAACCACCAGAAATCTTACAAGGTCAGTCCTGCAGAGGCAAAGGTTGTGCTTGTCCCCAGCTCCCTCCTGTGTCCCACCAGGATGCTGCCAGAGCCTCTCGGTGGCACCTGAAGTAAGAGATACTCTTCTGGAGATGTTCTTCTTTAGCCAGGCTTCACCTGGCCCTGTGAAGCACCGGCCAAAGGCCGAGAAGCATTGCTGTATATACGAGGGCTAAATATTGTGGTGTCCTGTGGATAGTGAAGAAAAGAGCCTAAAAACCTGGTGTGGTGTCCATCCCAAAGTGCTCATCTAGATGGACATTTGGTCAGCCCCATAGGATCCTCTATAGAGTCAGAACGGTTTGGGTTGGGAGGGGCCTTAAAGCCCATCCAGTGCCACCCCCTGCCCTGGGCAAGGACACCTCCCACCAGACCAGGTTGTTCAAAGCCCCCTCCAACCTGGCCTTGAACCCCTCCAGGGATGGGGCACCCCTGTGAAGTATCACTGGTTATACTGGCAAGCTGCCTGCTGGTCTAACGGGAGCTTCCTAAATCAACTTTAAGGCATGTCCCAGGAGAGTAAATTATGATTAACTTTCTTTTGAGTCACTGGGCACTAGTGAAAGTAGGGCTGGTGCAATATGGGTTGTGTGTAATTAAATCTATGAATTCACAGAGGTGCTGTGCAAGTTTCCTGCTGCTGCAGTGTCGTCATGACCACAGTCACAGTGGGGTTTCAGTGCAGGATCTCTCTCAGATGAGAGGTGTCAGTTGTTCTAAGTTGCACAGTGGATTTATTAATTCAGGAAAAAAAAAAAAGGGAAAATGCATTTTTACAGGTGTCTTAGGACAGAATTTAAAATAGCGTCCCCAAAATTGAAAGACTTATGTGACATCTCAGCTCCCCCACATTTCATTTCCAATTTTCAGGGCTTTGTAGCCCTTTATAAAATTCTCAAGTAAAGCACTTGTGTCACACCAACTTAAAATGTGTCTTGTAAAGCTAAAAACCTTATCCTGGAGAGGAGAGAGGGAAAAGGAGAGAAGTTTATTCCCCTCCATTATGGGGAGGAAGAAACAGGGTCCGTCAGCTTGTGCTGCCTCCTTTGAATGCGTTGTCAAGTGCTCTGCAAGTGTTCTCTGAAGATTTTACTGGCCTTGTGCATACACCCACAAATATTTAGAAAATTGGAGGTTGAGAAGATGAAAAGTTTCCATTTTACGCTAGTTAGGGCAAATGGAATGTGAAGGCCAGTCTGTAACTGGGAGTGAACGTGTCAGGTACAGTTGATGCCCGGATTATGAAATGGGCTCTGAGGCTTTCAAAAATGGAAATAACGTGTTCATCTGTTTTTCACACAGGGGTGTAAAAATCTTTATTTCTTCAGGGATCTGAAAAACTTCCTGGCTTTTGACAAACGCAGATAAAAGATTGTGGCTTATTTACAGTTAAAACCAGGGAGTGTTTTCTGGGGAAAAATAGTGTTTGCGGTATTTATAAAAGGTAATGAGTGACATCACTTGTTGGTATTGTTACTTGTTATGGGATTAAGTAATCCGGGATATTTGGTGGGATACAAGGGAGGGAGAAGAGCACAAAGAAAAACTATTTTAGGCTGGAGTTGTTCTTTCTGCAAGCACTAATATATTACCAGTAATGGGGAGCTGGTGTCTGAAACAAGTGAATGTCCAGTGCCTTGGCCAGCTCTGCCACCGAGTGTGCAGGCGTCACAAACACCCACAGCACTAACAAGAGAAAGATTTTTGGCAGATTTTAGACTTTTTAATGGTTGAATCCAGACTTCTGTGCATGTATAAAGTGCGTGCACATATCTGAGAATTGTTTAAAGTGGAGACTGGGAGGAATTCAAAAGGATTAGTAACCTGAAAAATTGTATCGTGGAACACCTGAAGTTTATCTTTGAGGGTGCGGAGGGAATCAATGACTGTTTCGTGGGGTGTGATGTGACCATGGAGTGACTTTAATGGATGTTACTGAAAATGTCATTTGCCTGAGCAAAGAGTGCTCCCTAAGTTTCTAGGCTAAAAATAAACGAATGACCTTAAGTTGGACGATGCACCGGAGTGATGTGTTTAAAACACTTCACATCTTCTCGTAGGAGATGTGTATGTAATTCACAAGTGGGTAACGCTCTCAGCTCCTAATTCATACAGATAAAGCCCTCGTGTCACACCATGGAGCCCTGAGCACGTATATATGTCCTGCAGAGAATCACAGAGCCTGCAGGTAATGCGAGGAGGAACAGGGAACAGCTGAAGCTGGACTGCAGTTCTGAAAAGATTATCTGACGTAAGTAGCATAAGAGTAATTGATAGCAACCCAAATGCAAATAACACTTGTGAAAACAAAAGGGAAATACAGAAAACTACTTTTCAATGTACAATCCGTTCCAGAAACTGACAAAAAGTGTTTCCTGTTGATTATTTTTCTGGGTTTTGCTTTATTTTAATTTAAGGACCCAAACTTTCTAGCTGTTACTTAGCCTACTGGAAAGGAGTCAAGTTCTAGCAAATAAATGTCCAAGTGGTTCTAGTAGGTGTCTAGAAAAGCAAACCCTACAAATGGCGATGTTTTTAGACTCAGATATTAAAGTCTCTGTGGAAATTCGTTCAGTGGGAATATAAGCTCATGTCTAATGGCAGTCTCTGATTTAGACCAAAGCTGCTTTACTGACATTTGAGCTCTCCTATGGAGATCCTGTTCCAACAGAAAACTGTACAGACTTTCACAGACTGTAAATTCCACTGAATACATCTCTTAAGTACTTTGCTCAAAGGAATGTTAAGCTCTTTTCCTAAATCTGCAAATTATAGCTATTTGACAACTCTGAGTTTACAGTCTGACAGCTCACGTCATCAGTCGGGACGTGAAGAGCAGAGGAAGAGGCTGCATTGCTTGCTGGTGACTTACAGGAATCTTGTAATAACCATCAACTAGAAAACGTTGGAAAGCTGTGACAATCTGGAAACTGTGACATCTGTTAAACACACTTGTTTTTATTCCTATTGACTGTAGTGAGACGCGAGTGGTATTTCATGGAAATGGAGTGGTTGTGTTCCCAAGTGGGAGCCAAAAGTGTTCCTCAAGGACCCAAGTTGTCATTCAGGTGAATTTCTATATAAATGACCATGACACATTCTTAATGCTTGAGGCAGATTAAAAAGAAGTTACTTAACAGATTATTTCTTTCTGACTGCAGGAGATAATGAAGTGGAAATAGTTAACCCTTGAACTTTGCAGGGAACAGAACAGAAGGTGAGAGGAACCTCATGAAGTCCTTGCTGTTGAGTGCTTTGACGTGACCGGTGCTGTCTACATGGGAAGTGAACACACACTAATGGCTTTATGGTTCAAAGCAACTCCACGACCATTTAAAACGAAATGGGCAGTGTTAGAAGAGCTGTAAACTCACAGGTGCACGGGTGTCATCTAATCTAGAAGGCCTTGAACGTACAAGGTGCATGAGTGTGACCAATCAAGTAGAAGAGCTGTGTCTGTCTACAGGATGAGATCCCTTGCTAGATTAGTTTGTGGTGCCCCATGACTGAAGTATATGGTTCAAATGGGCATAAACTTGAACATAAGAAGTTCCATCTAAACATGAGGAGGAACTTCTTCACTTTGAGGCTGGCAGAGCCCTGGAAGAGGCTGCCCAGGGAGGTGGTGGAGTCTCCGTCTCTGGAGATGTTCAGAACCTGTCTGGACACGTTCCTGTGGGACCTGCTCTGGGTGCACTTGCTCTGGCAGGGGGTTGGACTGGATGATCTCCAGAGGTCCCTTCCAACCCCATAGCATTCTGTGATTCTGTTCTTCGCAGTGGAACAGAGTTTCCTCTGATATATTTTGTAGGCAACATCACTTGTTTTAATAGACACTTGTCCTAAAGTTCTCATCACTAAACCTGCTTTAAGACCCGTTAGAAACGTCACACAGAAACTGAAGAAAATGTTGGTTTACCAGGTAGTGGCAACGCAGCCACCTAAACCCCGTCAGTGCTCTTTAAAATAAGTGCAAAAAAGAACATGGCCATAGAGAAAAAAAAAATATGTACTTGTTGAATCACTCAACTGTTGCCAACGCAGTTTTTGACTCCCAGATCGTACAAGAGAGGTGGGCAAAGCTATGAGTATGGTAACAAATATGTGAAGGGAAGCCCTTGGCACTGTCTAAGCTGCTTTGTGCTATTCAGCCAGATGTTTATCTAGAACTGAAGAGCTGTGAGGGCCTGGTTGTGGCTGACTAATATGTTTCTTTACCCAATGACTAGCTATTCGTAAACAGAGGAAATGAACTAATTATTTAAAATCCCAAACCCACCTAAGTGATAAAATTTAGCTTTCCAAAAAGGGGTTGGAACAAGATGATCTTTTAAGGTCCCTTCCAACCCAAACTATTCTCTCCAAGAGCTTCTCCAGCAGCTTGTGGTTCTTTTCACTCGCCTTGGGTCAGATTGGCACAGAGCACCTCTGATCCTACTGATGAGTCACCTCGAAGCTGCTCCCCAGTGCAGACTGGAAAGTGATCTTTGTGGATCAGTCTGCAGCACACGACTGAGAGTTGGGGTTGTTCAGCCTGGAGAAGGCTCCAGGGAGACCTGATAGCCCCTTCCAGTCCCTAAAGGGGATAGGGAGGGACTTTTTACAAGGGCATGTAGTGATAGGTTATGGGGTAATGGCTTCAAACTGAAAGAGTGGAGATTTAGATTAGACATTAGGAAGAAATTCTTTGCTGTGAGGGCGGTGAGAGCCTGGAACAGGTTGCCCAAAGAAGCTGTGGCTGCCCCATCCCTGGAGGGGTTCAAGGCCAGGTTGGAGGGGGCTTGGAGCAACCTGGTCTGGTGGGAGGTGTCCCTGCCCAGGGCAGGGGGTGGCACTGGATGATCCTTAAGGTCCCTCCCAACCCAAACCATTTTATGACTCTCTATTGCACCGTTTGATGTGGTCTGCTTCTGAAAGTATCAAAGATACTGTGGCTCTGCAAGGATTAGCTGGAACATCTTAGAATGGTTCTAGAATGGAGCCCAATGTGCTGCCAAGGTACAAGAACAATATAATCTACAAACTAGCTAGGACTAGTGAGGGAAGAGTTTGATGTGAGCAAGATGTGGTTATCTAAACCCTGGTGTTTTCATTAGCCAAAACCTGGATGTTGTATGCCCAGGGAGTGCGTATGTGAATCTTTTCAATGTGACTGACCCTTTCTGGGAGGGTTGCCTCAAGTGCAGTGAGGCTCTCTGGTCACACACATCTTAATGCCGTCTTTTTCCAGAGAAGCAGAACAACCTAAGGAAATGATGGCACAACTGGGAATATCTATTTGTCTTATAAGGAAGATCTCTAAAACCTTCCCAATGGCCAGACTTTAGTCTAGATTAACATCTGTGGATCTCAAAATCTTGAGACTGTCATCACAAAAGACACTATAAAAAGGTTGGAAATTGAGACCTTGCTGAAAGTCCTGTGGATAATTGCCTGGCTCCCGTGTGCTGTATGAGGTAAGGTCCTCACGCAGGCAGTGCAATTACCTCCTATACAAATGGAAAATGAAATTGCAACTTTGTGTGCGATTGTCAAGAAGACACCCAAACTACAGGCTATCTAGCAGAACTGCTGCCCTCTTCTTTGGAAGAAAAGCTTGCATTATTCTCTCTGGAAACAATAGATTGGAAGACGTTGATCTTTTTAAATGTGGCCTTTCAAGGTGTCCTGTGAAAGATGACGATCTACCAAGTGTTTACACTGGTTTCTGCAGCTTTCAGTCCAACACAAATCTCATCACCTGGGACCTCCTAGGGCTTTAGCACGAAGCTAAAATTCAGGCTGAGTTTAAACAGAGACCAAGCTGACAGGAGATACAGGGTTTAAATACAGGTTCTGTGATTCATTGGAGAGTGAATTGAATGGTCCTATGCTGTTAGGATGGACTAATAACCAAATAAGTGTTTTTCCCGTTTTTGGCTATTCTTATTCAGATTAGTGGCAAGAAGGAAAAAAAAAAAGTAAGCCTACCAGCTCGGTGTTCCCTGGAGAGAAGGAGGTCCTTTCCTGTGGCAGTTTGAGGCAGATTAACAATGTATCTGTCAGTGTGTCTTCTAGAAGGTAAAAAAATAAATAAATAAATTCACTGAGAGATTATAAATTACAAATTAAAAAAAAGCTTTGCTTGTAATCACTCACCATAAAAACGTCCTTTAATTTTAACTTTAGTTTTAATTTTGGGGAAAGGTGGTGAGGCATTGCAGGAAGTACATTTAATCTGTACTTACTGCCGTGTTTCTTTGTGGTTTTGAAAGTAAGCATTTTTGCCTTAAGAAAGAAGCTAAATTGGTTTGCACAGGTGTAAAGCTTTCATTTTATTAATATTTAAATAAATGGGGGACTGTCACTGAACTGCAATTTAGTATTTTTTTTAATCAGTCTTTGTTGTATTGGAAAGCATTTATTCTGTTAGGAGGCTATTAAAAAAAAAGATTTAACCTTAAAATAAATTGATAAAAATCTCTTGTGAAAATGCTGAAACTAGGTGGAATGTTTCCAGAAAAATCAAGCATTATTATGATTTTTTTTAAAGAGTGTGTAAAATAGTCCTGTCTTCCAAAAAGATGCTTGAAGTTGTTTGGATAGAGTTGGCATCTGCCAGAGTAGAGTCACACATAAGATAACATGATTGACCATTTTTGGCATAGGATGGTCTAAATTGGCTCATCTGTTGGCTGTCAGTCTCTTCTGAATTAGATCCAACTCTTTGTAGGCACGTTTCCATCTGGTTAAGTTTAGGACTCAAGCTGTTTATATATTAAAAAAAAAAAAAAAGTATTTTGTACCAATAACAATTTCTGGGAAAAGGTTTTTGCTTATGTTCCTATGCATTTCGAAACCATTTTGTTTTCTTTATTGGTCAAAATAACCTTCTAAAGACTTAAAGATCATGTACCCATGTATTACGTTAAGACCCTTGAAACATGCAATTAAAATGGGAAGAATTTTAAAATTTTTATAAATACATATTTAAATTCATGTATATATGCATGCATATAATTCTATAATGTGCTGTTCTTCTAAATTGGAAAACCAGATTTTAAATCTGCTAATATTTTAACTATGTGCATTAGGAAAGTAGGATGAATACATGCTGTTACATTCTCATTGAGTCTTTCTAAGATTGGCCTTGCATTATTTTTATTCTGAATATTAGCCATCTGGCACAGTGTGCTGCAGTATTTAGTGCCACAAATAATAATGAAAAATATGGTAATATCTCATGATACTTTAACGTAAAAATATAAGACAGAGGGTATAAAGCTTTGGGCGTATAATCTTAAAGCTGCCAAAGCATGTTGTTCCCTCTGCCCTTGTTTTCCCTAAATGATTCTTTGATTGGAGACAGCAGTGGTAATAGGGAAGTCGTTGGTTAATGCACGTTAATGAAACTGCATTTCTTGTGGTTAATGAACTACAGCCCTGAAGAACAATGGGTAGGAAAAATGCCAAGATTTATACTTTTCTGTTCAGGTAGATGTGGGCACATCCAAGACGGACCACAAAAAGGGATTTGACTTCAGACATGCCAGAGAGGGCTCTGGCTTTTCCACATCAGTCAAACCCCATAGAAATGCTTGAACTTGAAACAAAACAGCCTTTTCCTTCTGTCTCCCCACATCAAAATAGGATGACGAGGCTGTTGCATATTCAGCAAAACTGTTGTTCTCGCTGTAGTTAAATTGCATAATTAGATGAGGCTTAAATGAGGTGAGAGCTAAAGTGCAGTGATGCTGTAGGCTGAAGCGGAGGTGAATCGCAGGCAAACTCATAGAACTTCCTGAGCTCTCAGTGCTTCAGGAAAATAGTTCCAGGATGTTTAGATTCAAAGGAAGCGAGTATTGTCACGAGCATTCATTTTGGAGAACGCTCTTGCTGGGAAGATGAATTTATGTATTTCTCTTAAGGTTGGATTTTGAAAATTGGCCAAGCAGCAATTAGGATGGCGAGACCCATGTGGCCACGTTACATCACTGCCCTGTCTGCATTAAAAACAACCGCTCTCATCAGCTCTGCTGCCTGTAACCTCTGCTCACTCCTGGAGCATCCTCTAGACTTGAAACGAGAGCGTAAAGTGTAAAGTGCCTCCAGGCACACGGAGCTTAATGTTTCCTAAAGAAATGAAATCACTTATGAGAACGCTACAAGGAACAACTCCATCAGCAATGAACAGGATTTGACTTTCTTCTGTTTTCGTGTAGCCAGCCCCAGAGACAGCAGCATGACATGAAAGACAGCAACGATAAATAAAGTGTGAGTTTCCACCTGTTAACCAAGAGTCCTCACCAGCTCTCCTGACTCTGCCGTCTTCATCCCGGAGTTTTAGATGGCAGCTTGGCCAAAGCAGCAGCTGGGTTTGGGCTATGGGATAGCCAGAAACATCTACTGCGTCTCTGCGGTTCATTAGTCCAGCGCACAGAGCAGAGACACTCAACATCATCTGGGTCACGAGATTTACTGCCCGTGGATAGATCAAATCTATAATGGATCCACACCGCGTCTGACTTTTTCCAGGTGTGTGCCAGACCAAAGATCAACACCTGAGCAGTGACTGAGGTGTGCACAGGCTGCGTGGGGCTGAAAATTCCATGCAGAAACGCAGCAGCCTTCAACCAAGGGAGTCAGCACCATCTAGAGATCACCATCTATCTGTTCCATTTCATATTCGCCTGTCTGGCTGTGTCCCCTCAGTGGATGAGAGGAGGTGGGGGTGCAGAAGGGGCTCTGGGATCCTGAGGGTAATACAGCATCGGGAGTCAGCCTGGGGGCTATTGAGAGCCAAAGGGCTCAATGGCTCTGCTGCTGCCACTGGTTGTGCTGTCTCAGAAGCCATCCTTCAGCATCTTGTCCCTCTTGCCTTCATCTCAGTTTTCTACTTGGACACATCCTGATCCTTTTGTCTTCTCCAGGTTTTGTCCTAACCTGTGCTCTGGCTCACTGCAAATACACCAGACCATTCTTGAGCTTTTTCTCTTGTTTCTGGTTGTTTTTCTTCATTTGGCTTTTTTTTTTTTTTTTTTTTTTCCTTTTTCTCCCCTCCCCCCTGCTAATCCAGTAGCCTCCCCTAAAGTGGCCAAGGTTGTTAGTCCTGCCAAGGAAACGAGAGAACACAGAGCCTTCTGTCCACAGAGCATTCGTCTTGGCCAAGGCACAAATGTAAGCTTTTATTTCCTCCTGTTCAGAAGCCACCAATAATGAGGTGTTTGGCCGTGGAAACATGGTAAGACAAACGCACAATTGAAACAACGATTTGCAATTTGAAGTTGAAACGTTGGGAGGAGGGTGGGGGAAATGGAGAAATAGATATGGTCAGAGCACACGAGCAGCCCAGGTTTAATGTTGCATTGGGCCACGGGAGCCTCAGAGGCTATTGACCTGCTGGAACTTTCTGGCTTGAATAAGGAGGTTTTTTAGCCTTGTGCAGGAGTTGCAAGGGAGGGCTGGGTTTTTTGGGTGGAAGGGGTTGACCGACCGGTGGAGCAAGGAGCATATCAAGGAATGGAGAAGCCTGGAAAGCTAATCCAGGAACCTCCTCACCTTCCTTCTCTAGCTCTGGCAGGTACATGGGATGTTTGTCCTGCCCAGGGAGGTCACCAACAGCCTTGAATTTCTACTGAGTGTTTCTGGAACGTCACCCGTCAGGGAAAGTAAAAGTCTGGGCTAAACAGCAGCCCTGTTTCTCCAGCTCCCCTTCGACAGCACACTGCAAGGGGGGTGCAAAAAGATGGGAGCGTTGAGGGAGTCTTTCTGCAACCAGTAGGATTCATAATGAGCAACTGTTTCAGGTAGGGTTTTGATGGCTTTTTGACAAAGCTCTAAGGCTTGCCAGGTGTGACAGACAGGAAAGGAGAAATTTGGTGTGTGGCAGTTCATGATTCCAGCTTTGTTTCTTCTTCAGGAATTGCTTCAGCCTCAGTAAGAATGAATCACTGTTTGCAGGCTCAGCATTATTTCCCACAGCACACAGTCAGCTTTGAATCGCATGTCAGGACGTGGGAAGGAAGGAAGGAGGAGATGGGGTGAGTGCCTCCCTCACCCACCTGAATCGCATCTCCCCTGCTCCACATGGGGTGCCTCCCGTTCTGCCGGGGGTCTGCATTACACCCTTCTCGTTCAGAAGTTGGTCCTGACAGTCTGACAGGGCGGGGGTAGAAATTCTCTCCAGCTCTTTGTGGTAGGACACGATAGGAGGGTGCTGTCTCCTGTTTTCCAGCTACCTTTTGCTCTGGATGGTTAATATTCGGAACATGTGGGCAGCTTTCTGCTTGAACCGTGGTTTTCCAGGCTTACCCAAGAGCATAGGATTTGAGATCCTTGGAAACCACATTTGTGTTGTACTTGTGCCACAGGCAAACCAGCATCCGCCTGCGAACCTCTGCCTTTCCCTCTGGCACTGTTTAGCTGAGGGGCTGTGTACGGCAGAAATTAATCAGGAAGAATTAAACCCTTATTGGGTACGAGGCTCCCAGGCATCAGGAAAAGTAGGTGTCAGGAAAAGGCGGAATGACCAGGAAACAGGCGTTTGGAGAACTGGAAACCACCGTGGCGTCGCCCTCTTGCCATAATGCAGGTTCTGCTATTTTAGCCTCTGACTCCTGCTTCCTCGACAGACAAGCAAGCGCAGGCTCCCGGTGTTTCCGTGTGTCTGGGCACACGGATTTTGTGTGAAGACAGCTGGGAGGATGGGACAGATGTAAATGTCTGATCTGCTCCGTCTTACAGGTTGTAGCGAATGATTACGATGCGCGTTGCAGCTGCACTGTATTGGGGAGGTCAGGAGAGCAGCGAGGGTGCGCGGCAGGGCAGAGCGAGGCGCTGGCTGGCATTGCAATCGCTCCTCGCCCAGGGTTTTTGTTGATCTCTTCCTGCCAAAAAGAGTTTTTCTTTGCACCTTGTTCTCGCACCTGTGAGTCTCTTTATTTGACAGTCTGGAAAATTAATACCCAGCCAAGGCAGGTAGAGCACTTCCATCATGTCAGCGCGCTCCTTACATCTGTTTGTGGCAGTACATAAAAAGATCACAGTGCACAGACTGTTAATTTTTAAGATCGCCCGAGATGCTGTGCAGAATTTTATGCTGCTGATCGATTAGTATCGTGGTAGTTGTGTAATTGAAGTGCCTTAAATGAGTAGCGTGCGGATAAGTGAAAGTAAAGGCATTATATTGTATCACAGCCACAAGGATAATCTTTGAGCCTTATGTTTGTGTTCTCTCTAGGAGTCGGCATTTAAATAAATACCTGGGTTGTCGTCTCCCAAACTGGATCCAGGTGCGATGCTTATGTAATTGAATGTATCTTTCCATCTCCGCGACGGCTCTCCCCACGCTAAAGTCTAATCTTATCCATGGGATTATATTCTGCTGATTGGTGCAGTCGCCGCCCTCCCTTCACTGCTGCCTCCTCTCCAAAGACCTCAGAAGGAGCCGGGTGGGTATGAAAAACTTGTTGTCGCTGCCCTGGTGCTTCCAGCCATGCATTTCCCGCAGAGAAGCCACCAGTGTGGCTTCGGTGGCATGTTTGAAGCCTGTGCTGGTGGTAGAGTGACCGAGGGGAAAACCTTATGGAACTTTGGAAGCGGTTGATGAACACCATCCAGAAGTGTGTTTATGTTGCTGAGCACTGCCAGGTGCGCTGTCGCCGTCTCACCTGACCCTGATTAATCACTCATATTACATGAATCTTTCTGTCAAGAAAATAACGGAGGGGTGGTACAACATTAAATGCAGTATTATGGTACAGATTACACACGTGCACAGCTGTAGGGATGGAACTGTGTGATTTCCACAGCATCGTGGTGACGCTGGAGAGGAAAACTGACCGGGGATGGGCTGGGAGGTGCTATCGCCAGGCCAGTGACTCGCTCTGTGGCCTCGGTCAAATCGCTTACTGCTCACCTCGGTTTCTACATCGGGGGTAGTAAAACTTCAAGGATGTGCCCTGGTGCAGTGGGAATGAATCTTTGATTTGCACGTGATGTACAGCAAACCCTGGGTACCGCTGTTAATGAAGAACAAATGAGATTAGTTGCTTATTTTGCAGTACTGAAAGTTGATGTGTGAAGTGTTCTGAATTCAGAGCGCATTACATATGTTGCGATACGCTATTCCTGTTTTATTACTGCATATACACATGGGGCTCTCTGGTGCCGTGAGAACAAGGACTAAAGTGATGGATATTTTAAAATTTCAGTCACAGTATTACCTAATCGACTTTTTTGACCGTATGTGTTGTGTTGTCTAGGATGAAAAGGCAGCGGAATTTTGTGTGAGCTCAAGTGGTAACTGAAGAATAGGAGCCTCTGTTAAATATCACAGTGAATTAAATTAAACCAAAAGGCTAATACTCATCTTGCTTTCCTTCTATTGCAGTTAAAATACTAGTGTCTGGTTTGCTTTCTATTTGCTAAACAATTCTGTTGATTCAGGAGAAATAATAACAAAAACTTTTCTCCAGTCCCTGGCGCAGTAACTCTGGCCATGGAGCACGTGGGAGGCCAGCAGCGCTGCAGATGTCACGGAGAAATAGGGCTGCAATACTAACAGCGGTTCTGGGGGGTCCTGTGAGGCCGGGAGCACGTTAAAGCTCGCAGGCTCCTGCCTTGCCCGTTTCTCTCACCCTCCTGTTCCGCAGAAGCCAGTGTCTGGCGCGTCCCTGCCATCCCCTTCAGGTACCTGGAGCCTCAGGGAGTCCTGAGCAATCCCGAGCTGGGCCAGCCGCCTCCTTTCACTGAACACCTGAACGTAGAGCAATTGTAGAAGCCTTATTAATAACGTGAAAACGGAAATAAATCCAAAGAGCTGTCGCAAGCTCCTTGCCCTGCTTTCCCACCCCTCCCCCCTGTTCACTTCTGGCATCAATTGGAGAATTTATCGCTTTAGGGAATCAAACGGGCCCGGCGGGGTTCCGGGCCGTGCCCTGAGGGAGCGG
>JAHREE010000551.1:897158-958626 GCA_033628505.1 Tringa tobata
TTTTATTTTATTTTATTTTATTTTATTTTAAATTCAGCCTACTCTTTATAAAGCGCAGTTTAATGGTTATCACGCTGCTCATTGCGTAACTGTGGCACAGATGTTATTTTTTGTAATGTTGCCTGACATATTTAAAAAACGAAAGGGAGGAAGGGAATTTATACTCTTCGGAGATGAATATGTGGAGCCCATTAGTCTTAAAAAAAAGTGTGAAGAGCTTGTTAGAGCTGAAGCTGGCACATCTCTGAAAGGCTGATCTGTGGAGTGGAGCTCTTCAGATAAAGAGCGAGTGTTGTATCTTCTGGAGTTTGTTGTATGTGCTACCAGATAGCCTAAAATCAGAACTCGGCTTGGTACTTGCACGCTTAGTGTCTAGGCATGTGCTTAAATATTTTGGGGAACTGAGACCAAATCTGAATGTGTATTTAATAAAGTAAGGTGTTGTGCAAAGTTTCTCAGGGTACTCAGCGGTGGTGCTTAAGAGTTAAAGGGTGTGAAGATGAAACACATCACCCATCATGGGTAGTACTGAATGATTAAGGTTTTATATTACTGCAGCTGAAAGCAAAACCTTTAAAGTTGCTTTCTTACGAAGGTTTGACTGAGGAAATACAGTTAGAAATGCACTGGGTTTCGGCCGTAGGAAAAAATTACATTCAGGCCTACCGTTTCCTGGTGGAATAGGCACAGGAACATAAAGTTGTCTCCTTTTGGCATTTCTAACAATAGAAATTTTAAAATACCAGACATGCAAATAAGTAGAGACAAAAATGGTAAAGGCTGTATTTATTTATGTATAATAATAAAATGCTTGGTGTTTCAGATCAGCACAGGGTGCCTTAATTGATGAAGTATTTGTTTTATAAAAGTTGGATAAAGCCGCTGGATAAAGCCCACCTCTCCCTGCAGTCTAGAGGAGTTCACCAGCTCGCGGAGAAATTAATGACCTGCTAGAAATATAGTCGTGAAACCAGCCCAAGAATCTTGATTTCCCAGCCCTCGTTTGTACCCGTGTGCGGGGTAATAGGATGGTTGTTTGTGATAAATTGATAAGGGGGAAAGAGGAGGGAAAAGGGGGAAATCACACCTACTGTCACTGAGCGCCTTTTTGAACTCTTGGGTTAAAGATAATAAAATGATTCATTGAAAGGAACTTCCTAAAAGAACAGGTGAAGAGTTATAAAAACAAACAGAAGGAAACCTCAGAGTGTTTGTTACTTTGTTTCTGCCTCGGGCAAAATATTTTGGTTTTATGTTTATTTTGCTTTTGTTCTCCCCTTTCCCCTTCCCCCCTGCTGGATTACCTTCCACGGGAAATAATGAATTGGGCAAAATAAATCCTGAATTGTAGTTGTAGAAGGCAGGAGCTGCTCGGTGAGTGTAGGTTTATGGCCAGGCTCAGGTGTAAATTTTATGGCAGTCCTTGTGCCTGGCCTTTTCACTGAATTTCACTGAATTTCACTGATTTTTAGAGTTGGAAGGGACCATAGAGATCATCTAGTCCAACTCTCCTGCCAAAGCAGGACCACCCAGAGCATGTCAGATCATGCTACTCAGGACGAGTAGCATCCTTTTCTTGGGCCGTGACTTTGTGCCTTGGCTCCCGCAGCCAGGATTTTGTGGGCTTTTGTCCTTAGAGCCGCGTTGGTGCCGGGTGTCGATGGTGCCGTGGTGGGTGGGAGAGAGGACACCTCACCTGCCCTTGTCCTCCGTCGGAGACACGGCTTCCTTGGCTGCCGGGTGGGCAGAGCTCCTCCAGGGACTGGAAATATTCTCTCTTTCACCCGTGCAACGTTCAGTGTGTGGCTCTCTGAAAACTTCCTCTTCTGGCTAAAAAAGAACTGGATGAAAAATATTCGTCTCAAATAGAAGGTTTGTGCTGATGCAAGCTGTGTTTACTTTTGAAAATTCAGTTTATTAAACTCAAGGCTGCAGAACTCCAGGGATCAGTGATGCTGTCTGAACATCACCTTACGCACCGCACAAGCAATTTTTCAAAATTACTTTTTTAATTAAAAGTTGTATCGGTTTAATGCAAGTTAAAGGAAAGTTCACAGGCTTAGCGTTGTCTGAGCCATGCCACAGACTTGGCAAAAACCTTTTTCTGCTTTTTTAAGTTTATCCAAAATAGTGAATATGCGTGCAAAGAGAGGGGGATCTCCTCCTGGGCTCTGCATCTGAGGGACTGCAGGGTAAAGGTATTTATTGATTATCAGTCGGGCTCCGCTTCCGTTACCCTCGGAAGGAGCTGCACAGAAGCTGAATCGGAATATGAACATAAGGAAAACAAGGAGGACTGGAGGTGCAGCGGAGGAAAGTCAATACAGAGCTTATTTAAATGTCAGCTGCCTGGAAGAGCTCTGCTCAAAAGCTGTAAGGAGAGATTAGGTCGAAGACATAATGCATGAGTGTGTGAGGAAGGGAGGAAAGATTGCTGAGCAAGTCAGGTGCTGTGGGGAATGCGTGCGAGAGGAATAGATTAAGGAGGAGGAAGGAAGGAGAAACTGCTGACTGAAAATTACATCTGACAATTAGTTTTGAGCAACTAATTGGAGAAGCACGTGGCTTTTGGACATGGGAAGAGTGTGATCGTAGCTGGTGGGCGATCTGATCCGTTCTAACGGCGTTATTCATCAGCACAGTTGACAGGGGCAGGCGACACTCATTACAAATCTGTTTACTACATCTATATATTGTATTTACTTTCTGAATGTATGCGCAGAGTAGGGTGTCTCTGTAAGCACAGGACTTCTGGAGTTTGAATCACATCGGCTAAATAAAGCCAATAGGCCAGAGTTGTAATTCTGTGGCATTTGTCAACGTTAAGTGGATTTACATTCGGGGAGAGCATGAGCCAAAAAAAATCACTGTTTTGTGGATTAATAGCCTTATTCTGAATTTCACGGCCATTTTTATTTTGGAAATTTAGTCACTAATTATGTGCTGTAATGGGAAGTAGTTGTAGTACAGTGGTGCCTGAAATAAAATTAGGTTGAGCACTCTCGTACAAGAAACATTATTAGAGTCAGCCTCCAAGATTTAAACCCAAAGAGGGTTTAAACCCAAAGCAAGTTAGACGTGGGCTTTGCTGGTGGGGTGAGGAAAACATCAAGAGCATTTCAGCTGTGGTGAAGTCTCTGGTGGAAGCACTGTGCCCTTCTGGCCAGTTTCATAGAATGCTATGGGGTTGGAAGGGACCTCTGGAGATAATCTAGTCAGACCCCCTGCCAAAGCAGGTCCACCCAGAGCAGGTCCCACAGGAACGTGTCCAGGTGGGGTTTGAATGACTCCAGAGAAGGAGCCTCCACCACCTCCCTGGGCAGCCTGTTCCACAGCTCTCCCACCCTCAAAGTGAAGAAGTTCGTCCTCACGTTGAGATGGAACTTCTTCTGTTCAAGTTTGTGCCTGTTACCTCTTGTCCTGACCTTGTTTGGTCCGTGGCTGAGGAACTCTCCTGGTTCGGGCGGCGATGCTGAGCTCCAGCATCGCAGTACGTTTGAGTGATGCCTTCTGCTGATGCTGGGGAGTTGGGAGTCTGTCTGGTGGTGGGGAACGATGACTTATTCTGAGTTTTTCCATACCCCTTGGTCTCATAACAGCAGTGTGGTACACCACGTTCTGAAGTCTTCAGTGTTTCAGCAAGACTGGGGTGAGAAAGATGGGGTGCACCCCACTACGCTGTAGCCCACTGAAAGCTGGCCAAGATTTTCCCTTTTTCGTCAGCCTCTTACCTAATTCTGGGTGATCAATGCATTTTTCTTCAGGGAAGTGAGTGCCTTGTGCATAGGAGAGCTGGAAAGCCTAACCAGTCTTCAAGATCAAGACTGCAGCTGGTGGCATTGCTTCCTTGGCACAACAAAGCTTTCTAGTCTTAATCCATTCTGTTGAAAAAACTGTCTTGGAACAAGTGCTTGTTCAGGACAGTAGAACCATGAACATCGGAACAAGGGACAGCTATGAAAACAAAAGCTGGTTTGGATGTGACGGGTGTTTCTTTGCCTTTGCCATTTAGCATAAACATGTGGCAACATGTACGCTGCTGTTTGTGTTCTCATCAGTCATGGGGTATGGTCCTGTTGTGCCGCAACGGCTGCAAACACGAATTTATTAAAAAACATCACAACCGTTGCACATGGTTCTCTCCCGCAGAGAGGATGAGAGAACAAACAATGTATGATGAGCATTATTTGCATTGTTTAATGATCTTCTGAGCAGAAGAACTCATTTACGCTAGAAGATGCTTTATTGTCTAGAAGGGAAGATGACCAAGCAGGCTGAGCTGGGCAGGCGAGTATTTAACAAGTAGATGGGATCTGAACCCATGCTCTGAAGCAGTGGCCTTGGTTTACTGTCTCCCTTTCGGGCATTAGCTTTTATTTTTTCAGGATGTGTTCTGGCAGTAGAACAGTTGACCAGGGATGTGGGTTTACATGTGAAATGCACAGGAGGTGGCACTCGGTGGTGTGAGCACACGAGCCAACAGGCTGAGTTCCAGCCCTAGCACCAACATTGACCTCTCTTGGCCGTAGGGCGGTGCCATCATTTTTCTGTCCTCCTCACCCCACTTCCCTAATTATGAATGTGGGTGTATTTGCTTCCCAGGAGTGTTGTGAAAATTAGTTGAGGTTTGAAGAGTGTGTTGAAGAAGTCTCTTAGTGCTGATCATTATTACAACTGCTGCCTTAAAAACACTTTTCTGTTTCTTTTAGCAAAAATATTTCCTTTTTTGCTGGAGTTTACTCCTCACATATTTTTTTTTTTTGGGTGTTGCTTGTTTGCGTATCCCGAGGGTTTTTCCATGTATATACTTTTTTGGTAAAACTATATTTTAGCCTGTATTTGAGATTCAGATTTTCAGTATGTATGTTATTACACGAAATGTGAATAGGAGGCAAAAAGCCTTATGCTGATGAAACTTGGTGGTCGCTGCTTTCCCGGCGGAGCAGTGTCTGTGGGTCATGTATGCATTGACACCTATTTGCAACGATGCTCCGTCGCGTCTATTTAAAGAAGGTGTTTAGAGCGGGAGGGATCCTTACAGCTCTTACAATGTGAGCTGCCTCTTCAGAGAAAGCTGAGAAGCAGAGAGGCTAACGGGAGTTACAGGGGGATGGACCTGGAGATGTGAGGTGAGATCTCGAGAGAGAAATATGGCCCTTATCTCTGGTGCCGAGACAAGGTGAAAGGAGGGTGTAGAGAGGTGGGGACTGGTCTCTTCTCCCAAGGAACAGGTGATAGGACAAGAGGAAATGGCCTCAAGTTGCGCCAGGGGAGGTTCAGATTGGATATCAGGAAACATTTCTACATGGAAAGGGTTATTGCGCCTTGGAATGGGCTGCCCAGGGCAGTGGTTGAGGCACCATCCCTGGAGGTATTCAAAAGACGGGTTGACATAGTGCTTAGAGACATGGTTTAGTGATGTGGATTGTTTTTTTGTTTGTTTCGTTTTGTTGGGGTTTTTTGTTTTTGTTTTTGTTTTTTTAATCAGAGTTAGGTTGATGGTTGGACTGAAGGTCTTAAAGGTCCCTTCCAACCCAGACAATTCTATGATTCTAAGGTGGGGACCACAGGCATGTCCTCTAAGGATGATAGCTCCAATGCAGGTGCAGTTGAAGCCTTTTAGACCAGCCAAGTGTTAGACTCTCTCGAGTGAAACAGACCCCATGTGTTTTAAATTCCATACTCTTTAAGTGCAGAAAAAATAAGGCAACCTTTCAAAGTTTGGCCTGTAAAACTTTCTTCCCTTTTCTATGACATAGAGGAGCTGTCATGCTTAATTAAAAGGTTCATGATATTCTTTTGAAGATTTCTATTCCAGTAAAAGGCAGAGAGATCATCCGGCAGATTACTGTTGGCCAGGACTGAGTTCTTGTCAAAAAATGACCTCTTTTAGCAGTTTCTTCAAAAAGCATCTGGGAAGCCAGTTGAACCTAAACCAGGAGGGGGGTATAGTATAAGAACAACAACTTTCTGTTGCATTTAAACTAGATATTTCCTGGAGGGGATCCTTCCGAGCATTGATCTAGGTTGACTGTAGGAGGTATTGAAATCTTTGGATGTTGCTGGAAGTTGGATTGAAGATGAAGGGAGAGAACAAGGTGATAAATATTGGGAGGAGCAAAGAATTTACTTTTTCAGGGCAAGAACGCACCGTACCTTCTCCCTTCCAACACTCACCTAAAATGCCCGTGTTACTTTCCCCTCCTGGACTTCTTCCATTCTCCTTTACTTGTCTTTTTCTTCAGTATCAAAAGCTGCATCCCCTGAAGGGGATCTTGCTTCTGGTATCTGAGTTCACACAGAGAATGAGATGAAACAAGGCAAACTTGGTACTAATAGCTCTCTTCTAATTCTGCTGCATAATGGAGATGAGCAGTACTTACATAACAATATCCTGGGATGTTAATAGATTTAATAACCCAGAAAGGTGGGAAGAGGTTCTGAATTACCTATAAAATGGCATCTAACTAATGAAGTTTACGGGAAGCTCATCTTCTTGAAGAAGATTCAGGTGGTAGGCGCAAGACTTCTGCAGATGCTCAGAAGAGAAAACAAAATTGAAACTGCCTGTCCTGATCGGAATACATCTCCCATTAAAAATAAATTCTAAGGTGCTGTTGGATTATGTCAGTTTTCCATGGGCTTCTAGTTAAACTCTTGTGAAAATGTAAACACCACAGGCTTCTTCAGATTTCATTTTTTTTCCAAATGTAGATACGTACCAGTCTTGGGGATTATAACTCTGTATGTGCCCAATGAAAACAATCAGTTCATTAATGCTGTTTTGTTAGACCTTGCCCCCCTCTTGCCATGGTGATAAGGGACCTTAATTAGATCCCAGAACAAATGCTAGAGAGCTTGACAAAAAGGAGAAACATGGGGAGGGGGTGGAGAAATACTGCGATGTTGTTAGCAGATATATGCAGAGAGCTGTATCCTGCCGAGGAGAGACTGTGTTTTATTGAAAACATTGGTTTTCTTTTCCCAAGAATAGAGCATGTGCTGGTAGGCTGTGAGCATCTGCGGAGGGGACGTGGAATTGGGATTGGCAGCTTTATCTATGTCAGATCATGCTCCAAGGTGTGGGCACCTGTCCATCTGCCGAGGAGCCCGAGCGAGGAAAGCACTGCCGACGGAGGGGTAGTCACGAATTAAAAATGTATTCTTAAATCTATTCTGGATGCTGGTGATGTTCCCTGATGGGAAGTGGCCAAATCCTTGGGTTGATTCATATGTTCATATGCTAAGGAAAAAATGTCTGTGTGGGGAGGGGTGGGAAGGGAGGAGAAGGATAAGAATTCAAAGGATTTTCATGAGCACGGTTGGCAGAGAGTACATAAATGGAAGGGGGGGAAATATGAAGCTGAACAATGAAAAGGAAGGTTAGCAAATATTGTTAGCTTAAAAAAAGGAGAGTTTTCTGTAAGGAGCAAATCTCCCTGTGAATTCAAAACAGCAAGCATGCAGAAACACAGATGTTAACAACTGTAGGGTTGCATTTTTTAGTAAGAAATGTTAGGGTCTTCTGTTTGTTTTCTGATTATTTGGTGCTCGGGTTACACCTTCAAAACTTCCTCCACCATTGTTTGAGGTAGAATATTAACTTTGGGTTAGAATCTCAGCTTTTGATTAACTGCATTTCCAGTTTGAAATTGGAGCACTGTGGCTATCAGCTCTCATAGCTTTGTCTCTGGTATTAAATCTACATGCTGCCTGTATAGTTGCACTTCATAATTATTCCTCACTTAAATTACCTTTCAGTAAACTAAAATAAGGTTATCTCCTCAGGTCTCTCGTAGGAAGTGCGTTTTCCAGGTCGTAAGACAGTTCTTCTCTGAGCAACCAATTTATTAAATTTACTTTTCTTTAAAATGTATTTTTTATTTTCGTGTCAGATTTTCTGTACGGTGGCATACCCATCCTGACGCACAGGTGAAGATGTTTCAAGCGAAATTTATTTATTGCATTACAAGATGACACATAAAAGGCAACCCTGTTGTCAAGGAGTATCAGGCAGTTTAAAGTCTGGAGCTGGATATCTGTCTAGCCAAATATTTTAGAAACTTTTAAGTAAGAACAAGGTGTAATTCCTGTATTTTTAAAAATATGCCTCTGGAAAGCGTGCATCAAAACTGCCAGCCTGCTTGTAAATATATCAAAAAGCAAATCCAGATGCCTGTGGATCTATGTATCATTTAAACGTATTACAGTCAGTACCAGAGTCATAGTGTCAGAGGCAACTGTAATTTGTGGGTGAATACGAAAATGTCCATCAGGCTGGAAGATGTGGGAGTAGCCTTTGTGTAGTCTTCAGGTGCATGGGACTGAGTGATTTTTGGTGAAGCAACAGCACCAAGACTTTGTCTTGCTGATGGTCCAAAGAAATCATTCGACTGGCTTGGGTAATGCTTTTTAACAGGGGGTCTTGAATTTACACTCGCTAGGGGGGAAAAAAAGGAATATTTTCTACATTGGTGTAAATATATTTAAATATAAATTTTTATTTTCTGAGCCCAGAATAAGTTGTGTGGAACAAAAAGGTTTTGGTTTTGGGTAGTTTCTACAGATTCCTTCCGAGTTGCTTGTTTTTGGACAGGACTTTGGTTATGAAGAATAAAAAAGCACAAGGTGCAGTGTTTGTATGCCCTGCTGTGGCTGTTGCAGCGATGCAATAGGTTCATTTTAATAAAGATAACTTTGTTTTTTCTGAAATGTGCACAGGAGAGAGAAGCTATTTGAAGTTTGCTGGGTGCATGATTTCTTATGATTTCTTATTCTTTCACTATTTCTGTGTGTTTCCAATACCCCTATTCAGGAGTTTCATTCAGGGTTACCAGAATCGCCTATACAACTCTTCCTGTCCTTTCAAAACCCAGGATTTAATTATTTTTTAATTTACCTAGAGAACATGGTGGCCTTAGATATCCAGGACTATGCAGTATTAGTTTCTGTTTTGCAAGAGCAGAAAACAGCCTTCCTCTTGGAATTGAATGGAAACTGATGTTGTTTGGTTTAAGTTTTCCAATTTTCCTTCGCAGGCTGAGAGTAGCTGGTATAAGCTTAATTAAGTCATAATTAAGACAACTTGGTCTAGTGGGAGGTGTCCCTGCCCATGGCAGTGGAGCTGGAACTAGATGTTTTTTAAGGTTGCTTCCAACCCAAACCATTCTGTGATTCTGTGATTTAGTCCTAAATCATGATTTGTTTTGTTTTGGTTTTTTTTTTTTTTTAAGCTGTAGTTCCTAGTGGTTGTACATGTTTCTTATCTAAGACGTTTTATCTTTGGCTTTTACTAAGTCGAAATGTTGTGTAAGAGGGTTGTTTTTTTTAAAAAATTACTATTTAAAGCTCAGATTTTGAGTTAAAACTCAAACCTTTGCCAGCTCCCACAAGTGGATGTTTAGTCCGTGTGCAGGCAGAGAACAAACTGGAAGTGCCCAAACGCAAAGTGCTCGCTCTTCTTCCCCGTGGCAGCTGCTTTGCAGACAAGGACCCCGGCAGCACGTGGGAGGTGTCACGGCTGCTGAAGACACCTTTGACTAGATGGGTTAAGAAACCTCTCTCTGATCCTTACTCTGGTTTCCACCTACCTCAATTAATAATTATGGAGATGAGCTCTTACTGGTGAGTTTCCTGAAACTGCGAGTGTAAACAGTATATATTATGGAAAAAATAAAGACCTCGTTTGTAGGTCCCTCTGCAGTCCCCTCTTATCTCCAGCAGCGCTCCAAGACGTAGGTTGCTCTTCGGTTTCTTTCACCTAAAAATACCGAATTTGCAGGTTAACAATATGAGATATTAAGAAGATGTGGTGATTATTTTTCTAGCTCAGAGCAGATGCCAGTTATATTTTCCTAGTTGGCTTTGTATACATGTTTCATGGTAGGTAAGTATTTTGATGAAGGGTGGCTCCTCCTCCACTCCCTTCTGGCTGTGATGAACAGCTCCAGGGGTTCACTGTTACCTGTTGCACAAGAACAGGCTGTAGTTGTGTAACCACTGTCAAACTGGTGCAGCCGCGCTGAGTGTAGGTAACTGCAAAAGCAGAGTGGTAGTGGTCTAGCTGCACCAGTAGAGGATGCGTGTGGAAAAAGTCCTTGGTGGCCTGCCATCTGCTTTTGCAGTTTCTCCTGAGCTGATTATTGAAGCCTTACATTAAAAAATGAAGCCCTAATTAAGGATTAAGTGGGTTGAACAGTGTATTTGCAGCGAGTCTATTCAAGGTCTTGATTCGACAGCTCAGGTGCGTTCTCTCGAGAGAGTCTCAAAACGTATCTGAAGTTGTCCAGGAACATGACTGTAAGGGAAGGAATCAAGGGCATATGGAAATGATACACAGCTCGTTTAATACTGCATCAGCAATTCTAATCAAGAGTTGGAAGTCTCTCACCAGATGAGTGTGTCTGACCCAGACCGTTGGGGTTTGGGAGCCCGTGCTGGGTTTGTGGGTGATAGTACAGCCCTGGGACGCGAAGGCTGGCTGTGAGGCTGGAGGTGGTGGTTGTGTTGGGCTGGGAGGGATGACTCTTCACCTTCTGCAGCTCTTCCTTCCTTTTATCCATCCCTCCTGGGCAGAAAGGTGGTCTAGCAAAGAAATTCTGGATGATACGCTGTGCCTGAAGAGAGAGCTAGAGATGCAGCATACATTACACACGTACAAACGGGTCCAGAGGAGGCCACGAAGATCCTCAGATGCTGGAGCACCTCTCCTATGAAGACAGGCTGAGAGAGTTGGGGTTGTTCAGCCTGGAAAAGAGAAGGCTCCAGGGAGACCTTATAGCGGCCTTCCAGTATCTAAAGGGGTTCCAGGAAAGCTGGGGAGGGACTCTTTGAGGGAGTGGAGTGATAGAACGAGGGGTAATGGTTTTAAACTGAAAGAGGGGAGGTTTAGATGAGATCTCAGGAAGAAATCCTTTGCTGTGAGGGTGGTGAGAGCCTGGCCCAGGTTGCCCAGAGAAGCTGTGGCTGCCCCATCCCTGGAGGGGTTCAAGGCCAGGTTGGAGGGGGCTTGGAGCAACCTGGTCTGGTGGGAGGTGTCCCTGCCCAGGGCAGGGGGTTGGAACTGGATGATCTTTAAGGTCCCTTCCAACCCGAACCATTCTGTGATTCCGTGAAACTCTGGGATACTCTTTGGTGATGGCGTCTCTTGAGTCCCATGGTAGAGGTGTAGGCATCTGGCAAGTCAAGTGTTGCACAGGCAGCCGTGCTGCTTTTAAGGAGAAGTGAAGGTAGTGGTTGTGGTTATCCCGGGCTCCTCACACAGCTCGGCAGACACAGGTCCAGCTCACGCATTCGTCCCATTACCGGAAGAGCGTGGGTTTCTGTTCGGGGTTGGATGATCACGCTGGCCTGTAATGGTCCTGGCAGGGAAGCCTGGACACTGCCTGGCTGTTTGATTTGTCTCCTTGGCTTCCCCTCCTTCGTATCCTCCGCGTTGCTGGCACGGAGGCTGTGTCTCAAACTCCAGATGGTGACAGGGAGCGGGGACGCATGAGGTGCTGGAAGTGACCACGCGCTGGCAGCCACCCGGGCTGAGGAGCCGAGCAAAGTCCTTCCCACGGAGCTCTTGCAGGACTCTTTTACTGCTTGCAGTAGCCTTTTTCAGAATCCGGTAGCCTGTAACGTTGGCATACCGTAAAATTCATTATGGTCTGGTTCTTTCATTGTACAACTACCCGGAGTTCGTCATCGGTTTGAGCAAATAACACAGTCAAACCGGTAAGTGTGCCCAAATGTTCAAGAAATTAAATTCGCAAGCCAGAAGTGATGCTATGGAAGGGGGGAGGAGGGAATAAAAATATAAGGCTTTGTAAAAAGCTTGATTGTAAGCCATTTATAAGCAGATGTTTGGACCCTAAGTTTTTCTTTGTGTTCTCTGGAAACTTCCTAGTTTACTCTTGCTTCTCAGTTAATGACAAAATAACACTACAGCTTCCAGGTCTGTTACGAACAAACTCCCATGCACTTTGCTTCATCAAAATTCTCTTTGCAATATGTGGAAATTTAACACAGAAACATCAGATTGTCTGTGTAACTGGGTATAAGTGCTAAATGCTCTCGGTTCCTGTCAATTTTAGCCAGTTTCTCTGCAAATGCAATGGCCGAGGCCCTGTTACCACATCTAGTGATGTTCTTTAGCAAATCTTTTAGTCCTTTTTTCATAGAAGGTAAAACTGAGAGAAGGAAGTTAATGGGCCAGTTGTGTGAAGGTGCTGTAGGTGTTCATATGGAATCAGGCAATTCAGCCAGGTTCCCCATAATCAGAGATTAACCCTTTCCTTGCAGTAGGATGTGGTGGATCCATGAATTAGTGTTGCAGTGATTTTGTTTATTGTACTTTCCATGACTTAGGAAAACCTGAAGCAGCAGTGGCTACAAGAGCTGCTGCAAACTGGTTTGTGGAAAACCAGTGGAAACTGGCTGTACACTTGGAACTTCCTTAAAATTTTCTGTGGTTTCACGCCAACTTCTGAGCAGCTGATGTTCGCCGGGGGCTCCTGGCAGCTTTGTAGCTCTCCCATCTGCCATTGCACTCGGTGGCAGTAGTGACACGGCCAAAGTGCTCTACAGTGACATGGCCAAAGTGCTCTACACCGGCGTGTCCACGGAGAGCTCCAAGGATCCTCAGCTGGTGCTGGAGCCGAGGGTTGCAGGAACGTCTCAGAGTAAATGAGATGGTCATTAATCAAGGCTGGGCTTTCCTCTACTTGATGAAAGCTAATTAGGACTTGCCCCAAAATATGCGTTTAAAATGGCCTAGTTAAATTGTTTAACAGGTTAATTTAGCTGTAACTAAGACCTAAAGCTTTTATTATTCTTGTCAAAGTGGGAGAAGACCTTTGGCTATGTAGCAGTCAGTGGTATTTTTGGGAAATGTGTATTTTAACTGCAGCTCATCCCATGAGGCAGTGGAATGAAAAAGAATGAGAATCCCACTTTTGCCAGCTCGGATGCAACAGAGATCGACCTTATCCCCAAATTCACTGGCTAAATTTGACTCGAGCCTTTCCCTTCTTCCTAAACTCCCCATTACGGTTTTAAGTACATGTATTCAGTATTCTTGATGTCTGTCCTAAAGCTGCATAGCATTTCTGTAAAATATAAAATACCTTGTGACACTTGCCATTTCTTTCTACGTGTACGACCTCTGGAATAACTCCAAAGCTCGGGAAAAGAATGAGATTTTCAGTAATGGCTACAGGCATTAAAGGCACAAATACCATTGAGTATCAGTGGGATTTATGCTCCTAAGTTGCTGTAAGTGCTTTTGAAAGTCACATCCAAAATGTATCATTAAGAACAAGATATGCTGCTAATGTTTTTTAAAGCAGATGTGTGGTGTAAATGAACAATAAAATGTAAGGTGCTTTATAATGTTATTCTTGTGGAAGAATTGTTAAACACCTAATTATTACAAACAGCTGAATCTTGGAGAGCTTTCTTGTCAGGGTTGCAGTTTAGTGTGTTGATATTCATCCAGCTCTAGAGAGAAACCAAGGGACTGAGATTTCAGGGCAGAACTCCTTCACTCTGTTGTTAATCAAGAAGAAATTTCTATATATTCCTACTGAGACAAGAAAATATCCCCAGTTTCCAAGAAATGTTCTAGTACACTGATTGTTAAATGTAAATGAGACCCTGTCATTAAAATCCATAGATTCACAGTGCTAAATGACAAACTGCATTTACCACATCGCTTAATGCACCATGCTTTTATTTTAATATCTTGAAGGTTTGTTACCGCTCGGCGGAGTCTGTGAAGTTTTCTGGTGGTTTCGCCTTGTGGTTTTCTCATGTTTCCCATGGAAGTTCCTTTTCCACTGACACCTGAATCTCCCGAAGACAGGAGATGGGCTGTTACTCCGCGAACGGATTCCTCCTGCTTTTCTTTTCACTGTGCCCAAACTACCTTTTCTTGATGTGCCACATGGTCTAAAATGCACCATTTCCCCCTCCTTCCTTATTGGTGCCCGATTGCATTTCAGCTTTGTATACCTATTAATTAGATTTTCATTTCTGAATTCTCTTTCTGAAGAGGTGCTTATTCCTTTGGGAATCGTCTCCAGCATTTTGCCTGTGCCTGAGCTCCTAGCCCATCAAATCTCTACGTATTTATGGGGCTGGGCACTCCTATTAGCAGTTGGAGTTACATATTTAAATATACTTCACATAAGTAATTTCATTTTATGGCCTGCAGCCAAATTGACTAATTCTGCTTCCTCGAGGCTCCAGAAAAATATACATATTTAGAACTTGGCTAAAACTTCCCTTTAGCTACTCAATGACGTTTACGTAAGGTCAGGCTGTTCTAAGTGGGCAAATAAAGGTGTCTCAATGAAAGAAAATTTCAACCTAAGTTTTCCCATCTGTCTCCTTTTTTCGAGCCTGTCTTTGGTGGCGTCCATCCCCTGTCCCAGCCGAGGGGGCTTATTTTTTGTGGAAGTGCTGATTGGGCCCCTTCGCATCCTCCAGTGCAAAACCACAGGCTGCCCAGGGAGGTGGTGGAGTCTCCTTCTCTGGAGATGTTCAAAACCCAACTAGACAGGTTCCTGTGGGACCTGCTCTGGGTGGACCTGCTTTGGCAGGGGTTGGACTAGATGATCTCCAGAGATCCCTTCCAACCCCATAGCATTCTGTGATTCTGTGACTTGTCATAAATCAATTGCTCAGGTCTCTGTTTTTTTGAAAAACCATCACTTGGAGCAGCAGAGCGGGCCAGCTGGTCGCGGTGTCACTGTGGAAAGAGGGACCAGCTCTGGGCTCAGTCGCTGAGCTGGAATGGGGGAATCAAAACGAAGCGCCTGGATTTACAAAGGACTTAATTTATAGTGGCTGTTTTTTTATTTGTAGTAGAGCCCATCACAGGCAGGCGATCGTCACAAATAATGAAATGCTGGGAAGAAATTTTGCCTTGTGTTGAGCCTCGTGTGCCGCTGTTGTTGTGCTTTGCGAATTCCGTGTCCCCCTCCGAAACGGCGCTTACTGAGCGCTGGAGGGTGGGGAAGGCAGAAAGCCCGTGCCTCGTCCCGCTGAACGGGCTGTGCCCTGGCCTTTTCTGTCCGGCGTGTGTTCCTGTAGTTCCATTTTTGAGCCCCAGCATCCCTGCCTGACAGCTCGCCCGTCCTCCTGCCATCGAGCCAGCTGCCTGGCGTGCCCTGGGTTTTAGCGCACGGGATTCAGGTCTCCCTGAAAAGGTTTCCCTTTTCACAGGTGGGTTTAACACAATGTGCCAGCTCAGAGGGGGAATTTTTTATTATTTATTTGTTTTTGCGAGCCTAAGTTAGGTTTAAAACGTGAAGCCATTAAACGATAAAAGCAACACACGTGCCTGTAGAGGTCAATTTAACTGGTACAGCGGCACAAAAATACACAAAGGACCTATGTAACAAAACCTAATCGGCTTTAGCTTGAGGGTTACCAGAACCCACATCCTTCAGATTGCTGCTGTTACGTTTCTACAGTTCGGCGCTATTTATTTGTTGCAATTGAAGCACAATATTTGTACCTATTAGCCTCTGAGTTTCTTTTTCAGCTCCCTCCCTCTAAAGCAAGATGCAGCATTATTATTAAACTCTTCTCGGGGCTAAACATTGTGAATGTTATTCACGTCTGTGTTTATTAGTAAAGAAGGGTTAGCTTGGCTGGTTTGCTTGACTTGCATCAAGGATAACTTTGTAAGAGAGAGCGAGAGCTTTCAATAAGTATTTGAAATTGCATAATGAAAAGGTTCTGGAAATAATTATAAAAATCAGACTGAAATCACTTTGGGAATTGTTGAGGGTTTTATTTTTTTTACATTTAAATTGGCAATGAAGTGTAATGAAGACAGTCAGAAATAACCCCTGACGCCCACGCAGGGTATATATAGAGATTGTATTTACTCTGCTGTGCAAGCATCTACTGCAAGATGGCACATTAAAATGTGAACAAAACAGCACATCCACGCTCCTGGATGCCGCAGTGCTGTTACAATCTGATAAACAGTTCGAGTGTGGAGTGCATGCTGTGTGCATGTATTATCTCTCGCTTACGGTCCGCGTTCTGGCATTTAGCGTCCACTATCTTTGTCTCCACGAGATGCTGCAGCCGCCCAGGGCTGTGCTTCGGCGCGGGGAGGGGGGGACACTCTCGGGCTGTCCTCCTCCTTCCCCTCCCGGGGCTGTTTTCCAAGCGTTAGCCAAAACCAGCTGGTTTTGCTCGGGAACCGCTCTAACTTCCCAACTTCTCCATGTTGCCGCGTGTGCGGGCACAGGGGAGTAGTTCGCAGGTGACAGTGCAAAGGGAGCCTTTTGTCACCTTGATTTGCAGCTGGGGGGGCTGATGTTCCGGCTGCGATGGGGATTTAGCAGGACACGGTATCTAAAATGAATGGAGCTCTTGTAGGGCATTGGTTCGCTCTTTGCCAGCAATATTCCGGTGGCACCTTTTATTTTCTTTTAGGTTTAAGCTTTTTCTTTCCCACTATAAAATTGTTTCCAGTCCTTGTAGATATATTTATATGACCTTCAGCATGTAATCTCTTAATTCATTTTGTACTGGATGTGCAGCATATTGAGACATGAGCTTTAGAGACTCATCTCAGAGGATGTATTAACTCTAAAAATCAAATGCATCAAATTTGGGAAGAAAAGCCCACTTGTAAGTAACCCCAACATCCCCCCCCCAGCTCTTTCACCTCAAAAAATGTCATATTGCCTATATTTGTATGTGATAATTGAGCATGAAAAGCATTTTGAGCACCCTGGAATGAACGTTTTGACATTCAAGTGGATGTTTGCTTTCACATTTTTCGTATTTCTATATACCTCTGCGAGAAATGCATTACAGAATTTTTTATCTCAAGTCATCACAAAAATGTTTTAAATGCTGGCAATTAATTCTCAGCTGATGTTTTCAGCATGGGTTACTCTGGCTGAGAATCATAGTGCAGGTAGAGGTTGAATTTGGAGCTGGAGTTTGTTGTGTTCCTCTCCCCATCCCCGTTACTTTCTGAATGTTGGAGGAGAACTTGTAGAGGGATTTGGTTTTTTGATTGGTTTTGGGTAGGTTTTTTTGGTTTTAGGTTTTTGGGGTTTTTTTGGACAATGAAAGAATGAGCTTTCTGTTCAGCAAAAACGCACCATTTTTCTACTGCGCTTGTGGCTTTTAGGATGCAATCCTGGGGCCTCCCATTTCATGTGTTCTCGCTCTAATTAAAAGGAGTGTTCCTTAAAAACGTAGGTATGGTAAAGAGGAATAAAAAAACCCTGTGGCTACTTGTGGCAGCAGCTACTGTTTGCAAAGGGATGTCATCACCTTCAAAATTTGTTGTTTGTAAGAACGCTTTTTTACCTCCCGGTGTTGCGAGTAGCATTTAAAATAAGCAATACTGAGAAAAGATCATCAGAGTTCCTGTGTTTTTCCAGGCTACTTTTGTGAAGATATCGGTACAAGTATATTCAAAGAGTTTTTCCTATTTTGTATAGATTTTTCACAGAGCTGCAGTAGAGAACAAAGGTTTCATATTGGGAGAAAGTATTGCTTGTAATTTTTTAGGGGGAAACTGGGACAGACAAGGTATGTAAATTAAGTTCTAAGTCTCGTAAATTGTAATAGATTTAAAAAGGTGATTTGCCTTTTATTTTGTAATCCTTTCCAGATATTGTCATGCAATATAAACAATGAAATTATATGATTATATTCTCTATGTGTTTGTCATCAATAATCAATTGTTGATGTGGAAATCCTTGAAGAGATAAGTTCACAATAGCTTAGATGTAGACTGCGATGTCGTGATGTGGTATTTACTAATTCTAGGTTGTGCCTTTGTTCTCCTTTTTTTTCTCTCCAGAATATTTTTGTCTGCTTTTATCAGTGCAATCGTGACATTAGTGCAATAGTGAGTTTTCCCTTGAGAAAAAATATGGTGGACAAGAAGTAGTGTTAAGCCTAGCACATAGCTAGAAACTTACTTTGTAGCTGTGAAATAAGTAAGTTCATGGTAACAGCCACGTTCCATGGAGTGGTGCAGGAATTCCCGTCCCCTCACTGTCCTGTTGTAATGCCTGGGTAGAGTGATGAGCTTGCCAGGGTGAGCTAATTAAGGAAATCTGAGGGATGGCCAGGCAGTGGAGGTTTGCAGCAATAGGGGTTTTTCTATACTTACCTTGATTAATGATGTGCATCTGCCTTGCCTTTTTACAACACACTGGGTACCACTTGGGGAAGAGGCAACAAACCAGAACAGACCATCTCCAGTGGTACCTCTTGGTCCAGTCTTGCATCCTAGGAGAGCGCCACAGTCTTCCACGCTGACTGAAGTGTTGTGAGTGCCCGCTTCCAGTTGCTCCTCAAGGCTTTTACAGCTCTGTTCACCTGTGCCACCGTGAGATGGAGAAACCAAGACACTGAGGTGCTGGAGTGTGTCCAGAGAAGGGCAACTGAGCTGGTGAGGGGTCTGGAGCACAAGTCTTGTGAGAAGCGGCTGAGGGAGCTGGGGGTGTTCAGCCTGGAGAAAAGGAGGCTGAGGGGAGACCTTCTTGCTCTTTATAACTCCCTGAAAGGAGGGTGTAGCTGAGGGGGTTGGTCTCTTCTCCCAAGGAACAGGAGATTGGACAAGAGGAAATGGCCTCAAGTTGTGCGAGGGGAGGTTTAGGATGGATATTAGGAAAAATTTCTTCACCGAAAGGGTTGCCAAGCCTTGGAAGAGGCTGCCCAGGGAAGTGGTGGAGTCCTCATCCCTGGAGGTGTTTAAAAGCCGGGCAGACGTGGTGCTGAGGGACATGGGTTAGTTCGATGGATTTGTCAGTGTTGGGTTGATGGTTGGACTCAGTGATCTGAAAGGTCCCTTCCGACCCAGACAATTCTATGATTCTATGACACCAAGGACGATGCAGCTCGGGCAGTGGGGTGCTGGGGTGGTGGCAAAGCCTGTGGAGGAGCCCTGGGTCCCCCCAGTCTCCTCCCACCTCTGCCTTCACTCCTGATGGAGCTCCAGTAAAACTGGGGGGGGGGGTGCCCAGAGACTGCTGCGATGGGGTGAGCTTTGCTGGATCTGTACCAGGTTTGTCCTTTGGAACTCCACTGCTTTAGAGAAAAGGGGGAAATTCGGTAGCCAAGGTGGATTTCCATCCCCAGCTCCCCTCTGTGTTGTTGCAAGCGTTTGCAGAACATATGGTATGTAAGAATCACCCGTTTCTCTGTGAGATCCCAGCAAATTCTCAGCATATCAGGGTGAGATACTTTTAGAGCGTCTCTTAACTCTTTAATCGCTGAATTTCCATCCCAGAGCATTGCAGGAAAACATATGGTTCACCCCCCACCCGGTGTTGTGGTTGGTTTTTTATGTTGCGGTTATTTTTTTTTTCTGTTTTGTTTTGTGTGTGTGGTTGGGGGTTTTTTGTTTGGATTTTTTGTTGTGGGTTTGGTTGTTTTGTTTTTTTTTTTTCCCAGAGCAAGACAGAGGGAGAATACTCGATACTGCCTCTAATTATTGGTCGTGTGGCCTTTTGGGAATGACATTATTTTATCTTTGCTAAGCTTTTGCCCACATTTTGGATGACAAGCCTCTCAAATGATGAATTTGAGACTCTCCCAGGCCAGACTCTGACCTTTCTGTAGGAGGAGGATTTTTTTTACCCCATGTGCAGCCTCTCTGATTTTGAGCAGTATTTTAATCGCTCACCTCTACCTTCCCCCTACCCCTCAAACCAAAGTTTCATTTCTGTTTTTTTTCAGTCTTGGAGGTATTGCAGTGAGCATCCATTTTTCATGTTATATTTGCATGTCTTCCTTACCACAGGACTGCTGTACTTAATAAATAAAAAGACAGAAAAAGAGTTGCTACAGTTGCTTGTTATACAGACCTCAAATTTTAATGACTAATGTAAATACAGGTCTTTTCAAGTTTATATCTGTTTAAAATAAATCACCAAGACAGTGTTGATTACATGAAAATGGTGAAATTAAAGCCTGTTCTTAAGAGCATAAAATGGCATATAATCTGCACAATAAACAGGTTTTTTGAAATGTTCCTGTTCCTTGAAAATAGTCAATAGACATATTCGTGAACACTTGGGTTTAGTTTTTGGTTTCAAGTGACTTTTTAAACTGTCTCCCACCCTACGTGCACGTATGAGATCAGTGATTGACAACTGCAAGGTGTAATCTCATTTTTGTTTTTACATAAGCCTTAAAGCCTAGGTATTATTAACGCTTCTGTTTGTTTTGGAAGGTAATGGGAAGTAGATCCCAAAGTAGATCCAGGGCTTTGGTTTTTCGATGCCATGTTTGGTGTTAGAACATGTCTCCAACAGAAGGATAAGTGAGTTTGTGATCATGTGGAAATACAGCAATGAGTGTCGTTGAGTATCTTGGTGATGGTACATCTATCACAGCCATTAAATGCTGTAGTTTAATTGTATTTTTTGACCTTCCTGCCAAAACCATCTTGGTCTCATTTTCAAATATTTGATAACGTCTTGTCGTCTTTTCTCACTTTTGTTTATTTCTGCAAACGTGTTTCACTGCTTGTTATTCCAAGATAATATTTTCATCCCCCAGAACTGTTGGAACCTGGGGGATTTTTCACATCCAAAGCTGTGGCAGGAGCATCAAGCTAAAGATACTGCTGGTACACGTGGGTCCAGTCCTTTTTGTTGGAAAAAGGATGGTGTTGGCCTTTTCTAACAGTGATTTTGCCCCCGGTCTGATGGTTACAGAACAGGCAGTAGCGCAGCAGGGCGCTCAGGAGCTTCTTCTTTTCCAGATTGCTGGCTTGACAGGGCTTTTTGAATAAAGCCAGGGTGTTTATGTTAAGGCAACATCTATAAAAATAGTCCTTCTTGCATCCCATTAGTGGTGGAGGTTTGGTGGTTGCTTTTTTTTTGTGTTTGAACTACTGAAGAAAAAGATAATGCTGCCAACTGTCGTGGAGACGAGAGCTAGGTAGATAGTTAGTATATTTGTAATGTTCTTTTCCCTCCCCCGGCCTTCCTTTCAAAAGAGCTTTAGCATCGCCAGAGTCTGCAGCTCATTCTTAAGGATAAATTTACCCGAGACTGAAACACAGTTCCCTCTCAGGTGAATCAAAGCGGTTGCTGCAGCTGGGTTCAGCGGGGAGGCTGGAGAGCGGAACTGCGCTGGAGGTGGTGGGGACGGGACGATGCTCTGGTGGGACGTTGCTTGGCCAGGTCCGGCAAGTGTGGCAGGGTGTGTGAGGGACCTCTGCTCTGCTGTCCTTCCGTACCAAACCCTCCACCTCCCCCAGGTCTGTGGCCCTTGGCACAGCATCGCCAACTCGATTTTGTCGGGTGTGCAAAACTAAAGCCAGTTAATATTGTTAATTAATACTGATGTCTGATCAGCACCTATAAATACCTAAAGGGTGAGTGTCAAGAGGATGGGCCCAGTCTTTTTTCGGTGGTGCCCAGTGACAGGACAAGAGGAAATGGGCACAAATTGGAACATAAGAAGTTCCATCTAAACATGAGGAGGAACCTCTTTACTTTGAGGGTGGCAGAGCCCTGGAACAGGCTGCCCAGAGAGGTGGTGGAGTCTCCATATCTGGAAATGTGTTTAAGAGACGATTAGATGTGGTGCTGAGGGATATGGTGTAGAGGAGGACTTTGTAGAGTAGGGTAGATGGTTGGACTTGATGATCCCAAGGGTCTCTTCCAACCTAGATGATTCTATGATTCTATGAGACATTCAAACCCCACCTGGACATGTTCCAGTGGAACCCGCTCTGAGTGGACCTGCTCTGGCAGGGGGTTGGACTGGATGATCTCCAGAGGTCCCTTCCAACCCCATAGCATTCATCATTCTGTGAATAACAACTCCAGAGCACCTTGCTAATTCTTCCGAGGCTGCATGAAGTAGTGCGTTTTCAAAGCCTATTTTGTGGTTTTGGCATAATCTTTGTTTGGTGGAGACTCTTCACACTCTAACCTTCCTGCAAATGATGGCTGTGGGCGCGGGACCCCGTGGTTTGGGTGGTCAAATGCCAACACTGCCCCAGCGTGCCCACCCTTCCTCCCTTACGCTGCTCCCAGCCTCAGCTTCAACGTTCAAGTGATAATCTTGCCTCCTTCTCACTGACTAATAATGGTGATTAACCTTTTCCATTTTGACATTATAGATAATAAATCAAGCCTATTGGTATCGTGTCTGCAATGGTAAATGTTTTTAAAGGATAACAAAACAGGGGCTAAAAAACACAGCGCGGGCCGTATCCGCTGCCCATCGTCTTGTAAATCAGCGCTAATTACTGAGCAGTTGGGAAAATCTTGAAACATGCGCTTCCTTGTGCTGCGTTCAAGCCCGGAGCCCATATGCAGAACCAAGAAGTGACTCTGGTAATCTGTTTATAGCGTCGGGCCTCTTGCTATTTTCAGATCCCTTTCCTCCCCCCCTCCCCGCTTTCACTTTTGTCGAAGGAACGAATCCTCTGAGGATGAGCGCTCCTGCGGGGTAAGGCGGCGAGGGTGGCGGTGGTGATGGAGAGAAGAGAAAGCCAGTCTTGTCTCCTCTCCTCCATTGCTGTGCCAGATGGGACTTCCAGACCGGCACATGGTGCCTTTCTATTCCTGGCTGCGATCGGGGATGACGGTGCAGTGCCTTCTCCCGCGGGACACGCCACTCTCCGGTTACGCGGTCGTCCCTCCGTAGCCCAGAGCAAAAGGGTGAACGTGCGCGGTTTCCGCCCTGCCCCAAATCAGAGATTTGTGAAGATCATCAGCTGGAACCACGGCTTGTGAAGCGTTTTGCTTTCTGGCATCGCCGCCGGATCGCGGATAGGAACGTGTAGCCATCAAAAGTGGCAGCTAGGAAAACAAGTTGTCGCTGCTAGGCTGGATGCAGGCATCTCGCCGTCCCTTTGTGTGCTCTCCCGCTTCCCGTCCCTGCTCCTCCCCGGGAACCTGCCCAGACGATAAGGTCGCCGGCTGCTCGACGTGCGACAGGTATCGTTTGCTTAGGTTTAATTTGCCGTGGTGCATCGGCGCGCTGGCAGTCACATGATAGCTGGAGACCTAACCGTGGGTTCGTTCTTGGAGATATTGTTAATTAAATTTTTTATGAAGGAGCTGAGGCACACCAGCAGTGATCTCCTTTCAAGCAGAAATGTAGCAGGCAGTTCCCAAAGAGACCTCATCTGCTCTCTTCTCTATGAAAATCAATTAGTGTTATGAATGTGTGATAGCTTCTTAAAAAAATCTGTCATGATGGAGAAGTCTTTACACCTTAGAATAGTAAAGGGAAGGATGTCTCTCTTGCTCCTCCTCCTTTCTCTTCTGCTTCCCATGCTCAGGCTGCTGAGCACGGCTGTGGGCGTCCACTTCAACTTTCTTTTTGTTCAGATTCTCCAAGGTATTTAAAATTATTTTTTTGAAGAAAAAAACAAGCAGAGAGTTGTTCTGCTCGATAAGGACAATTTGCAAATGAAGAAATCCATGCTTTGATACCTGTTACTTCATCAGCATCCCCAGGGATGGGATCGCTGGGGAAAATTCTTGTTTCTTATTTCCTAAGCAGCACTTTTTGTTTAGTGAGTGACCCAAGGTACGTGCCGTGGATGTGGCATTATCATTGATTTTTGTAATGGGGCAGCCATTTGTGCTTCTACTTAAATGCTTTTTTTAATTCTCTCCCTCTCTGCAGTGTAAACACCGTCTCATTGTTGACTGTCTGGTTTTTGAACTTCCTTTCCAAGCTTAAATGCTGATTTTAATTCCTGCCCCCCCCCCCCATCTTATTTCTGCCTAAGCAGAGCCACACACTAAAGAAGAAAAATATCATACTTACATGCTAAAATGCTTAATAGCTATGTAGCAGTTATAGACAAAAGATCATTTTCTCCGCACGATGGTGTTACCGGAGTAAATGACTTCAACCAATTGAAAAAGGTGATGTTTTCAGTATATATTTTTGCCTAAGCCTTTATTTTTCATTGTTGCTGATACAATATTGGACATCTAGAATATGCTTTCGGCAGATTTTTCCAAACAAAGTGTATTAAAAAAGAAAAGCAGGTATTAATCTGTGAAAATGTGAAACTTGCTTTTGAAACCACCTTCCCAAAAACATGCCAATCAGAGAGCAGCAATTTTCCTTTTGACCTGGGATACTGAAATCTTCCCGCCGCCGTTCTACCTTCTTGTCACTCTTTTGTTCGCTCTCTCACAGAAGTGACTTTCAGCCATGCAAAATGTATGATTGCACAGGCTTTGACCTTTAAAAAAGGCACCGTTGTTTCCTTCCAATCAGTCCTTATGAAATTAGGAGAGACACTGGCTGCCTTGGCTCTCCCAGTTCAGGTCTTCAAAACAAGACTGGGGCAGGAAGGGAAACCCACCTTCTCCCCCGCCTCCAAAAAGGGATAGGGATGCCCCAGTTAATCCCCAAATATTCTTAGACCTGCGGTTCCTTTAGAAAGAGAGGAAGAAGGAAATGAGTTTTGAATCCACCGTTTACACGGTTAATCCATCACAGGTGCCCAGCCCCCGGATCCGGGGAAGGCTGTTGCTCTGGGGGCGGGCTCCCACAGCATCCTCCTCTCAACCCTTAGGGAAGTACCGAGGGTACTCGGGGTGCTTTGGGAATTTACAGACCACGCGGATTTAGAAGGGAAAAAAAGGCGTGTTGTGGGATGCAGGCAAAAAGCAGGCGTTGCTTTGTTCTGGGGCAGGAATGGTGGTGGGGAGGAGGGAGCTGGGATCACAGCTGTTGTCTCCCTTGCTCTTCTCCTCATCTTCACTCTAGATCTTTTCTTCTTTTCCTCTGCCTTGTACCTCATTTCCTTCATTTTTCTTTCCTCATCCCTCACCTTCCCAGCTATGCCCATCAATAGACTGAGAAGAATAGATGGTTGTTTCTGGCCAGCTCACTGGAGGTGCTGTTTCAGTTTGCTAAACACCTTTTTCTCTCCTAATACCTGTTTAGACTCCAAGCTATGTTGACAAGGACTGCAAAGTCCTTTTTGCATCTAACTTTGCACTGTGGAGTCTTGTTACTGTTTGGTCTTTAGGCACTCTCACAGATACATGTAATAGGAACTCCTGAAATTTAATCCAGTTCCGATTCTTTGTTTTTTCTCCCACCCTTAGAGTTCTGGAGATGCCTCAACACCTTGTTGCAGGTTATTGGCTTCCTGGAAAAATATTCCTTAGCCTTTCCTTACAGCTTCTCATCTGCAAAAACGAGGTACACAATGCAGGCATTAGTTAAAGGAATATCATAAGGATAAAATTGTTGTTTGAAAAGTGTTTTTGGAAGTGCTTCAGCTGCACTGGGGATCTTCCTGTTCCCAAAACTTTGGAGTCGGGAAAATCATTCTGGATGTATGTATTTTGTGATTTATTTAGCAAGCACTTTAAGCGTGTGTTTACGTGCTGCAGTGAGGCGAGCTCAGGATGACTTGTGTTTTATCTCCAGGTGATGGACAAGATCTCTGCGTCCTTTGTATTTTCTTCGGTTGAGAATGTGTCAGCTCTTAGTGTGAGAGGAGCCATCAGCGTTGCAGAAAAGAGCAAGTAGAAGCAGCTGAATTTAAAGGCTGGGAGCTAGTTTCCAATGGAAGCTTTTGTGGGAAAGTAATAATTTTCTATTCTTACAAAAATCCTTCCCCTCTGAATTTCGTTCCAGAGCCCGCCGTGGGCCTGATGATCTTCTGGGTTCAGCAGAGGTTTTCTGCTGTTTCATTGCTGGTGCATCAGCCTCCCTGGTGGTGTTGGCGAGGTGGCACCGCGCCGTGTCTAGTTGCCGGTGGCAGTTTGAAAGCATTTAAGATGCAACTTTGTACAGTGTACAAACCAAACTTGGGCGGAGGCGGATCTAATTTTCAATTCTTGCATAGTTTTTTAAACATTTACATTGAAGTAGAGGATTAATGATGCAGTGGCTGTTCCACACCAGGTTATAATGCATTTCAAAGTCCTACAGGCTGCTGAATTTTGTATGGAGGCAGGTTGAGCACATCTTTAATTGAGCTCACAGGAAAAAAAAAAAGGGAAAGCATGGTACGGCTTTCAGAGGGTAACTTTATTCTGAGCTTTGTGTCTGTGGAAAATAGAAGCACCGTTAGCACCCTCGTCTTTCTGGTGTTGTAGTAACTGCACAGGATACCACTTATAGCAGGCAGCAGGCAAAGAAAGGCGTTTGCAAAGCCAGGTGTGATATTTAGTTTTGCCTCTTCCTGAGGTTTGTCTTTAACTGTATTTATTTTTGTGTGGAGGAAACAGTCAAGTCAAAATATGCAAGAAGTGTTGGTGCTCTGCAGGCTCCTCTGCAGCAGGGGTGGGTATATGGATATGTTACTCAGTTCCCGGGGTTTGCTGCTTGGATGATGATAAAATACATCCTTTCCCTTATGCACAGTTGCATCATTTGAGATTGCTGGAGTTACTGCTTACCTGCAGGCTTTGAAATGATCTCAGGGAGCAGAAGGCAAGGGGGGTGTCCTTTCAGTGTGCCGTCAACAGCCCTTGCCCTGGAATTCATTTATCACCAGCTCAGACCTGTTGCATTTACCTTGCTCAGGAGATGTTGACATGCATCTTACTGATGCCAGACACGTGTCAGTAATTTAGTAATATAATGTTATCTGGGCTTCTTTATCCTTAAAAACAAACAAAAACCTTCTTGCCCAAAAAGTCCTTCAGCACCTACATTAAAAGAATATGCTTTGCAAAGAGGATCTCTCAGAAATCCTTCGGTTGTACAGTGTGTATTGTAATGGTTTAAATAACCCAGTATTTTGTTGATAATGTGCGTCCCTCCTGTTTGGGTAGCCCTCAGTAAATGGTTAGGTGTTTATTCCCAGCCACTGAGCTCATCATGAATAATCCAGACCAAGGTCTCAATGATCCCCATCCTCCTTGTATTTCTCTCCGCTCCCTGCACACACCAGCCATCTTGTTTACAAAACCCAGGTATTTCAGTAACATGAGTATAAATCCAATTCTGCCCCGCCGACACAACTCGGTACCCAATCAAGCAGAGATTTACAAGACTTTTCCCCCGTTTGTTTTCCATCACTCGCTGCTTCCCATCAAACCAGGGAGCTGAAGGAGGCAGGGGTCCTGCAGGATAAGAAGTATGTGATCTCCTAAAGACTGAATAGCGGTGCGTGTACACAGGGGACAGCACTGCATTGCACAAGTGGTCTCTGCTTAGATGCCGTCAGATGTGGAGTCTTTATACTTGGACTTTTTTTCATGGAATTCTTCAGGGTTTTAGAAAAGGTGGGCGGGGGGATAAAAAGCCTGCTATCTTGTGGAGCTCTGTGCGAGACAGCAAAAAAGATGCTGTGTTTTAATAAGAAGCTGCTCCCTTTCTTCTTTGCCTCATAGAGTGTGCTCATCTCGTGTTGATTGAGCCGTAACTCTCTTGGGCACCTTTGCAAACACAGTCTTGTTTCGCGGGAATTACTCTGTGCTTCTTCTCCTCCCCATCTGCTCACCTTCTTCTGCGTGATGGAGGCGCGGGAAATGGTGCCCACCCCAGGGGCCGACCCGCATGGGCCACGAACCACCTTGTGAGTAGAAGGCACGGTGTGTCTTCAGAGATACGATCCGCAGAGCGAGAGAGATACTCACGTTCTGATATTTTGCAAAATCTCAAAGGTAGGATGTGCTGTTTCATGTTTTGGAAAACCCAGGCTTTCCAGCGTCAAGGTGTGTACTGTGATTTCTGAGATGCACATGTCCTTTCAAAATGAGTCTGGATCAAAATTTCAGGCAAATGACACCTTTCCATCTTCTTCCCCACCCCAGGGACGTCCTCCCAGCCTCCAGGGGAGCTTGGCTGCTCTGGTCTCAGCCCTGAATTCAGGGCACCTTAGGTGACGGGGGGGGGAGTGATTTGATTTGGTGAATACCACACTTGTAAATCCCATCGCAAGTCCCTTGCCAAGGTTTGTGGATGTGCAGGAGAAGGGATTAGGAAATAAAAGAGCACCGGTGAAAATAGCTGCGGCGTGATGGAAGCTGCTCATTCTGCCGACACGCGGGATGCTTTAAAACAAAGGGTATTCCCCCCAAGTTTCAAACATCGTCATGTAATCTTTTCACCGTTGAATATAATTGCTCCCGTGGTCTCTAATGGGAGTTGTGTGGCTCACTCCCCTGCACGGGCTTTGATGAACAAGCAGGGGTTAATATTGAAGCAGAGCATGCTGCTTTAGAAATAGGGGAAAGTAGATGCAAATTACTGTGAATGCTAATTGTTTCTATTTGAAAAATCTTGTAGTGTTTTTCTGAAAACACTTCCATTAAGTAAGCATTAGGTGGATAGCTGAACTGTTTGCAGGAAATCTCAGTTGTGTGTGGACGGTTGTGTAAGAAGATGAAAAATGCCCGTGGAGCCTTCTGGTCTATGAGATACTCTTCTTGGGGAGCTGCGTGTGTCGCACAAGGGGAGGTCAGAGCAGACTTTGGGCATTCATGTAAAAAGAGGAGAGGGAAGAGCTTCCTGAAAGGACAGAGGGGATATGAAATCCTGGAGCGAGGAGGCAGCATTGGGGTGTCTGTTACTGTGGGTCAGAGCAAGGTCAGGAAATAGGTCTCCTGTTAAATACGAGACACGGGCAGGTATCCCTGTCTGAGGCAACATTGCTCGTTTTGTCAGCATCACTGAGGCTTTTTGTGCACCAAGGGCCAGATCCCGTCCTATTAGTTAATGAGGATCTCGTCAATGATTCCAGGATACGAGGGTGTCAGCCCTAAGAAAGGCGCATGGGGCTGGGAGCTCTCAGGATCGCTCACCTGGGTAGGAAGAGTCGGCGGCGGTGAAAATAGCTCTGCCGATCCCCGAATGCTGGGGTTTAATTGGATCAGAAGTTGGGTCCCATCAAATTAACTGGGAGCTGCCACAGCCTCTTCACGCTCCCGGGCCCCCTCTCTTCCCTCCTACGTGCGCTCAGGTGAATCCGGTAATTAGATTGAAAGGGAAGCGGGGTGGATGCTGCCGTGTCAGGCTTCAAACCTTTCATCTGGATGGAGCCTTGGCAGCTGTGCCGAACATATGAAAGGTAAGAGGGCAGCTGGCAAGGTTTGCTGTGAAAGAGTGGGAGGAATAAAAACATGCCTGCCTTCCCTTCCCTGCGCTGCCGCCGGCGAGGGCAGTGCCTGTGCACACGTGTGCATGCGTGTGCATGTATGTACACGCGTGTGCGCCTCTCTCGGCTCGCCTGTAGCACGTGAAATCACCCGGGGGTGCTTTTTCTGCCAAACACCACGTCCAGCAGTTACCAGGTTTAAGAGGCAAAGAGGAGTGATGCTGTGCTTTGAAATGCAGACTTCAGGATCCAGAGATGGGTTAAAATGCACAGGTTTCGGGATTCGAAGACAGTTCAAGGATCACAGTTTCAGGGCTGCGCTGCCTTCCTGGTCCTGAGGCTCCAAAGGAGAGCGTTTCAGCTTTGGCCTCATTCAGCCAAGTAAAAATGGCAAAAGGGGGGTTTGAATGCAACTGTGTGTTTGGCTTCAGCACATTGTGATTTAGTGGTGGGTTGGGGCTTTTTTTCCTGCTGCTTGGATGTGGCGAAGGGAGAGAAGTTTCCTCCGGAGGACGGTGAGGGTGAACAGGAGCCTGACACTTAGCCCCTCTGGTCGGCTGCTCGATGGGGATGTTGCAGTTTCTTTGGCATCTGTGGTTAAATTAGCTGCTGTCGTATACTTCGTATGCTGGTTAGCTTAAACCATAAACAAATGCTTTGTTTAAAGCAAGAATTTTACAATCAATAACTTTTTATTTGATCCGCAGGTTCTTTAATCTCCCTGCCATAGTCTCAGATTAAATACACGAGAATTAGGTTTCAGGGACTGATGGTTTTGCTTGTATTTATCCTTTTGTTTGTGTTGACAGATAATCCCATTACTGCTCTTCTTAGTAGTTTGTTGACTGCGATTGCTTTTATTACATATGGCTCGCTTTAGAACCCCTAAGCCTATGTGAGCGGTTGATTATACCTTTGGTGCTGAACACCTACCCACCCTCCCGAGGAGTGGACAGCATGGTGATGAATATTCTTGACTTTAATACTTTTAAGAAAGGAAAAGACATGGGGGGTGGGGGGGGGGGAGGTAAAAGCATGCAGTTATGTGATTTCCGGGAAATACTTGCTTTGACTTCAGAGGGTTTTAAATCTGTTAAAAGTTGGCTCTGAAATGGTGTGAGCTCAAGGCAGCGTGTCCCTTCAGTGACCTGTGCCTTGTTCTGGGCATCGAGGGATGTAGCCCAAGGTATAAAATGACGAGAAAAGGCTCTGGCCTGTTGAGTTGCCTCTCCTTGCCTCCGCAAGGATGGATTTTGGACGAGTGGTGTTAGCTCACTCACTTGGCTTTGCAGTTTGGAAAACGGAGCTAATGATGCCGTCCTCCCCGGTCCTGCCGCGCTTGCGGGCCCACGGATGAAAAGCCCCGACGGAGGAGCCGGGTGTTATTTTTATCAATGAGCTGTGCGTGTGAACATGGCTCACGCCAAGTTCAGTAAATGCTGAGATCTCTTGATCTCTGGAAGCAGATCCTTTAACTGAGCCTCCTTCACGTTGTTTTGGGATTTGACATCGTATTAGCCTGAGAAAATAGATGGTGTCGCCTGGAGAGGGGTGTATCTCCCAGGTCACTGAGCCGCTCCAGCTTTCCCTTCCTGGTCCTTTCTCACCCTGCTTTGCTCTCCTTGGTGTGAATCGTGTGTCATCCCCAGTGAGGTTTGATTTTGGCCGTTGTGGTTTTAATTCCGTGCGTTGGAAATGATGTATGATCAGCCAGCACTTTGAATTATTCCTGCAAGGGGACCAATCGTTACTGCAGCTGAACCAAACCCCAGTAGCCCGCGGCCACCACCCTGCAGCGTGAATTACCCTGGGGAAGCCTTCGCCACTGGGAGCTGCCACCCGTCCTCGAGGGAAAGGAGATGGATGTCTGTCCATCCATCCCTCTGGTGGGGTTGGGACCCAAGCACCCAGATTTGGGTCTTTCAGCAGGATGTGAGGTCGCACCGATTTTTGGCTCCACGGCAGAGGCCACGGTGCGAGACGGTGGCTTCCCCTGCGGGGCTGGCGAGCCGGCTTCGGCTCCTGCAGCAGTGGTGGTAGGGAACCTCCGTAACGTCAGCGGGAGGATATAAATGTGCCCTGCGGGACGGCAGCAGGCACCTGCTTCTCAATTAAATTAAATTAAAATGAGGAGGAAAAAAAAATGTTTTCGGTGCAGGTTTGCAAATACGGGTCAGCGAAAGACGAGTCTCGAGTCATTCTGTGGCTGAATCCTCACGTGACTGAGGATCGGTGACTATTAAAATGTGTTTCTGAAGAGTTTCCCCAGCAGGAAGCAAAGGGGATGGTGTTTGTTTTGTGTGGATGGGCAGGTGATGAGTGGGGTACCTTGTCCTGACAACCCGTTCATACGCCTGACACGCCAGATTTTGAGCTGCGATACCATCACACACCCTGAACCTATAAAAACAGTGCTTTGAACAGCATAAAAAATCCAAGATGATGCCTTTAAAGGAGTTGTAAAGCTTCCCAAGGTGTAGAAGCCAACAAGGTGGTTTGTCCCCTGCTGAGTCCATCGAGCGTGTGTTGTCCCAGCTTAAATGCACCTCCTGTGGGAGGGGAATGGTCCTGGGTAGGCTTTCCCGGGGCTCATCCTGGCCGAGGATGCTCTGAGGCCACGTGGCTGAGCCAGGATGGGACCATCACAGGACATGGGCATCCCGACCCCAGTGGGTGCCCAGAGGTGCCCACTGCCTGCAGCACACGTATTTCTGTGGATTTTGGTACTTCCCCAGTGTTTTTCCACTGTTTGAAACCGTAGAGGTGTTGAAAGGACGGGGTAAGTTTGTGTGAAGAGTTCAGATGGTAAAAATCTTAATTTGGCTGGTGCAGTGTAGAAAGGTAGGCTGTGTTCCAGCTCTCTTCTGCCCTCCTGGGACCTTTTAGAAACACGAACAAGAAAAATATGAACTTTATGTTGGTAAAACACAAGTCGACGGAGAAGGTGCTTGCTGTGCCACATTAACTGTGGGAAAGTTTCTCCCTCTGGCTGGGGCTGGGTTTGTTCTCTCGATCCAAGCTGGAACCAGGCAGAAGCTTAATTGCGTCTTCTGTGAGGTTTTTGCTCAGGATTAAACTTTATAATTAAGCGTTTGGCAGTGCCTTTGTACATGAAATGGTGCAAAATGATCTTGCCCCTTCCAGCATCCCAAAAGGTTGGAAGCAAACGGGTCAGCAGAAAACATCTTATTTTGTTTTGCCCCGTGATGCTCTGGTGTGCTGCAAACAGACAGTCATCCATCAGCCTTTTTTTCTTCAAATTCCATCTTTAAATATTGTTTTTATATTAATTCGTAGCTGTTCAGAAACTTATTCCATCAGTTTTAACCAGTTAATTTTCTTTCTTCTTCTGTCTCTTCTTACCTGATTGTTTCAAAGACATCAAGAGGAGAACAACAGTTTTTGCCTTGAAGTTACATACCTGCTGTGGTTTCTCCCAAAATCTAAGCTTACTGTGATTATAAGAAATTAGCAAGTTTTTTTAACTGGCCAATGCTTTTGACAGCTCTTTTTTTGTATGAAATTTTTATTTTCCTGGAGAGTCAGATGGGGTTTTTTTCCCTTCTAAGGGGCTCTTATAAAAATCAAGAGAGTCATAAAACACCTTATACGTTTCTTTTTATGGATTCAGGAAAAATAAAACTAGGATTTTTTACTTAAAAGGTGATCTTGGGAAGTTGTTTGGGTTTTTTGGCTTGTTTGTTTTTTTTTATAGAGGTATTCTTAAAGGAACCAGATTGAGACACCCAAATCTTACTGAGATGCTCACTCTCTTGAATTAGTTGAAACAGTGTGATATGCACCTCCAAAATATTCAAAAGGGAGTAGAGTTGTTTGAATGGCTCCTGGATGACTTGGCTTTCAGATATGTTAATTATATATTTTATTTCTTTCACGGGATGATTTGACGTTCCCTTGCTTCATCCTTGTGGATAATTTAATGTAAACTTTCAGCGGAGGGTTTTCAGGAGGGTTTATAAGAAATAGAAAGTGATGGCCACAGAGATTGCCAGAAAGAGAAGTCACCTAAGGAAATAGAACTATCATTTCATAACAGAAAGTAAGCGGCATTTTGTATTGCATCCCTCACCGAACATTGTTCTGCCATTGACACCGTTACTGAGTTTTTCCACAGAAATTTTTTTCATAAGTTTTTCTATGCCACTTTTATTAAGGTGGGATTTTTGTGGAAAGCCTGTGAGTGGATGGATGAAGATGGCGTTCTGGGGGGAATGGAGTGGGCTGCGATAGATGGGGGGTGACAGGACATCATCTTTCTTCTTCCTGAAGAATAACGTGCACCTTTTGGAATTGGGTTTTTCTGACACACAGACGAATTTGTATAAATGGATTATCAATCTTGTCAAAAGGTGGCTTGTTAACCATTACCAGTGTGTTTATTTATCTACCAGTGTATTTATCTACAGCTCACCTTACAAAAATGTGAAGTTTCAAACAAAATTGGGAGTGATTGTTTAAGTATATAAAAAAAATCATATTCCTGTGTTTCACCTTAACCCCATTTGCAAGTCAGTTCTAGTGCAACATTCTTTCATAAGCTAGAAAAAGCATTAGTTTGATGATGTGCAGTAAACTCTGCTTATCATACACATGATTGTAATAAACCAGCAGAAATTAGTATCCTTGTGCAGTCTCTGCAGATCTCTGTAGTGCGGGGATCCCGGACTGGGTTGGTGCCATTGGTGGCTGCTGACCCTGGGGACATCAGCTTGTGGTCCTGCTGGAGGAGACCCCGTGAGCCGCACTGCTATGGCCAAGTCAAGAGGGCCTTCTGCATAGGAAGAAATTGTTTGCTTTTGTGGTTTTTTTTGGTTTAGTGTTTTTTTCCTGAACTGGTATTGAAAAGCTGGACGAAACATTGCGGTGTAGAGCTTGTTCCTTTAGGTGAAGAAGCCGGATAACACGTCGAGATAATGTCACCAACTTGTTGAGTGCTGAAGTCTTTGGCAGTTGGTGTTTATCACGCTCCTCACGCCTGTGTGCTGCAAGGCAGGGATCATCGATTTTGTTATGCCCAGAGGCCACCTTACTTTCAACCATGTGTTTAGGGGCCTGCTAACAATAGCCAAGCTCAAAGGTGCCACCTGGGGCTGTGTTGGGCTCTGATGGCCTGGAGCTTTGTTTGCAGCCCATGCCCCGTTCCCTGGGTATGGGGCTGCAGACATGAAGGGGGCATGGCTGATCTGCTGAACTTTACCACCAGCCAGTGTTTAAATAACCAAAACTGCTTAAATTGAGGCGCCAACTGTGAGCTGGCTGGGGTGCCAGTTCTGCTCAGGTCTTTGTGTACATGTGTAATATCAAAGAAACTCTGTTTATTGTATGTGGGCTACGTACAGCCAGGATGGAGACAGCCAAGCCGGGTTGGCTCTCCAACCATCCTTGTATAGTCTTGAATCCAAGGCAAGTGTCATTCCATGGCCTTGCTGTTGTGCAGGACAAGGATACCCTTCGTTAGCTGGCTTTGCGTGTCTGCATAGGTCTCTACTGACCAAGAACGACTTTAAGTATGCCAGATAGAGCCTCCAAAACATACACTCACGCATGGCTTTTACTCCTGGGAAGGGTAGGCTGCTCTCCACCAGTGGAGGAGCCGGGGTGGTCGTCTCTGGGATCCAAACCCCACACCGTTTAGGGGTTGCATGAGGTGGTTGAAGAGACGCCTTGGAGAAAGTCTCTGCTTCGGCCAAGTATGAGTGCCTGAAGTCTGATTTGATGTTAGAATTGTTTGAGTTAAAAAGCTTGCAAAGGCCAATCTGTGGCCCATCTCTGAGTGGGAGGGCACACATCTCAGTCTGTGTCTTGCGGCTCAGGAGCTGCAGCTGGAAAAGAAGGAAAAAGCATTTGTGTGAATGGGAGGCGAGGACAGAGGAAGGAAGCTGTGTTATCCTCTAGACTTAGCTTATCTAAACAAGCGTAAACCCACTCAGACATCAAAAGCTCTTTCACCTCTCAGGAATATTATCAGGGGTTGGGGGCCTTAGGAAATCGTGTAGACAGTGACTCATTTAGATTGGGGAAAAAAATGCCACTGATTTAAAAAAGTATAATTCTGATTTTTATTTTTAACCACTGGAACCATTAACTGCTACAGTCTCTTTAGGAGATGAATGTCTCCACGCTGCCGGGTTCCCAGTGCCCTGCCAGGGTAAATACATTTTCCCTTCTGTTCCTGGAGGACTTTCACATGCAACTACGAGGAAAGAGGGGGGAAAAAAAGACCACCAAAAAGTGATTGTGACAGCACAAAAACTTGGCAGAGAGATTTTGGTCAAATGTAGGATCTGAAAAATTCCTTAAAAATTTTTTTTTGGTGGGATCTCAGTTGTTGAGAGCTCAAGTTGGTGCAGCTTGCTTTGCCTGGCAGGAATTGATCCTGTCCCCAAAAGCCTTTTGTGTGGTCCCTGCCACCGGGAGCATCACCAGGAGAAAGCTTGGTCTGGGGGATACCACACTGGTGACACTGGGGAGGACGCCTGCGAGGCAGCCATCCCCTGGGGCTGGTGGTGGCTGTTGTTCCCCAAATACCTGCAGCCAACCTGTGCCACTGCTCCCCAGCCCCAAAACACCACGTTTTGGCACAGATTTAGTTTTCAGGTTGTGCATTGGCTTGTTTTCCATGTTTCTCATGTTTGACTGATGTCACATGTTGCTGTGATGATGCTGTAGAGACCATAGAGACCACTTCTATGTCTGTTGCTGTTTTTTTTTCTTTTTTTTTGTTTTTTCTTTTTTTAACTTTTTAATGTACTAATGCAGAAATAACATATTTACATATATTTTAGTTCATCATAATGCATGTTGGTGCTTTTGAACTAGGCACACTGAACGTGGCCTTTCTTTAAAACAGGGAGCAGCAGTCAGTTTTGCATCATTTCTAAATCCTCTTGGACACACGTCACTTAAAAAAAACCTTCCCAAACACAACAAAACCACCAAAATCCTACTATAAAAGTAAAATGGCAAATTGAGATACTAGGCTACAAATTATTCTGAATAATTGGGGATTATCCTTTAATTTCTTGAATTGAGGAAGAACTAAATCTTTTTCTTTTTGTGCGAACTCTGTATTTCAGCCATGATGATGATTGCTAGGACTGGGGATTAAAAGCAGAGAATTTATTTTAAAAACTTGATTATGGTACCCGTGGCACCGGCGTACACGGTGCTGCGTGGAACCGCAGAAATGGTTCCCACGGGTGGGACCTGCTCTTGCTGCTGGTCGGGAGTCCAGGAGGAGGAGGGTTTGGACTCCTTTGACTGGGAGTTACCATAAACTGGGAAATGCTGTGAAGGGTCTCAGAAATGAATTTACATTTTTTTTTGGCTTTTTCCTGCTGGAATCTCGTGTAGGCGAGATGTATTGTGCCAGAGCGAGACGGTTTCGAGAAGCAAAGAATGGCCTATTCGGTGAACAGCCATTGATGAAAAGTGAGGTTACTTTTAATTTCTTGTACCTTAAGTATTTCGAGTATTTTTCATCCTTAATGGCATTCTGGCTCGTTATAGGAATTAAGCGCTGTGAGTTAAAATAACAAATCTGCACTATGCTTTGCTGGGTTTTAAATCAAAATGGCATTCTTTTTTTTCGTGAGCCCATAATCCTTTCTTTTATACAGTTTGATGCTAGCCAGCTCTTGCTTCCTGAGGCAGAACCATTAGATATCAAAAATATAATTGCTCTCTATATGAGTGCTCCTTTGTAGCCCATCCTTTTCATGTTTTGAGGCTGCAGCACTTTTATTTCTTTAAAAATATTCTATTAACTTCTTCTGAATTGCGTATCCCAGCCTCCGCAGGTAAGAGGTCAGCGTCTTGTTGGGATGCAGCGGAGAAGTGAAGGTTCATGATTGGGATTTACTTTCTGGTGTGGAGTTCAGCTGGAAATAGTGAAATGCAGAGACAGGCGAGTATAATTATCCCATCAATGCCAGTTGGGAGTTAATTAATCTATAGTTCCCCACCTGGCATCCAAAGTGGAAACTGGTTTGGGTGAGGAAGAGAATAGTAATGGCTCATCTTGCACTTGTTCCAGTGAGAGGGGTTTGGAACACACAGATGTTGAAATATATACGTCACCTTCGTTAATGTATTGCAGGAGCATCGCTTTGCCCCGTTCCACATTTAAATACGTGGAGGTGTCTTATTTGTATGGACAGGTCTTTCAAAACCCCAGGCTGCCTTTCTTTTTTTCTTGCTTTTCCCCATTCTGTATCTGTAATTAAAAACACTGCAGAGACCTGCAAACCACCCTCACCACCACCCCCCCCAGCCCATCCTTCTGTCCCCCCGGGAATCGCGGTGGCGCTGGCTGAGGAGAGGCAGAAGAGGGAAGGATGGAAGGAGTTCAGCTGACCTGCTCTGGACACCAGCAATTGCCGCTCTCTCTCGGAAGGTTAGAATTACAAAAGCCCAAATACACAGACATTTCCTTTAATAATACAAACCCGTTTTCTCTAGTCTGCCAGAATTCAGAGCGTCTGGTGGTTTCCATGGAGAAGTATATTTCTTACAAGGCCCAGCTATTTTTGCAGACTATTTTGTAATGTATTTGAACTTACAGTCTTGTGCCATTTCTGTTCTCCTGCTCCCCGAGCAGCGCAGGGAAGCACTGCCAAATTCCCATTAAGCTCTGGGGAAGGAGTGGGCCAATGGCTTGTATCCCCAAGGATTTTGAGGGTCCAGACACTCTCATAGTGCTGTCCCCCGATTTTATCATATTTTGAAGGCTTTTCTCCGTGCAGATGGGAGAGGTGAGGCTTCTCCCACTTTGCACCACCAAAAGGATGCCACTACGACCCCGTGAAGACCTTGCTTTGGCAAAGGTAATTCTGCTGCTGCTGTAAAGTAGAATGGCTTGTTCTGAATTTTCTGTGGACTGAGTTTAAGCTGATTTTTAATGGCCAGCCAGGCTTGCTCCAATTTTGCGAGAGCATATAAAGTTTTGTCTAACAAACGCCATTTCTTCTGCCTTTTAATTGTCTAATTAGAACTTAAACTGCGCTACTGGTGTGCGGCTCCCTCACTGCGTTCTCCCCGTGCCTGCAAGAGCAGAAATCTCAGAAAGACGTGACTAGACAACATACTCTTTTTGGAGCTCGTCCCCTATTGCTTCGGTGTTGTCCACTACAAGTTTAATTACTGTGTGAGAAATACTTTTCTCAAGTGCAGCCAAAATCTAGGATTTAAGCCAAAGTAAATTAACAGTTCTCAGAAAACCTGGAGTCCCAAAGCCAAGAATTTCAAGGCTTTTAGGCATCTCTCTGTTATTGGCAGGCATCTCGTGATGTCATGTGGTAGAACAAATGGACACCAAAAAGCTGAAGTCAACATTGTGCCAGTTTAGCGGGGAAGATTAAAACCGATTTAGTTTAGGGAGGCCAAACTGGAAATAATGATTATACACAGAAACGGTGGGGTTATTTCATAAGCCGTATCCGTTCTTTTCCATTAGTGGCAGATTTCCAAGCTTCAGTCTTGGTTTCCTAAATATGTGCTCTAGTTTTAGGTTTTTTTTATTTTGGGGGCAGAGGGACTATTTATTTGTGAAGTTGTATTTGACTAATTGTATTTCCAAATTAGTTAAATGTAGTATTCTCTCTCTCTCTTTTTTTTCTCTTTTTTTTTCATAAAATGCCACACCACTCAGTCCAAATATTGAGTTTTGCATAAAATAACCAGCAGGAAAGTCCTACTGGTTGATGGAGTACGGTTGATGTGCACATTTTTCTTTTGAAGGAAATTGATGATGCTTAATTTTACCTTGTGTGCCATCAGGGGGGCTGATGAAGAGCAATTGAAGGAGCTGGGACTGTTTAGTTTGAGGAAGAGGAGGCTGAGGGGAGACCTCACTCTCGACAACTACCTGAAAGGACATTGTAGAGAGGTTGGTGCTGGTCTCTTCTCGCAGGTAATTAGCGATAGAACAAGAGGGAATGGCTTCAAGCTGCAACAGGGCAGGTTTAGACTGGACATTAGGAAAGAATTCTTCACAGAAAGGGTGGTCAGACCCTGGAATAGGCTGCCCAGGGAGGTGGTTGAGTCGCCATCCCTGAATGTGTTTAAGAGTCATTTAGGTGTGGTGTTGGGGGATATGGTGTAGGGGAGAACTTTGTAGAGTGGGGTTGATGGTTGGACTCGATGATCCCAAAGGTCTTTTCCAACCTGAATGATTCTATGATTCTATGACTGTGTTATGTCTAATTCGGTGCAGAACAGGTAATGAGAGTTCTTCTTTGTGTCTGGTTCTTGCAGTACAACAGAGCCCTCAGAAAGGGGGCTGGGGTGGGCTCAAGGCTGCGGTGTTTGCTCTCTCTCTGAGGTGGCCAGATCAGATCCTGCTTATTTGGGTGTTGTCAGGCGTTGGGGAAGTGGGAGGTCTGGTTTCTCCACGTTTGGGCGCCCGTGAGAGCTGGGCCACCGTTTACTGCAGCTGGTGGGCACATGGTGTGGTGTAGAGCAAGGAGAGGAGGCACCGTGCGAGGCTGGAACAAAGAAAGCAGGTGGCTTTGTGCTTGGTCAAGACTGACAGAGAAAACATTTGCTCTGTTTTTTAATTTCAATTTTTTTGGTGTAAATAAATTATTCAACATGTGTCGTCACAAAATGCCAAAAGGAAGGTGGACCCTGAGAAGAGTCCCCCCAAAGCAGATGTGTGCGTCCCTACAGATGTGTACCTGTACAGATGTGTACCTGATAACGTAGCAGATGCTGCAGAAGGGGTTTGCTGGGTGTAGCTGTGACAGAATCCACAGAGAAAAAGAGAAATTATGTATTACAACCAATGTGACTGCCTGAATTCCTTGTTTTGATGTTTACTGTGGGTGTCAAGGATGTATAAATGCAAACAGCACATTCATGAATTATTTTGGGTTGCTAGTAGGTTTCTGAAGAAAATCATTTGTAATGAGCTTTATTTATGCACCAGAAATAAAGATGGGATTAGGAGAATATTGAACTGTAAATGCACTGGTGATTTTTTGGCTTTTGTGCGTAGCACAGAGAATCTCATCATTTATCTCCGCTCTGATCTTGAATATGCAGAGCTGGCTGTGCCTTTTGTGCAGCAGCTATTTTAGTTAGCAGCAGTCTGGCCTTGAGTCTGTGAGGCGGGCTCGTTGCAGAGGCGGCAACTTGCCTCCGTGGGCCTCTCCCTGTGGTCCTGCCGCCGGCTCTGAAGCTTTGCCGGGCTTTGTTAGCGTACCCTGACCCAGATAGTTCCTCCTCTGCCTTTGGCGGTGCTCGGCTCTCTAATGCTCTGGTCGCGTGGCCTGATTTACCTGCTTCTGCGCCGTGGACGTGGTCACGCACGTGGTTTTACTCTCTGGCTTCTTCCAGGCTGGAGGAAGGTCCCGCAGGTGAGGAGGACAACTGGTGCGTGCGAAGGCTGGATGAAGAGGGGATCGAGCCAGGAGCTGCTTGAGGCATCTCCACCACGAGGAGTCTGTTTTGGCAGGAGGAGGAGATACCATCCCTGGAGATTTTGCTTCCCAGATCTCCTTCTGGGGTTAGAGTGGTGGGAAGACCCAGCAATGACTTGCCAAAGGCTACCTTGAGTCTTTCATTTGCCAAGTCATTTTAAGGATGTGGTTTTTAGACAACTGAAAGGCTCATGTGCGGTGAGGTGGAGTGTCAAGGGCAGTCTTGACGCACGTGAGGAAAGCCTCTAGCTGAGGTGATTTACCATATGAAAAAACTGAAAATATGCTTTAGCACCTCCTGAACAGGGTGCATCCACACGTTACGTGTGGCCACTGCTCACGCAGGGCATGGGCTAATTTACTGAAATCTGAGTTTAGGGTGTACGTAGATCCTCGTATTGACATGCCCTTTTTTTTGCTGCAGAGGAAGGATGCATCAGATAATCTTTGGAGTTGTGTTAGATTAGGATATTTGCTCTTTGCTGTTGCATTTAAGCAGGAGTGTGGAACATCCTTCAGTGATGAGTATGTTGGTGCCATGGCATGCACGGTGCTGAGACCAGTCACAGCCACAATCTCAGTTTCACACAGGTGCAGACAGTAAATATTTTTTCTTAGCAATTTCAGGCTGATACATTTAAAAGGAATGTAAGGGTGTCTTTTGTTTGCCTGTTTATATGCGCTGTGCATACTGGTTTTGGACGTGCTGGAGTCACCGAGGAGCCGTGTGTTTTGGACTGACCCATAGTGTTGCTCGATGTGATCTGAACCACTTGTCTTCACATAGGTTGGGTTCACGGAGGTGCTTTCCTTACAGTCACCGAGTCTGGGAAGCGGCTTCTTAAACTCTACCTGTACCCTTGAGTGTTAAATGTACGGTGTTTGGAATGACTCTGATTGAGGAGGTTTGGTGTTGGTTTCTCCTGGTTGGTGTCATCTTCCCAGTATAGATGTTACGAGGGATGTGGATGTTGTTGGTGGTTTATTGGGGTTTTTTTGGAGTTAATTTTTTAGCTTGAAGGTCTGTTTCGTCTTATTTAGCCTTTTAGATTCTGCAAAACAGCCTTGCCCCTTGTTGGGCTGCCTGGGACCGTACTTTCACTTTAATTTAGTCACCTTGAAAGGGGACTGCCAAAAACAAAGGCAGGATCCAGCGATGGGGATTGATGGGGATCAGCTTACACCAAATCGGCATTGTTGCTTGAGAATATCTCTTGCCGTGAGAGAAGCTTGAAACCTGCAGGGTGTCTTTTTATGAAAAAAGCAAAATATATACTTATTTGTATGCATAGACCACCTAGGGGAGTTTCTTTTGAATTTTGCACTGTTTTAAACACTCATTGATGTGAGTGCTTATTGCAGAAGCAAGGACAAATAAGATGTGCGGTAGCTGAAAGGGCCATTTTTGTCTGGAGGTGCACAGGACCGGACTAAACAAGATTCGTTAGAATAAGCTGAAGGAGGAATAACTGCGGTGACATGTCACCTGCCAGCGCGGCCATCCAGGACCTCGGAAGTCAGAGCAGTCTTATCTTAACACCTTTGAATGGATGACAAACACTTCTGTAAGGTGCTTCCTGAGCTCCGGAGGACAGAGATTGTATGTGGGGGGGTAAGTATGAATTCATAAATATTTGTGTATTGCTTTATTAGAAGATTATTAATTTCTCTTTGTCCTCCTTCCCCTCATTGATGTCCAGCTCTAGGATGTTACTCACCAATCCTTGCACAGAGAGCTAATAATTCCTTCTAGGCTTGACGAACCTTCTCGGTGTTGGACAGGGTGGGCAAGAAACAGTTGCCCAACTGTCTCATTGGGTTGACTTTTGGGATGGGGGAATCACCGTTTCTTTGTGATGTTTGCAAGAACCCCCAAAACACAGTCGGAAGGGAGAAAAATATTTAGATCTGGACTCTGATAGATCGTATTGCAGAGAGTGTACGTACTTTATAGCTTGCCTGCAAAGTTTTGTGTCTCAAATTGTGCAGTGGAAGAGTGTAATTGTTTTACTGGAGTCTCATAAAGAGATGAAATAGCACTACAAGAATTTCTGAAGAGGAGGTATATGGTCTAACTTCTAGAAATGAGATGGGAGGTTCTTTTAGGTCCCTCTACGACCTTGGGCCACTTAATTTTATTTTCTAGGTGTTAGTGCAGTAAAAATGTGAAACTTAAGCAGAACTTTTCATGTCGAAGGCTCACAGGGCGGCGTGGGATTTCTGTGCCCAGCACACTGAATTGAAGCCGACTCTAGGGTGGATTGTAACAAGCTTTTAAGACTTGAGCGGTAGCTCAAAAGTAATTTGATATATTCAAAAGCAGCGGGAGGAAATGTTAGTTCAGCAAATTATGGCCGCTAATGTGATGTGAAAAGGTCACCCAGTAACCCACCCAAATCTAACAGCACCGCTTAACAGCTTGGCAGGGATACTGCCAGGTACCTGAAAGTTTGGGTAAAAATTTATAAATAACCTTTAAACAGAAATTGTAAGAGCTGAGAGGTTGCTGCATGCCCTCCCTAACCATGCACTTGAGTTTAGAGTTTTATTATCTTTCAGTGCAGATTTCTGCTAATGAGTTTAAGAGTAGCCATAAGCTTTGGTGGGTGCCTTCTTTCTCTACTCCTCCCCTCCTCGCTCAGCAAGGCATTCTGAGCCTCGGATTTGAAATCCTTGGGTTCTTCTTAAAGATGGTCGAGAGCAACGCTGCCATGGTGTGGGATGCTTTTGCTTTTACTTTGAGGGGGAGGCGTGTAGGCTGGATATATCTTTATATCAACTACCAGTCAGTGTTGGCATAACTTGCTTCCAGGCGTTATTTCAAGCCTTTTCTGCTCCCTTTCCCTGCCCCTTCCCCTGGAGGGATGATGGCCCTGTACCGTTAACTCAGGCCACTTAACTAGAGTAAGTTTTGGGACCTCGTTCCTTGCCCTGAGGTTGTCTGAAGAAAAATGTGCTTCCAGGAGTTTCCTGGAAACCTTGTGGGCAGGAGCTGCTGCTGGAGAGTATCTGGGGGCACACAGGGGTGGGAAATAGGGTGCCAGATGTGCTGGTCTGCTCTAGTGGCTATCAGATGCTTTAGAGAGTGGTTCTTTGAATTGTTGTGAAGGGTTTGATTGTTTTTTGTTGTTTTTTAAATGGCCTCAATCACCGTGGTTTGTAAAATTGATTCCTTGCTGCCTTTTCCCCAGAAGGTACCATTACACGTGAATAGACCTTTCAAATTCAGCTCCATTGAAAATAATGGAATTAGTCTGTGCTGTTGTTCCCATTAAGGAGATCAATCTTGTTTTCAAAACCCCTGTGCTTTTGAGAAGAGCAGAACTTGACAGAAGGATCTACCTTTCTGCTGGGCAGAATTCCCCTGGAGACATCTGCTCTTGGTGGGCATCCCTTGATGTCCGCTTTCCTGTTTGGGGGAGATTTGCAGTGATTTTGGAGCTGGCATTTCCTTGAGTAGCTTTATGCTGTTGCTTTTGTTAGTTTTTAATGTTGATCCCTTTCCACTCTTCCTTTATCTTTTATGACATTTATGTCAGGTCATGGACAAATAGTTATGAGCTCCACGGTTTTATTTTTGGGAGTGCTATCCTCACTGAGCATAACTAGCAGACTGTATTTCAAAATTGTCTCCTGCTTTTCCTCCGCCAGAACTCTTAACTGCTCCTCTCTGTTCATTCAGAACAGCTTATTGCTGCTGTTGGGTCTTTGATGGCCTCTTTCCAAGGCTTCTTAGCCCTTTTAGAGCCAATTCTTTGCTTTCCCTTGTTGGACACTGAGTCGTTGGGGTGTCCTCGATGATTTGTTGACCGGAGGCTGTGGATCCGTGGGAAGCCATGGATTTCTTCTCGATAATCCTGAGTAATGCAATATTGTGTTGGCTGCTTTGCTTTTCATATTACCCTATCTGTTCTGCTGTATTTTTATGTATATTAAAAATATACATATATAAAATAAACAAGGAAGTTTCTGTAGCAAATAAATCATTGTTGAGAGAGGGCAAAATGACACTAAATTGGCAGCTTTATGGAAGGTATGATGCCTTTGATTGATTTGTTGTCACAGAAATGTAATGTACTAAACATGATGAAGATTAAGGATGTTAAGATGGTTAAAATTCAAGTTGCATAAGTGTTTGGTGTTAGCTTCAGAGCCTCTTCCAGAATTTTAATTTTGAAAATGCAAAATATTTGTTTTATGCTATTCCTTAGGAGCCCTCTAGATGTTTTGGAAATTTTGAGTTCTTAAAAAAAAACAACAAACAAACCCCAGTCTGAAGGTATTTAGTATTCACAGTTTATGAATTAGGTAGAGACACATTATTTTTTTGTGATTAATAGTGAGCTTCTGAGATGCATTAGACACTATTTACAGAAACTGAGCACCAGAAATAATAGTAGCATTATCCTGAACCTCGTAATTACTCTCAGGGTCCAATTTTACTTTGTATCTAATGTTCAAGAAATAATAGCAGCGTATTTTTCAGTAAATGATTATTTAGGTATTTAGATAGATACATGTACAGCAGGAGAAAATATTAGTTAAACTAAACAATGCCTTTTGAGGGCACTAGGAATTCTTTTTTTCTTGGTTTTTTGGGTTTTTTTTACCTTTTGCTCTGTCTTTTGTAACCACACCCTCTGCTCCCACTCTCTCCTTCCTCCTTTTCTTCTTGGAGGCAGGAGTTCACAGAAACAAATACACGGGTTTTGTATGGAATCCCAGTTGGAGTCCTCCTCAATGCCCTGCATAAGTGACCTTTCAGAGCCTTTTATTGCTCTTATCTGCCTGCTTTGGCCTCCATCCGCTCCACTTCCCCTCTTTCCAGCTGCTAATAAATCCTAGTTTACGTAACAAAGCAGAACAGAAAGGAGCCTACAGACAACCCTGAGACGTTGCTCCATCCCCTCTGAGATCCTGCCCATTTGCTTACTGCAGGGAGCCATCAGGTGGACACTTCTCCAGGAGAACACAGCCACACTCCTCACTTGGCCTGGGTGGTGTGCGGCACCTGAATGTACAGCACCAACCATCTGGACCCTCCTCTTCCCCTGCGTGACATACAACTCACTCGCCCCCACTTCTGTGGCCATTTCTCATCCTGCCAGTTGTCTTTCTAGCAAGAGCCCTCCTACAACCTGTGCTTGCTTGACTTCCATCACTTCTTTCCTGAACACTCAAGTAGACATCTCGCTTTCTCTCCTGGGGAGACTTCTCTCCATATCTCCACAGATACTACAGTATCTTTCTTAATCATCTCCTTCACCTTGATGCTGAAGAGGAGAAAAAAATTGAAATGCCCCAAACCTGGCAATAGTTAAGCTGGTGACAAATGACTGTCATATTGATCAGTGTAGTCTGCTTGTTTCTATTCCCCTCTCTCTTTCACAGCCGTATAAAGAGGGACTGTGAAGTGTTTGAAATCATCTCCCTCCCCGTTCTGCACCCGTAGCCAGGACTTATGGTCGGTCATCACCACCATGAGCTCTGCAGTTGTAGGGAAGACTGAGGAACATGTTTTTGGACGTGTTGGCAGATGATAGAGACCCTCAGGCTTGTCTGACCATGGTAATTTGTCAAAAACTCCAACCTTCGCTGGGACTTTGCTTTTGAAAGCTGCTCTGTGTTAGTGAAGCTGAGGCCGTGAGGGCCCTTGTTTTCCTTGCAAAGACAAACTGAGATGTTTTAGGCAAGAATTTTGTTGTTAGGCCCTGCCAATGCAACAGGTTTTGTGTTGTCCATGGGCGCTTCTTGCCCTGAAAACACACAAGATGAATTTAAAATTTCCATTTACTGTAGCTGTATTTTGCTGTTCTTTTCTGCATGTGGGAGGGAACGAGGCTTTATTTGCAGAACACTCAGTAGCCCCATCTCAGGTACTTCATGTGCTGCAGACGCACAGCGACTGCATGGAGAGGGTGACCCTGAAGGAGAAGGTTGGCTGTGGATGGAGGAGGTCCTGCTCCTAGCTGTGTCGCCGACTGCCATGAATCCAGCTTGCTTTTCTTGGTCCCCTTTTTTCCGTCTTTCCCCTTTAAAGGTTTTTGGATGTCGATGGTCTCTTTTGCTTGCGTGGTGGACCCTAGCTGACACCAAAACCCTTCTGTGCTACCTAAGTGTGCTCCATCCACGTGGTCACCCATCGCGATGGCCTTCCACCGTCGTGCTGGGACAGAATGAGATGGGTTTTAGATCTGCTGCTGCTTCAGTGTGCAACTCATAGACAGTCCTTGCTACTGCTTTGATGGAAGTGGCATCAGGACCATGAAAGCTCATCTCACATGTTGATGTCTAGGCTGAGTTTGTCAAGTCCTTGCGCAGCGGAGGGGGCCTTCATGACTTGCAAGCAGAGGAGACTTTGAGATGAAAGTCACTAAACGACAATAAATGGGGAGCTCCAAGGTATCATTTTCAGAACTGCATTTCAGAGTACAGCAGCTCTTTAAACTGATTTCAGCAATGAATAATTAAAGCGTAAAATACAAGAAGAGTAAATATTTCATTAAAATACTAAACAGAAGCTACAAAATCTGTTGAAGACAAAGGAAGCTTTATTTTTTCCCTTCTTCCCCGCTCTTTCTCTTTATCCTCCTGTGTGGAGAACCTTGGTCTGGAGAGAAGGAAGCAGGGGATGCACAGCCGTCAAACTGATTTTGGAGACTAGAAATCCCTCCTTACTTATTAACCGCTCTCTTCTGAATCGTCCTTCACAGATTAACTTGTGGGTGCAATGATTCAGATAATATTACACCTATTTACTTTCCTGGAAATGTCTGTGGACCTTGTAAACACAGGAGGCTGGGAGGCTTCGTAGCTGTTCTATTGAGAAAATAAACATGTTCAAGCTCCAGTCAGAAGTTGTGTTCAATGGTAGTTAATTAGCGGCTAAAACCCAGGAATATATGGAGCTGCATTGTATATTTGCTATTAAAATTAATAAAACCTTCACAGAAAATGGCTGATTAAGAAATTGAATGATACTAGGCAGTAAATAAAAAATAAAGCAAGTCCTTAGAGTAATTTTTCCAGCCTCCCCTGCCATGTTCTGGACTTTTACAAAATGTAAAATTATTTAGGGTCTCTGCAGTTAGAAGTCAAATTAGATACCGGTTGAGGCTGTGTTTATTAATCAAGACTAGTAATTACAAAGTGCTGTTCATTTCCAAGAGGTATTCAAGCAATCCTCGCTGAAGCCCAGCAAGAATGAATAGATAATATGTATTACTGGTAGATGGAGAATGAGCATTCAAGGTTGATGAAGATCTAATTTCCATTTTAAAATGAAACCAAATCTAATCTGAGGAATTAGAAGCAATAAGGACAATGCGTTAAAGGGTATTTATAGGCAGTGTTGATCTCTCTTCTGCACTGAAGCCTGCCAGGCCCCTACGTCAGGAGGACCTGCCTCCTACCTCATCAAATGATGGCAAAAGCAGATCCGTGTGTCATGGCTGATGTGGATGTGATGACGTGTCCATCACAGACTTACAGAATCACAGAATGCTGTGGGGTTGGAAGGGACCTCTGGAGGTCATCCAGTCCAACCCCCTGTCAGAGCAGGTCTACCCAGAGCAGGTTGCACAGGAATATGTCCAGGCAGGTTTTGAATGACTCCGCAGTCGGAGACCTTACCTGGGAAAAGGTCTTCTCTAACCACTGGTTTTCCTGTATTTGAGCAAAAGGCACCAAGTGCTTCCATAGCCTCCCCCCTGCCATCCCTCCCAAGGATCAACGTGGGTCTCACGTGCTGGACCAGGTTTCACCAAAAACGTAATCCTGAGATAGTTTCCGATCTTTTTTTTCCCCATGATTGTACTGAGCGCTGCCCAGAGCCGCTCACTGAGAATTGCTCGATGAGTCACCCTGGTTCTGATGTCAGAGGTCACTTGGGATTAAATTCAATAAAAAGACTTGTCTGCTGCAGCATCGTATTTCTAAGTGCTTGGGTCCCTGAATGGGGCCCCAAAATGTGGGTTAAATACAGAGTGTCTAGAAGAGTTTAACACTGGATAGGGTGATTAATTGAAAAAAAATAATTAAAAATATTAATAATAATTTTAAAAAGAAAAAAAAAGAGCAGTGAAACCAACAGAGTCGAATGTGAATGTGAAATCCTGTTGGTCCCCGACCCCTTGGGACTGGGTGCCTGGAGCACCTTCCAGAGCTGGAGAACATGCCCAGGCAGGAGGGGTCCGAGGGGGCAGAGTTGGAGAGATGCAGAAGGAAGCTTTGGGCTCAGTGGTGTAGGGAAAGTGGCCATGAGCTGAGATACCTGCAGATTTAGGGGGCTACCACACATGTGGGCTCAGGATCCTTGAGTGAGGTTAGCCCAAGCCCCCTTGTAGGCACTAAATCCCACTCCATGCAGCCTCTTAACCCGAGCGCTTAAGTTGCTCCTCCAGAGAAGTCACAAGGGAATTCTGAATATTGGCTGATGCTTGTCAAGCATTTGAAGATTAAATATGCTGCGTGTGAACAAGTTTTTGCTTTTCTTGTATTGAACTTGGATAGCGAGGTGATGAGCACGGTATAAATATCTAGAGAGAGAAATGCTGAGCATAATAATTTTTATTGATCTCAAAAGCTAAAAAGACCTTTCTACAACTTTCTGCTTTTTTGGCGTCTGATTACTCATTTATGTCCATATAATCGTGCAATTATCTTTTCAGCAGAAGAATTGGGAGGAGGAGATCATCATTTTAGTAAAACTGTAATTCCTGAGATAATGGTTAGTTCCTTCCAGTTGTTTGGTTTAAGGTGAAAACAAACGGTGACTGGTTTTGGGTGGGATTCACACGTTGCATCTGTTTTGAGCAGTGGTTGGCTCTGCAGCAACAGTGGTTTCCAGGCTAATGCTTTGTTTTATTTATGATAAACCTCTGCTTAGAAGACCTTTTAGAGTTTGGGGTTTTTTTTGTCATTGTTGGTTTGTGTTGTTTTTTTTTTTAAGCTAACATTATTAAAAAAAACAGTCTAAAAACAATGGGCCCTTATCCTTGAGATAAGCTTTTTATAAATGTGATTATTTTTTTTTTTTCTAAACAAACAAACCCCTTTAATTATAAAGGATTGCAGCTTTCAGATAGCACTGGTGTGATTTAATTTGCCACTTGCTCTCATTATCTGAGTCACTCCCGGGGAAGAAAATACGGATAGTGGAATGTACTTCTGCTAGGTGTGCTGCAGGAAGACTGATACTTCTCTGTTGCACTGGGGTAGCAATATCTTGAAGTGTTTGTTCCTGATGTGTTAAAAACACATAAGCCTTTTCAATTNTCACTCCCGGGGAAGAAAATACGGATAGTGGAATGTACTTCTGCTAGGTGTGCTGCAGGAAGACTGATACTTCTCTGTTGCACTGGGGTAGCAATATCTTGAAGTGTTTGTTCCTGATGTGTTAAAAACACATAAGCCTTTTCAATTTAAGATATGTGAAGAGTCCGACAGTTATTAGTCTTTTTGCTAATTTTTTATTATTTTCTTCTTTTTTTTTTTTTTTTAAGCTGTCACTATCTCTGAAGTGCAAACCAGTTTTGGAAATGTTTTGAACTGGCTTGATTAAAATGGGCTTTCCTTTACGGAGTCTTTTGATTAGCTGAAGTAGAATATTGCAAAGCTATTCCCACGAGAAATGGTCTGGACTGGATCGCCCCTGAATATAGGGATGCAGCCCCACGTGGGGTGGAAATACACACTTATTAGGGAGGTTCCTGTTAAATACCCTACAAATACTGATGTGTTAGTTCCAAGCTACTCACGGAGACACTTTGTCTAGTGCTGGGAGAGCAATCGCCCAGCAGCTGTGCTCGAATTCCTTTCAACACAGTTGTGTCTCAGTTCTGCTCGAGGCGAGCAGATGATGCTCCACGGCTTGACAAGACCGTGTCCCGCAGGGACGGAGTTGGGCGAGTGAACTGACAGAAGTTCTAGTTCACAAAATGGGCTGGAAATATTGATTCTGGTAGCGGGGGTGTGAAATAAAGAATTCCCGTTTCTGCGGAGAAGGAAGAGGCCACCATGTTGAGCAAACGCTCGTCCCTTCAGAGCAGGCTCCAGAAGGAGCGATGCATCTTCATTTTTTTCTTCTCTTTTTTTTTTTTTTTTTTTTTGATATGCACTCAAAATATTTAAAGGTTGCATGTGGGGGGAAAAAAAAACAACCCCACAAAAAAACCACAATTAAAACATTAGTTATTAGTGCTGAGAGTATTTTGAGTCATTTTTGTATTTAATCGGCTGTAATTAAATACTCAGTGAACACAAAATTAGGTCATATATTATGTAAATAGGATGAGACATCCACTAGCTCTAGCAACAAATGCTTTGGAGTCCTTAAGGGTACGATTTGCGATTGGACTCTTGGAGCCTAATTGGTTCTGTCTGACCCCGATTTCCTCCTCTGCCACGTGCCCACCTGAACGCAGAGCCCACGCTGAGGAGGACATGGGGGGAGACCCACCAGAGGTCATCTGCTGCCTCCACCTGCAGCTCGAGAAGCTTCCTCCCTGCTGGATCATCTTCTCAGAGGTTTGAGATGAGCTATACCTGGGGGCAGGCTTTCTCCATGCCCCCAGTCCGCCTAATCTTCTCTGCTGTGGTCCAGCCAACTGACTTGAGTGCATCCTTCAGATGAGGGCAGAATGATTTTAGGTATATTAAAAAAAAAAAATAAATTAATAGGTGCTTAACCGTCACGCTGAGCGAGGCTTGGGGCACTCGGCGCTGCCCGGGATCATGCCCTCCATTCTCTTAACATGACACTTGATAACTTCTGCTTTAGCATTCATAATTACAAATGCCAAACCTGATTTTGCTCCCTTTGAGGATAGCGGGGAGCAGTAACAGGTCCATTATTATTAGTCAGAACAATTATGTAGCCCTTAAAGAAAGGGGAAAAAAAATAATTAAAAACCGGAACTGTTGGATTCTGCTTTCTTGCGACAGGGACTTGTGCGCTGTGAGAAGCAGCGTTTCGTGGCAGTCTGAAGCCACCTCATCCTCGTGTCCTCCTCTCATGGCAGTCTTTGTTTCCATCCCCAGAAGTGGCTCTCGAGGAGCAGCACTGTCCTCCCCTGTTCCTTTCTCCCCAGCTCTCCCGGGTCTCGCTTTTCAATCTGAACACGAGCCTCTGCAGGTACGAGGCACGTGGAGAAAGATGCTGGTGGCTGAGCGGGGAAGCGAGAAGGAAAAACTGCAGGTAGCTTTCTTCCTAGCCTCTCCTGGTCCTCCACCATCCGTTTGTTTCCCATTCTACCCTATTTTGTTTCCTGGTTGAAAGAGGCTGCAGTTCAGAGCTGACTTGGAGATGATACATCAAATATTCAGTTTGAGTCCTTCAGGTATTAGTTTTCTAGAGGGTGTGCGGCTCGGTGCTGCTCGTGTTCTTCAGGTGATGGAAGAGATAGATTTCAGTCCATTATATTTTGAGTTTTTAAGAGAGATAATGTCTTCTCTAGCCTCCCTTCTTTTGTGCCCCCCCCCCCCAACCAAAGCACCTTTATTTTACAGAATTTCCTCCTTAGCCCACAAGTGTTTCCTCGTAGATCCTCAATAAAGCAGGGTAGGTTTAACTTGGTAAGAAGAGACCAGCCTTGTCATCGGGAGCGAGGGCAATCCATGGGGAGGCGCGGTGGGATCTCCCAAACCCTAGCATGGGGCATTGGAATGAGTCTGTAAAAGGGAAATCAATCAGCACCTTACCGTAAGGGAGGTGGCGTGTGATTTTTATACCTTGGTAGCTTTTTTCCAAACTCACGATGAGACAGGAAGATCCTGGCCTTTTCTGAGGGCTGGGCACCTTGGATGAATCTGGCTGGAGTCGCAGGCTCTCGGCAGCACCAGCCGCTTCTCTCGCCTCTCGTAGCTCTGAGTGGCAAATTGTACAGTTGCCTCCCTCGATTTGCCTTGCTGTGTTACCCCTGCATTGGGGATATAATACCTGGCATGTGCGGTCCAACATCTATAAGTGAAAAGCCAATTTATCTGGCTCAGCTGTGATAAACCTGCGTGGACCTTTAAGGTGTGTTGATGTATTGCAGCCGAGGGCAACTTCTGGGAGGTGGTGGGTGTGATTCTGGGCACAGGATGTTAGTTACCGTTTGCTTTCGGTGATAATAACTGCTGGGGGACAAAATGAGTCAGTCTGGAGGGGCTGAGGACCCGATATTTCACTTTCAAACTTCTTTCTTGCTGGGTGGGTCAGGCTTGGCTGCTTTCGGCTTCGTGCCGTCGGGAGGCATGGATTTGGCTTATCAAGCAGCGCTGGGCTCGCTAAGTGGCTGGCAGACATTATAGAAAAGCGAGATGCTATTCATGCTGCAGTGGATAAGAAGTTGGAAAGCATTGGTTTAAGATTGCAAGAGGCTGAGAGGAAAATTGAAGTCATGGAGATAACGATCATTGGACCTAATGCTGCTCTTGCTGAGAATGCCAAAGACCAGGTTGTAAGGCGTGTAGAAGTCCAGTTGATGATCTGGAAAATAAGTGCAGATTGAGTATTATCATCTTGGTGGGAGAATCTTGTGAATATATTGACGGAGAAGCAGAGAGATTCATGCGTTTGTGGCGGGGCGCTGGTCGAGCTGCATAAATGCTGGGTGAAATAGTGCTTCAGTGTGCTGTATGGGCATCACCTCAGTGACACAGGAAACTGCTAAACAGGGACTTCCCGGGACAAGAAATCAGTGAATATTATTAGATGACACAGTGACTTCAAACTGGTCTGTATGTTTCAACTCCAACAAAAAAAAACCCTATGTTTTTTTTCACGAAGTGTCGAGGAATTGTTCAGTCTCTAATCTCAGGAGGTAATTTTAATGCTCTGTGAGTTCTGTGTGTCATTTGGATTTGACTTTTTCTGATATATACTGAAAAAAAAAAGAAGTTTAAAATTGTTCTCACTGAAGAGCGTCTAGGGTACTCCCCCTTCTTATTGCCAACAGGTTATCATTTAATAAAACACTTTCTATTTATATACAGACTGGCAGAGAGAGAAATCTGGACTATAGTTGGTGCCATAGGCTGACATCTTTTCTTTTTTTTTTTTTTTTTTTTAAAGAGAGAGGAGAATGAGATTTTAGGTTGAACTGTTTTTACCAACTGCATTATGCGCCAATAGGTGGTGAATAGATAACATCTTCTCAGTTGTACGCACAATCGGATTTTATCCTCCAGCAATGGAGATTTTGTGTGCAGCTGCTGACAGAAGATTTTATTTGCCTGACAAAGGCCCCTGTGGACAGAGAGGTTTTTCCCCATCGCCAGGAGTGGTCCTTCAGCACATTTTGGGACTGTCCACCTTCAGAATTGATCCTTCTCGAAGGTCCACTGATTTCTTCCAACCTATTAAACATCCCCTATTTAAAAAAAAAATAAATCTAATATAAAAATTACCATCCTGACCTTTTCCTCTGGGGTTTTGCAGTTGCCTTGACCTGCTTTCCTCTCCCTGGGACACCAGTGATGTGTCCCACTGCCCCGGGCTGGGAGGGAGTTGGGAGGGCAGCCACGACGTCGTGCTGGGTGTGTGTCTGCTCCTGGTTACACGCTTGCCTGGGGAGGGGTGTGAAAAGGAGCAAAGGGGTTAACCAGTCATTCTTCTGGGCTATGCCTTTGTGCTGGATCTCGTGTGCTGATACTGGTCGTTCCTCGCACACGTGCCGTGGGTCTCGCTGTGTGTCAGGTTTATACCCTTCGAGAGCGAGAGATGGTGTCCCCTTCCTTCTCTGCAAAGGCACAATAAAAGTGTGGTGTGTTAATTGGTCCCATCTTTTCACATTGCTTGGGATTTCAAACTTTGTTTTCCTGATATGAGAACAGATAGATGCTGGAACTTTTCCTTTGGCCTGGGGCTTTTGATATTAAAAGAGAATTTGGAAACCAAGGATTATATTCCAGCCAAAGGATGATTTAACATACTGTGAGGTCTGATGATTTAAAAGATTAAAACCTTTCCTGGTCTTAACTGTTCTTATGTTTTGCTTTTCCCTGAAATGTCCATAAAGTGGATGGAGTTTATTGCTTATGGGGGTCTGGTCTCTGTGACACCTCTCCATGCAGAACCTGCGGGTCTCTGTCAGAGTGATGCTTCTCAGTTCACTCCAGCATCGCAAGCGGTCAGTGGGGTCTCCATGCTCTTATTTATTAATATCTGTATCTCAGTCATGCTGTGGCACATGATGTGTGGTGAAAGAGGGTCTGCTGGACCAGCTCCTCCCCAGGAGATGAGGAGGAACGGAGGAGGAAAAGCAAACAGGGCAATTAACTCCTCTCAAGAAGGACAAAATGTTTGTTGTGCTAAAAATACACGGCCACATTGCTGATACTACATTTGATGGCAGCGTCACTGAGCTATTTCAAGATGATGAATGGGAGGGGTAGGGATACAGATCTGCTTGGGGAGATGTGGTGGCCTAAAGCCTGCTGAGGGCCCAGGAGAGCAGTAGACAAGGTGAGGTCCACCAGGCAGCGTGCTGGGGCTCCGTCACCCCGGGGAGGACATCCCTGTCTGCCTGGGCTGGTTTTGAGGGGCTGAGCAGAAGTGGTTTCAGTGGGGAGATGTGAAGAGTGTTGAGGGACACACAGTACATGGAGGTGTGCATCATCCCACAGCAGTGGGATGCCTTCAGCTCCTGGGCAGCCATCTCCACAGAGCCTGTAAATTCACAACGGAGGCACGGAGCGTGCAGGGGCTGAGCTGCTGTCCAGCCTTGGAGTAATTTTAGTATATATTTGTATATATTTGCAGCTGCTTTGTGTGACTCAAGAGGCAGTGGGGGAACATTGGGAGACCTTATAGCAGCTTTCCAGTCCCTAAAGGGGGCCTACAGGAGAGATGGGGAGGGACTCTTGATCAGGGAGTGTAGCCATAGGACGAGGGGAATGGTTTTAAAGTGAAAGAGGGGAGATTTAGATGAGATCTCAGGAAGAAATTCCTTGCTGTGAGGGTGGTGAGAGCCTGGCCCAGGTTGCCCAGAGAAGCTGTGGCTGCCCCATCCCTGGAGGGGTTCAAGGCCAGGTTGGAGGGGGCTTGGAGCAACCTGGTGTGGTGGGAGGTGTCCCTGCCCAGGGCAGGGGGTGGCACTGGATGATTTTTAAGGTCCCTTCCAACCCAAACCATTCTATGATTCTATGCCCTGTGGCTACCTGCTTCAAAAGCTTCCCTGGCCAGCAAAGCTTCCTGTCTTTCTGCTGGATGTGGCTTTTGGTTTAACTCCTCAGCTTTTCTGTGCCGCACCAGCAAGCTCAGGAACCTGTTTCTGTGCGCCACTTATGATGTAGAAGATGTTTTTGATTACCTGTGAGATTGCTTAGGAAATTTCAGTGCTTTGTTGTATTGCACATGCTCCTAATACATTTACAAGCAAAGCCACACACTGGGACAAAACTAGGTCACTGGTAGACTCCTTACTGGACAGATGTTTAATTTTCCTAATTCACCCTCTATATTAAGCAACGGAATTGTAATTTTAGGGGTAGCCGAATCTTGCTGACTGCGGCTGATTTTTATTGTGGATCCTTCAGAAGGCTGAATTTTAGAGGCACAAAATGAGAGTTTTTCGTACATGGGAGAAAGAGGGATATTTTGTCTTTGACTCTCAGTGGGAGGTCACAGCCTTTTGTGCTGGCAGCTCTGAAACCAGCACAAACTGGGGTGATTAGCTCCCTTTTCTAATGAGTACACAAAGCTGATTGTGAATGAGCCAGTGGGTTCATTGTGCAACCTTGGCCTGCGTTTAATCCTTTATGTGAGACCCCCTTTTTTTACAGAGGGACAGCAATTGGAATCCAATTTACACCGGGGCCCGGCTTTAAATCTCCTTACGCTGGCGATACTACTAATCAATGAAATTGAAATTCAATTGCTGTTAGGAATCTCTTCCCTTCACTTACGCCACTCACAGCTTTCTGCTGTGCCGGGTGTTTTAAGAGAGATGAAGCCCTTAAGTGGGAAACACTTTGTCTTCCTAATACAAGAATAAACAATGTCTCGCTTCTTGGCAAAACACATCCCAAGTACTGTGTAACAAGCAGGAGAGATCTTAAAAGTCCATCAAGAGACGTTATGGTAATTTTGCAAGAACGACCACCTTGCTTTTAGTGAGAATTATCTAAATATGAAGATAAAAGGGAGAAGAAAGGGAGCTTGACGTGTAGAGAGACACATGAAAGGTTTCGGGAGAGGCTTTCTGTGCTGCACGGAGATAGGAGTGGGTGAGTTTTCTGGCAAGCACCTTAACATCAAGAAGAGCTTCTTCCTGTTGGGATTTCACTCCAACAAGCAGGACTTGTTAAATCAGGTGTGGGGTGCATCCCAGATCAGTGAGTGACAAAGAGGAGACTCCATCTGCATCGCTTGTTTTCTTTTCAAGGAACACTGTGAATGCTGATTAATCAGCCCCTCCCAGCAACCTTGGGAACTACAAAATTATTGTTTTGAAGGAACTTTCCTATGTTGCAATCAAGGAACTCAGACACAGAAAGATAAAACCAAGTATCTAGGAGCATTAGCGTTTGGGCACCACCGTGTGTGATGGGGAGGGGATGATTTCAGAAGCCCTCAATGTCCATCTTCTGGAAACTAAGGAGTTGAAATATCTCACCTGGGGAGCTCATAAATGGGAATGCCACGAATCATGGCTCGCTCTTGGAAATTTTGGCTGGTCGTGGCCTTTGAAAGCCAATGCTCTTTGTGCCTTGGAACCGCTGGGGTCAGGAGTTGCTCCCTTCTCATCCCCATCTATTACTCTTGCTGCCTGCAACCCCTTGAAATATTCATTCTGCCTTTTATTCATCAGTGCTGTTTAATACCCCAGGCATAACGATGATCTGGAACGTGTGTATTATGTTACAGTATTGTTTGAGGATTATCTAGAAAGCTGACACTGGGCTGGAAATTAGTGAGTACACATGCCCAGTGTAACCAGTATGCCAGGTGTAATTATTTAAAAAATCATGAAGTGGCCTCCCCAAAATCAGGTGATACTTTTTACACAATTAACTGAGATGGCTTCTTATTTCTCACTTAGTTTCTGAGCTGTTTGGAAGAGACAACAAAATGCATCCCATCTTTTATTGCAGCTACAGGAGTTGGAAGTCTATTTTAGGGGAGGCGGGGGGAAAAGCATTTTTTTTAATATAGCCCAAAGAATTTGTGAACAGAAGTGTTAAGGTGAATGCTACGAAACTCACGGTAAAAATCCCAGGGACTATTAAACTGAACAAGAGTTTGGCCATTGTCTGCACTTACACAGCTGTGGTTTCGCTGTGAAAACCGTGCAGGTGATCTAACCTTTGTGGGACTCCTCCTGTCCTGAGGAATCTGAAACTGAAGCTGAGATGACTTCAGGGCCTCCCAGCACAGTCTGAGGGCTGTTGGGTCAGACAGCTTGGACTCATAGAAGCATTTAGGTTGGAAAACCCCCTTGAGGTCACCAAATCCAAGCGTAAACCTACCACTGCCAAATCCACCACTAAACCATGGCCCTCAGCGCTGGTGGGAAGAGGAGGCAGTGGGGAGCAGGGCATTACTGAATTTCAGTGATTTATTTATTTATTTATTTAACCTGGTAATTTCCAGTGGTGGACGCATCTGAGAACGCAGAAGCTTTTCCTACTGACAACTAAATCTACCGTGGAGGAGACTGCCCATCTTCTAAGTGGAAAAATGTACTTTTGGAGGCTGATGCTTTGGGGTTCCCCGACTGACAGATTGTGTTGGTGTGTTTATGTATCACATTAATTTGGTTATATATCAGTGACCTTTCCTCTCTGATCTGAGCCTCTGTGCTGTCCAGATGGAGTTATTGCAGAGTTTTCTTACCAAGGCTAAGCTGAAAGGCCAGTAAAGAAGTTACAGCTGGTACCAAACGAAGCTGCCTGTTTGATGGCCATCGCTGCAGGGAATGTGTTTACTTGACTTGATGTCGAGTGCACTTATTTCCACATACAAATAAAAAACAATAAACCTCACCAAACCAAAAAAAACCCACCAAATCCCCCCAGTTATTACTTTAAGCTGGCCTCTCGTTTCACAGATGCTGGTTATCACAAGCCACTGGAGAAGATGGGGTTCAGCTGTAATGACTTGCAGGGTAATCATTGCATACGTAACAGCCAGGAGCTTTAAACCACTGGGCTTTTTCAGTGGGTGAAGCCTGGACCTCACAATCGATTCAGTTGGGAAAAGTCCAGTTGACCTTTAAGGCAGCGTTGATCTGCCGGCCTTTAAGGTGAGAGTATTTTATTTTTATTTTTTCTTTCATACCAATACAACACTCTGAATTAAGGACAAATGCCCCAAAGCGCTCAAGGGGGCCTGTTTTAATAAGTGAAACATTTTGGGGCATTTGATTTTGTGACCTCTTTTTTCTGTGAGCAAGTTGAACTCGAGCGCTTTGCAGGGAACGTTATTTTGTGGCGAGAGGACATTGATCTTATTTGGCAGAAAATAAATGGATGTTTGTGTTATGATGCCTATTCAAGTACTTTCTTTTACGTATCTGCAGGATGCTCGGCCCCAAAATCAGATCTTGCCTGACTGATACATTTTAAGCAGGATGATTCTGACTCTTTCACAACTTTCGAGTGTAAATGTGTTAATGTTTTGCCCGGCACATTATTTCTAACAGGCTGAACTTTCATTGTGTTTTCGCAGTTTGGGTTTACGTTTAACTCCAGGCTTTCGTAGTTATTTAATTCTTCATCATTTTTAACGCCCCTGGTAGCCTCACGACTGCCCCAAGATTGCAAAGAAAAAGACAAACACCCAGCCTCCTTAGCTTTATTTTGCTAAAGATCTTCCTTTCTCTCCCCAACCTCCAAGCCCCCAAATCTGAGCCCCAGGGGGAAAACGGGAAGTTGCTTCCTCAGACCTGTCAACTCTCGTGCTTTCAGGATGAGCCTAATGATGTTGAGCCCTATATGATTCTTTCACACTTGTCTACTTCAATCTCACACCGCCAGACAAGCAGTGGCTGTGCCGAGGGAGGGATGAAAGTCCTGCTACGGCAGAAATCTGCAAAACGTACGCACTGGGTGTGAAGGAAATTTGGGATCAGATGCAAATCCCGCGTGTAGCGTAGCTGGTTGGTTTTTTTTTTTTTTTTTTTCCTTTGCCTTGCAGTTTAATATGATTTTTGTCTTGATGCATAAGAAATCAAATCAGGTTTGGGAGGGATAAGAGTGAAGAATTATGCTGAGTGTTTCCCATCTGCCTGGTGTTATGTAGGTAGGAGTAAATAGCAGGATTTGGCCATGGAGGGAAGAGAATTAGTGCTGAAATTGTGTATATAGGTGGCTGCCAGCCTAATGTTTCAGAGACTGCCCTCTCTGCCTTTTTTAACCAATTATGAGACCACTTGTCCTGAGGACATTTTGTGCCTGGAGTTTCCATGTAAAAATACTGGGGTTGCATTAACAGACTAATATAGTCCTCTCTCTATAACCACAACAACACGCAACCCACCATCTCCCCGGTGCTTTTTCTCACTGAGGAAAGGCTACCAGGGTAAAATTTGGGAGCAACTGGTGCACAGCGTTACTGGACTGCCCCTATTCCTCAGCGTGAAGTCATCCCTTTGTTCTCTGTGTTTGCTTTTCAGCTTAATCTGTGAGCAGTTTCCTCTACTTCTATTTTCTGGTGAGTCAGAGAGGAGCAGAGGAACGGGCTAAACGCAGATGGAAGTGAGATAGCTCCATCGCTGCCCCTGCTGCCTCAGTTTCTCTCTCTGCAGTGCGCTCTTTACAGATAGCCTTTGGAAAATCGTGGGCAGGTGCTACAAACACACAAAGTGACGTGGAGGCAGGGTGTGCTTTGCCCCTTTGCTGTTAGATTGATTTACACACCGATAAAGCGGAGATGAGATTTATCTTGGGTGTGTAAACAGCGTGGCCGCCTCTTTTCTAACGATTATCCGTCGCCTTTTTGCTCTTTGTGGATATTTAAAAGCTAATTTTGTACGAGGCTCTGGTTTTGGTGTACCAGGACAGTATCTGAAGCCGTGTAGATGAGTGCTGAGCATCTGTTTCCCTGCAGGAGTAGCTGTAGGTGTGTGAGCCCCAGCGATGGAGAGCCCTCCCCTGCGCCGGCACTGAGGGACAGTCCCTGCTCCAGAGGAGCAACTGCTGAACGAAATGGGTGGGAAGACAGAAAGAAGAGGTGGGGTATTGCACATCTTATTGAACGTTTTACTGCTTTATCCTTATTTTCTCAGTTCTAAACGGAGGTAGGTTTTTTTTGACTTGTAACTCGCTTGTAGTGGGGTCCCCTCTCAAAAACCTGGATCCTTGAGGCTCTGCTGAATCTGAACCTTTCTGTGTCCATCCACAGCTGCAGCACACCAGGCACTTAGGCATCTTTTTCTTTTTTTTTTTTTTTTTTTGAGACTATTTTGCCAGCAAAGGCTGATGTCAGACCTCTGGGTAGTTAAAAAGCAAATTCAAGCAGCCCATTGTGGGGAACCTGAGAAAGTGCTGTCGCCAGCCAGGTTCTCAGGGAATGCTGGCCCTTGCCCAGCGGTCAAACGGGTGATTTACTGTGTGCTTTTCTCCATTGCTATGCAGCAGGCCAGAACTGCTGCTTGCATTTTTTTTATTTTTTATTTTTTTTTTTAAAAAAACCTCTTTTATTGGATTGGTGAGCTTTCTTTGTGGTTTGCCAAATGACCGGCGTTAAAAATGACATTCTTTGGCTGTAGGTCTAAAGGTTGTGATAGCGAATCAGAATTCCAGCGTTGGAAATTGGGCTCCGTAAGAGGCAGACGTATAAATCAAGGCTGAGCTGATTAAATGTGCTCTTTTGCAAGGCTCTGGGGCCGGTGGCGTTCAGTTCCTCTGCTGAAGTTCCTGGGGGGTTCGGATGGGCAGTGAAGGAGGAAAGCATGTACTCAGGAATGGTCCTAAAGTGCTATTTGTCATCTACGGTGGGTAAAGTGGCCTGGGGAAGACCATGGGCAATCCAGGATGGATGATACCAGCCACTCTGCTGAACCTCCTG
>JAHREE010000551.1:982964-1002308 GCA_033628505.1 Tringa tobata
TTTTTTTTTTTGTTTCCCTCCCCATTCTCCTTTTCTTCTGATTAAAGGCAAAGGAAAATGGGCAGATTGTCCTGCCTGGGGAGCAAAACCCAACAGCTGGTGTGGTTTTAGATCAGGAGGGGAGAAAGCAAGAGTAAACGAGCACTTGGAGAGAGAGAGAACGAGCAAACATCTCGGGGAAAAACTGTTTCACTTTATTCTGCAAACAAAATGGAAGCGTTAGCAAAAGCGGAGCGTCTGATCCACCGAGGATTGGGGTGATGGGCTTGATGCTTTTCAAAATAACAATTTACAGGGTGCCCTCTTCCTGGGGTGCAAGTGAAGTATCGCTCAGCATCGATGGTCTCTGAAAGACGGTGGGGTGGAGGAGGCTCTCGTTATTTCTGTAACAGCAGTAGAATATAACCCATCTATTGTTATCAGCAGATACTGAACTGGAAGGCTCTTTGAAAGGAAACGGAGATTAAAAAGCATCAAGATGCAGCAAAATGTTTTGGCTCTGCTGAGTTTGGTGTGACAGAGCCCGATCAGCCCCGGGGAAGAGGGTGGGGAGCTGTGGATGGGGGGATCAAGTTCTATCCTAGAGCCATAGAATCACAGAAAGGTTTGGGTTGGAAGGGACCTTAAAGATAACCAGTGCCACCCCCTGCCCTGGGCAGGGACACCTCCCACCAGACCAGGTTGCTCCAAGCCCCCTCCAACCTGGCCTTGAACCCCTCCAGGGATGGGGCAGCCACAGCTTCTCTGGGCAAACCCAGAGGAGCCCTGGGGAAGGGATGGCCGAGAAGCAGAGCCTGGAAGCTGAGCAGGGACCTGCTGTGGAGGCAGGGGGGCCGGGGGCTGCAGGAGATGGTGGGATTTAGGTCGCCGGCAATGAGGGGACTTGGCTAAGGTGGGGAGAGTTGTGCTGGTGGGATTGTTCCTGGGTAGGGTTGCATCCCCACTGCAACGGGTCCTCTCAGCGTTAGTGAGGGGCTGAGTCTGTCAATTTGTGACAGCTCTTTGGAAGGTTGAGACCTTTTGGTGGTTATAGAGCTCCTACTCCCCAAATATCAATGGCTGCCCTGGACATGCCCAGCAGTGTCGCACTAAGATCACTTTAGGAAATAACTGGGAGGAGGAGGAGGGAGTAATGGAGGTAAATGGGATGTCTTTGCATGACCTTGGAGCTTGAGCAGTGATTGTTCATGGTTGCCCCTCTTTGCCATGCCAGCTCCCGGGTGGGTGCTGCTGCGTGGTGTACCCTGCGGGGAACCTGCTCCAGCTGCAGGGTGCCCCGGGAGGGCAGGCGGAGTGGCCGGGAGCTGGTACTGCTGCCAAAATCGTGTTTGAACAGCACCATGGGGCTGGCAGGTCTGGCCAAACTGGGGAGGGCTTCCAGGTGAGGTGAAGGAACGGGCAAAGCTCCCCAGCACTCAAGCAAATGCAAAAGCTTAGAAACAAATTTAGTGTTGGAAGTCCCCTGGCCTTTAGCAGGCTCTCAGAAGAGCTAGGTTTGGTAGCAGAGCCTTGTTCACAAAGCACCATCGCGTTTCCTCATGGCTGTAGTGATTGGGATCAGCCAAGGTGTGGAAACATCTCCAGGTACCACCCCTGTTGCTCAGAACAACCTGCTGTGTCTTCTGCAGGGAGGAGGAACCACTGTGCTTCCCACGCAGCCTCAGCTTCAAACATTGAGGGGGCTGCAACTGCTCATCGTCCCCATTTCTGCCACAAATCCTCAAAATTCCCTGCCTTCCTCCCCTGGTTTTCCAGTGTTTCCAGTGAGGACTGAAGCAGGAAGGGAATTCTTCACTTTATCTATAGCTGGGCACAAAATCTGGGTACAATATGCAATGAAGGTGTCAAGCGTGCTACCAGGCAACTCAATGTATCTTTAATGTTCCGCTGGCCTGAAAGGATGGTCATCTTAAATGGCTTTCTTGCCCCAAAGCTCTTTATCATGTTATCAATTAATTTTAAAGCTTAATTCCTTACATTGATAGATATTAGAAAGCTCCCCAGCACTAGATAACAAGTCCTCCTCGCACCCAACCTGGCTACCGAAGCAGCTCAGCGCTTTGTTCCTGTTTTATTTGAGAACACGTGGACACAAAGGGAAGGTGAACGTTGGTTTATGATCCGGAACGGTGCTGGAGCTGCAAAGAAACCGGGAGCATCGGCAGGTCCCACAGGCGTGGGAACCAGCGCTCCTTGCTTCTCCCCTACCAACTTGGGAGCCAAAAAATCATTTTCAAAACGATTTAAAATTTTCTTTGCAGCTAAGAAATGATTTTTCAAACCCTCACCTCCTTTCAGACGTCAGGGTTCTCAGCCTGCCTGGGAGCTGCTGCTGTTGAGCAGCTTTTCTCCAAAAACTCCTGTATTACGGTATTGTGAGTTTAATGTAAAGGTGTCAGGTATCTCTGAAGAGAAATTAAAAGAATGTCAAAGGTAAAACTAAACAAAAGGGCAGACACAAAAAGGCTGTAAATGAAGTGGAAATTACAGGCAAATAGACAATAGAAGAAAGTTTAAGTAGCAATTTGTTCTCCTTTGCGAAAGGAAATGCACTTCATTTTAAAAAAATAATCTTACAGGAAGCAGCACTTCTAAATACAGAACTAAATATACCCTGGAAAAACTGAAACTGGTTATTGTGCAGCCCCTCTGAATGTGCGCTCAGGAAAACAAAAGTGAGCGTTGACTGGCAGAGTTAATATTTTCTTAATAAATGTTTTATTTAAATATTCATTTTTCTTATTTGCATAACTTGTTTTTGCTTCAGGCCGTCTCTCAGTACAGTACCTTTTTCCTGGGTCCTCATCCCGGGGCAGGTTCTCGCGGGTGTCCTGGGTCTGTGGCAACCGGTGGCTCCCAGAAGGGAAGCTGGGAAAGCCCTTGAGTTCTCAGTGGAAGATGATTTTCTCCTTGAAATAATAGCCCGCCATTTTTCTTGTAACTTCATTTGAGATAAAAGCAAGACGACCAAAAACTGGCGAGGTGAGAGCTGCTGCTGTATGTTGAAGGATCTTGATGATGATAAAAGAGAGAGCGAGACATGGATGCAAGTTGAGGCAGCATTTCCAAAGCGTTTCTCATGATTTTCCAGGGGGATAAAAAAAAAAGAGGAGGAGCATCTTTTTTAGCTGGCTGTAGCAGCGTGATCGTGCAAGTTCTTTTCTGGTTGTTAAATTCTGGAATTAGACTGAAGAACCTGCCTGGAGCCGAGGCAGGTCGTCTCTGTCACCTGGTGGCACACCTACTGGCTCACTGTGACTGGCTGCTCGAAGCATCGCGAGTTAACTCAGCACCGACAGAAACCCACCTAAATCGGTAATTAGTTAAGTATGGCTACAGTGCTTGCTTTTTTATGCAAAGAATTGCTGGATTAGATGAAATGTCCATCAAAACTGGAGCTGGGGGGGATTTGGAGGGTGTTACTAATTAAGGGAGGTTTGTATTTGGTTCACACACCGGTGAGAAGGAGAAGAAGAAGGATGAACAACTTCTTCCTTGTGTTTTCCCCTTCTTCAACCCAGCCACACCAGGACAGGTCCCGTCCTCTTTGGGACCATGGTGCTGGGACACCCTGCTTTTGCCAGCCAAGGAGAACAGAGGATTTTTACCATGTGGGTTTGAAGGATGCTCAACCAGCTTGGTGCCTACCTCTGCAGCACGCTGCAGTGGAGGCTTCGAGCACCCTCCAAGAGCTTCACCTGCTTTATTTCAGGTTTCTCAGATCTGGGCTTGGCCAGGGGCTTCCCAGTTTTTGCATCCCGCGGGATCCACGGTGTGGATCTGACGCTGCCTCCCCACCAGTGCCCACGTGCGCTGTTCTCTATATGAAATCCATTGATCTCGCTCTTCTCAACAGGAAATTTGTCACTACTTGCTGTTCATTGCTCCCAGCTCTAAAAAGTTCACTGGGACAATGTCTGTGACGAGGGCTTCCTCCTCACCTCCCATTTCCATGGCTCCACACCTCCCTAAACGTGTCTCTGGGACAAGTCATAGAATCGTAGAATGGTCCAGGCCAGAAGGAACCTCCAAAGGTCATCTAGTCTGACCTCCCCACAGTCAGCAGGGATACCCTCAAAGTCCTCATCTTTCCACGGGGATTTCATAGCATAGATTTTGTAGGGCTGGGGAATGCTGACATATACAGAACGTTTCCATGTAGTAGCACAGAGATCTTCTTGATTTAGGTGAGAAATAAGTAGCGTAACCAAGGCTAACTTTTCCATTAAAAAGCAAGCCAGGGAAAATGCCGATATCCTCCCTCTAAAAGCAAACAGAATTAAAAAAAACCCCTCAAACTCCACCTCATCTGTGTAAATACACGAGCTCGAATATCCACGATTTCTTAGGTGCCTATGTAAAGCTTCAGGTGTTCTTTAAACATTGCTTTTTCGTATGCGAATTAGTGATATGATTTCTGTGCTGCTTGTAAGAAATGATGCGAAATTTGTTTAAGAGATCTAATGAGTCCTGGGTTGTCTGCATCACACACCGTCTTCTTGCTGCATGGAACGCATCAGGCCCTCATAAGTATGTCTGCATTTTTCTTCAAAAGATGCCGTAGCCATCAAAGATACTTACTATAAATGATTCTGAACGTGGGGATTTTTTTTCTTTGCAGCTATATCTGCATATCCAGGATATGAAAGGGAATGTGTTTTTCCTTGAAGGAGATAGTTTGTACGTTGGAGTTCTCAGGACATCTGCAGAGCCCATTTGGTTTATCTCAATTTGTCTTATTTTACCCATTTGTGGTTTGTTGTTTTGTGGTGGGTTTTTTTTTTAATGAAATTTAAGGCTAAAGCAATTTATAGAACCGGGATAATGCAAAGCTGAATCCTGAATGATGATGAATACGTGGAGGAGAAAGGATCTCGTGTTGGTTTTGCCATAAATAGCCCTTCGGCGCGGAGCAGGTCAGCTGGACCATGCTACCTGAGATGCCGTGGCTCACCCAGGTGCTGCCGTTCCTTCTCCAGATGAAAATCCCATCTTGTTATTGATGTGAGGATAAAGAGCAGATGCATACAGTAAAATACAGCTTATTAAACTGTGGTTTTGATTGGTTAATTACTTTCTCCGCATTAACAGAGGATCAGGGCTGCAACTGTCGTTTTCAGAATACAGCAGGTTCTTTTCTGCTGCTGGAGAAGTGACTCAGTACAGTTCCTGCTTTGATTTACAAAATTGGATTTTAATCTCTTTGAAACCATTATGCTAAATCAATTTTTAACATAGCAGAGCATGGAGGTACAAAGCCCCTCTTGTTCTCTAGTTGCTAACTCTTTGGATGAGTGAGCACCATATAAACAAGACTTAAACGGCGTCTACGCGGAAGAGCTTTGCCCGTGTGGAAATAGACTTTTGCTCCATTAGGACGATTAGCTCCTGCCGTGCGGACAAAGGAGATACAGGTAAAGCTGCGTTTGCTGCCGCCGTCCGTTGGTAATGCGGTGAGAGAAGTGTGGCTCAAAGCGGTGACCGTGCCTGCCTTCGTGGCTCCTGCTGCGCTGGTGGCCGGGAAGGAGGCAGGAGGACTCCATCAGTTTTGGGTTTTTGGGTTCCCCTCGCCCTCCTTAGCCCAGCTCTGGAGCCATCAAGGCATCGGATGAATCACCCCTCTGATGATTTCTGGCAAGGGTAGCAGTTGGGCAATCATCCAAATTCAGCAGGAGCACTGATAGTAATGAATGGGGAGCTCATATGATTTCAGATGGAAAGAAGAGCAGAAAGAGTTTTAAGATGACTCTTTATGCACACGTGTCCACATTTGTCTTTTGTCCTCCTCTTCCTTTCTAAAAGGCTGGGATGGGACTGTTTAGTTTGAGGAAGAGGAGGCTGAGGGGAGAGCTCATCACTCCCTACAACTACCTAAAAGGACATTGTAGAGAGGTTGGTGCTGGTCTCTTCTCGCAGGTACAGCTGCAACAGGGCAGGTTTAGACTCGACATTAGGAAAGAATTCTTCACAGAAAGAGTGGTCAGACCCTGGAATAGGCTGCCCAGGGAGGTGATTGAGTCACCATCCCTGGATGTGTTTAAGAGTCGTTTAGATGTGGTGTTGGGGAATATGGTGTAGGGGAGAACTTTGTAGAGTAGGGTAGATGGTTGGACTCGATGATCCCAAGGGTCTTTTCCAACCTGAATGATTCTATGAAAATCCATGCTATCCTGCTATCTAGCTTATAAGTCTTTATTGCAGGCTGGGGCGGGGGACAAAACCCATATGAAATCCTACAAGTAGATCCAAGGTACTTAAAACCTCTGATAATTCAGTTTTTTTTAGCTCCGTCCTTCTTGCCTAGTGCCCATTTCGAGATGCCAATTGCTTGTTGTGTTTGTAACCCTCACCCAGCAGCTTGTGCCCCAAACTCTCAAGGGAAGAGAAGGAATAGATCCTTATATCTTTATAGGCTTTTTTTTGCTCTGACTTGAATTAAAAACTCAGACATGAGACTTTTCAGAAAACTTCACTGAGACTTTTTCACAGCCGTGTCACTGAGCCTGGCCCCATCCTTGTTTTTCCTCTTTTCTGGAAATAACCTGGAAGATTCTGGTCTGTTTTACTCACTTTTCAAGCAAAAAAGGGCATGTGGCATATAATACTTGGCCAAATTCACTTTTGTAAAACCCACAAATAAGCATAAAAGTTAATTGCAGAATAACTAGAGTTATGCAGGAAGATGAAGATAAATTTCCTACACCCTTAAAATCTCCTTTAGGAAAAAAAAAAAAGTCAGTTGCAAGATTTGGGCGATTTGCTACATAATAACTCTCATTGCCTAAAAGCTGAGGATATTAGTGACACAATGATCCAGAAATGAAAGAGTTGTGTTATCTGTATGGGAGGGGTTAAATCCGTGGAAGGTTTTTACAGTGTCAGTGTGCTGTGCCTGGAGTTACGGCATGACCGCCTGTGTTGGCTAAAAACAGAGTATGAGCAAGTAAAGCATCCTTTTCAGCTTGCTTTTCTCTGCCTTGCCACTGCAATTAAAAGGGACGTTGCATTAATTTCTCTCCTTGTTAACCCGGGCAGCGCCATCATCTGGGGTGTGTGTGGTGCGTGGGGGGTAGATGAGAAGGAACGGTACAGTTCGAAAGGCTGGGGAAAGGAGAGAGAAGGTTCGTGTCAGATGTCAGCGTTCAAAACGAGAAGAAAAATGTTATTTTTCTGGTGGAGAGGCTCCAAGTCGAAGTTTATGGTGTTGTATAAAGAGTATAAAGCTGAGAATATAGTCTTGGCTCATGGAAACATAGTGCTTATCTTTATTTTCCTATAATGTCATTAAATTATCAAGTAGTTCCTGCAGAAGATGGTCTCCTCCATAATGTTGAGCATCTTCTGTCATGGATTTAAACCAGTTGGAGAAGTCTCTCCTGGCTTTGGGTCACCATGGGACAAAACCCCGGAGGTCAGAACAGTGCTCCTAGTGACCAGGCTGATGGCAGGAGGGCTGGAATGGACCACTCATGTGTGGTTCATTGGTGGTGGTCCTGAAGTGCACTTGTGGCTTATCTCCTGAAATCCTGCTGCAATGCTTTTCCTTTAGTTCAGCTGTAAACTAGGTCTTGGCAACTCTTCTGCATTTAGCTAAACGTGTGTTTGTGTGTCTGCCTGTGGTGGTGCAGATGTAATGTTAGGCACAGAGCGGTGTGGGGATGCTCTCCTGGGAGAGACGCTCAGAGCAGGGTGGTCTCCAGCTCCAACAGCTGGGGCACCTGGAAGGAAATAGCAGAGGAGTAAATTTATGAGAGGAGGTCATCAGAAGAATGGACAGGATTGGGACAAAATGTTTGGGGAGGAGTTTTGCCTTAACAAGTGAAAAAACCAAGCTGTGATGATGGTGATGGGAAGAGAAGAGCACCAGCAGGTCTGTTTGATCGTCCTGTCCGCGGTGTCACACCGGTGTTGTGTGTTTCTGGTTTAGTCTTTATTTCTGATTGTTGGGCTTTTCCTCCATCTGCATGAGAACGTGCTTCCTTTTGAGTAGCACCGTAATTGAGGCCCAGGGCTTTTTTTCTTTGTTAAAAAACCCTCAATTCTGGTCCCTTCTTTAGGCCAAAATGGCAACTTCCACCCACTTCTAAAGGGCATTGATTTAGTTTGAGAGCGAGCACACAAATTTGCTAATAATCTGTGATTATTCCATGCTAATCTTGCAGTTGTCGAGGATGGCTCCCACTGATACTCAGCAGATGAGCTATTAATTATTTTCCTTTATATCATCTGCCCGTCAGGCCAGATTTCTCAACACCTTTTGGTCTGCGATTGTAGCTGTAACCATTCGACACTGATTAGTTCTTTATGCTCTTCTTTCCTGGGGTAGGTAATATTGTTAAGCATCTCCCCCCCAAAAAATCGCTCTCTTTTGCTTGGGATGTGGTTTTACAGGATAAATCACGGCTGCCTTGTTGTTTTGCAGGCTGGGGGATGCACCATGCCCTTTTGAGTAGGAGCCCAGCTCTGTCTCAGAGTTAAATCAGGGGGTAAGGCACGGCAGAGGGCTGGCACAAAGGCTCAGGGTGACAAACAGACAGGCGACAATCGCTGTGACCTTGCAGTGTTGCCAGAGCTGGAATATATAAAAAAAAAATATTTCAAAACGCTGCACTGAACTACTTTGTTATGAGCCAGGATCCCAAAATAACCACCTTTCAGTTGGTAAAATAAATTATAAAAGTCTGTCAGATCTAAATGTAATGGTTGGGCAAATTAATCCATTGTTGTATTGTTATAGTGCTCTAATCATATTTTTATATATCCCAGGAGTTGGAACTAAGAAGCATTTTGCTGTCATTGCAAACACAATAATAAGAATAGTCTTAACAAAGTGACGTGCACTAAGTTGACTTTCTGCAATACATTTCAGCGGAAATTACAGATGCTTTTTACATTTCATTATCATTAAGGTACAAATAACTTTCTTGTATTGAAAACCAGGCCTACTTTATCTGGTTTAATAATTATATTGAGGCTCATTATGGACACCTTGTTTGTAATTCTTGCTTTTCTTATTGAATTCTAAATGTGTTATTACAAAAGTATGTACTTTAACAGATGGAGTATATTATGGCAATGTTTAGTTCCAGTTGATCTTTTCCAAAGAATACGCCGAATGATCTGGGGCTAAATACACCCAAGTCAACATCTAGCTTGATTATTTTTATTTTTTTTTTACTACTGGCATTATTCGGGCTACTTGGAGGGGAGCAGAAACCAAGAAATGCCACTGAATTGAGCCAGGCAACTGGAAGAGATGGGACAGGACAAGAGGAAATGGGCACAGACTTGAACATAAGAAGTTCCATCTAAACATGAGGAGGAACTTCTTCGCTTTGAGGGGGGCAGAGCCCTGGAAGAGGCTGCCCAGAGAGGTGGTGGAGTCTCCTTCTCTGGAGACATTCCACACCCGCCTGGACATGTTCCTGTGGGACCTGCTCTGGGTGGACCTGCTTTGGGAGGGGGGTGGACTGGGTGATCTCCAGAGGTCCCTTCCAACCCCACAGCATTCTGTGATTCTGTGACGATGAAGACCTTGTGCTGAGGAAAAGGTGTGGAAGCTGCATCACAGGCAGGGGAGACTTTTCCAAGAAAATATCTTAGTTGATGTCAAGGTTGTCTCATTTGCCAGTGGGATATTGCTTTAATGGTGTTCTTTTTTTCCTCTCCAGTTTACATAATGAGATCAAGCTAATTAAACCATGTCTAGCTCTGGGAAAAGATCAAAATGTGAGCTCTTTTTATTTCTTTTTATTAAAACCTTCACCCTGTAATGGAAGATTATAGGAAGTACTTTGCTACCGGTGCATCTTGCTCATCCCTGAAAAAAACATAGCCCCTCTTTTTCACCGATACCTCCTCGGTTTTAATTGTTTTTTCTTCCAGTTGATGATGTTTCAGGAACTTGCAAAAGGTGCGTGCTAGATATGGTTGGGTAGATCAGGTAGAGGAGTAATAATAAGTAGGTGCAGTGAAGTGTTTTATGGAAAAGCCAGTGACAATAAAACCTGCTGAGAAGTGTCTTTTTCTGTGAAGTTGTGGAGCAGTTGCTTAGATGGGTTTATTCAACACGTTCCTTGTGACACATAACTGACTGATGGTTGCTCAGGGGTCTTCTTGGACCTGAGAACGCTTTTTTACACCCTCCCCAAATCTGAAGTTATTTTTTTTTCCTGTCCAATTTTGCTTTCCTCAAAAAGAAAAAAAATGGAGAGGAGGTGGAAAATATAATGGTTTTTACTAGCAGTTAAATGTAAATAAAAGCCATTTTGAGTGGTGACTGCCGTTCCAGGTGGATTGTCACTGGATGACCACCACCCATCCATGGTGGCTGTCTCATAGGGGTCCTGTGATTCAGCGCTCGAAGTCCAGGCCTTGGCGTTTGCCGGGTGGCTTTTCCCTGCTCCAAGGTGGTGGGTCCCAGTCCATCCCCCGATGTTGGATACCTGTGGTGGTGGCATCCTCAGCCTCTGGTGGTGGCATCGTTGGCATCTTGCCATTGACTGCAGCGAGTCCAGATTACGAGAGGCTTTACAGGCTGATATTAAGGCAAGGAGCTATTGCCAATATTAGTATATTACTGTATTAGAAGATGCTAATTATATTTTAAGCCGAAATGATTTCAGACGGCTTGAGAGGCAGTGAGGGCTCTCCCATGCCTTCTCCCCCTTGCAGAGGAGGCAAGGTTCAAGTATTATTTTCTCTTCCACAGGGGAGGAACAGCTGCGTCAGGGCCGGGAAGTAAGTTTATACTGATTGAGTTGAATTGCAGAGTGCCTTTTAGGTTGCATTCAAATCACGGCAATTTCGCTTCCCTCTGTGACAGAGCAAGGAGCTCTCCACTTTGATCGTTGATGTAGACTTGGAGAGAAGGAGGGGGGGGGGGGGGAAATAATAAAAAAAAAGAGAAGGAAAGCTTTTGTTTCAGGCATGTCGTGTTTTTCCCCACCTGACAGGGTGTCAGTGGTAGCTGTGCTCTGCCAGCCTTACACACCTTGCACAGAGCCCCCCGCGGAGCCCGGGGAAGAGGAGGGGGTGTGGGGGGGACCCGATTCTGTCTCTGGTACCGTCTCCTCGGCACCGAGCGCTGCGTCGGTCGCCGTGTCGTCTCCTGATGAATAAATTGGCTCCCCGTGGAAGCAGAGCTCGATCCGGAGCTAGCAGGGTTCAGCACGAGCATCTCTTCACCTTGCTGGGTTTAGGATGAGGCTCTCTAAAGAAACTGCTTGTATGTTTGGGTTGTTGGGTTTTTTTCTTTTTGTTTTTTTTTTTTTTTTTTTTTCTGTCTAAGATCTTAAAATATATTAGGGTTAATGAAATCAGTGAAATTGGGAAGCGGTGCCTGTGATGGACAGATGGCCAAAAGCACTTGGAAGTACAAGTGGTTTTGCAGCAGAAGGAGTGTCGGGATGTGGCTGATGGATGGTGCGTGCCGTGGGCATGGACCGGTGATGCAGGAGGAGGGACCGCCCTGAGGTTCCCCTCCCGCTCTCACCCCACCCTCATAAATCTGATCCCTTCCTCGGAGACAGCACTTGAGCTCCCAAGTAAAATTTCAGCTTTTAAATAAAGCAGTCCTTGCCATAATTAAACATATATGCCTGCTTTCTTTTCCTGTACAACTTCAGCAGCTAACTGAACGCACTTAATAATGTTTTTCGCTGTATTTCAGTGGTATGAATGTACGTGAAAATTACAGCAAAGGCATCATTTTTTTAACAGCTGTGTTTAGTTGAATAACAGATTTAGAAAGTGCAGACTTTAATTAATCTGTGTTTTCTGCTGGGATTTGAGCACCATCTGATTTACTTTTCATGGCTGAAAAGTGTAATTGTAGTTTTTTCCCTTTAGCTGCAAGTTTATCCTCCCAAGAAATTGATTTGGTTCTTCTTTTTCTTAAAGCAAACTCAATATCAAACTAATGGTACCTGGTACGTGACACAGACACTGCATCCACTCGGACTGCGAGGGGGTGGAGAACAAAAAATCTGTCAAACGGCCGGGTTTGCTGGGAAATGCAGCGTTTCTTCCTCCCTGTGTTGCCGTGTGGCTCCAGCAGGGTCAGAAGGGCTGCCTTTGCAGCCAGCGGTCCCAAGTCCTGGTCTGGGCTCTAGGGCTGGGGACCACTAGCTTAGTAGAAGGTAAGGATGGGTGTTACTTGGAGAAACCCCTGAGCAGGAAGGATTTTCTCTGTGTTTCTTGTAAATTTTTTCAGTTGGAGTCATGATATGAAGACTCTCCCTCCCTGTGCTTGCTCTTCATTGTAAAATCGTGTTTTTGTGAGGCCGTTTGTTGTAACTCTTCATATGTTGCTCAAAAAAACTCTGCAGAAGGTGGGGGTGGATGCCTGGGGTTTACGTAGAGCAGTGTTCCACCACTCTCACGGTCATGGGTTGGGGAATCATGATGACAAATTGTGTTTATTGTGCACTCACTCATCGATCAACTCATGTTGATCACTCGTGTTGATCACTCCTTATTCTGTCTCAGTCGGGATGAACGGGAGTGTTGCAACATGCAAAGAGCTTCAATGGCTCCTATTTAGGAATTTTCTTTACAAACCAGCCTGCTGTGGAAATACGTCCTTGTGCCACCCCGATTTTTCCTTTGGGAACGAGGTTCCCTAAGCTGAGGATGAGGTGGTCAGAGCTGCTCAGGGAAGTTGCTCCTCTCTGTGTCCACTTGCTCTGGAGAATTTGCAGGGGAATGTCCTTATGGTGCAAACCCGGGTGGGAACCAGCCCGTTCCCCGGCACCTTTCTCGTGCAAAAAGAGCTGCTTAGACCTGTCACTAATCCTGGTTTGCTTCCAGGAGGGCTTGTTTTGAGCTGCGACAGGGGGAAGGAAGTTTTCTTACAAAATAACGTCGCTCTTTAAGGAATTTTATGTGATTCTAGTTACTAGTACTTTCCCCCCGTTCTTATTTTATTAGGTTGGCATGGGTTTTGACGTCTTAAGGGCTTTGTGTGCAAAGCCCACAACGTCTGAAGAGCAGCAGTACATTTAGATTCAGAGTGTAATCTTAGGATGGCTGCTAATCTGAATAAAATAAAAAAAAAAAGAAGAAAAATCTTGATGGGTTTTAAAACTTATTTTAATTAAGGTTTTCCCTTTCATCTCGCCAAAGCCCTGAATTAGCTCCTTCATTCTCCCACAAGTGTGAATAGTCCTCGCTGTGTACAGACACTCGTGCACGCACGGAGCTTGGACAGAAGGGCCAAACCCAGATTCAGAAACACAAGTGCCCAGAACGCCGGGGGAATTAAAGCAGGGTTTGTGCAAAGTAAATAAAAAGGCCGAACTAACCAGCTGCCTCTACGGTGAGCTGGAGGATGCTCAAACTCCCCAGCGGAGTCTTGTGCTCTCCAGCTTTCTCTCTTCAGGAGCAGGGGCACTGAGTTTGCTGCTCTGCCGTGGCTTCTCCCTACGCCTGTGCCTTTCTTGGCCCTAGGATGGTTTTGCTCCACTGGTTTTGCTCCGTGCGCCGTGCCCCTGGAGGGGTGATGCCGGGTTGGAGCTGGATACGGCGAGGACTTGGACCCGCGTCTCCTTGGCTGGAGTCTGATGTTCTGAGCTGCTCTGGGCGTCTTGGGTTTACGAGAGGTTCCTGGTGAGATTTCTGCTAAAATGGGCGTTTTCCCACACAGCATTTTTGGCATTGATGAATTAGCGTTTTTCAACACCGGCTTTTTCAACGGGAATTTTTCTAATGGCTCCAGCCTGAAGCTCTCCTTGTGGTGTGAGCTCTTTTGCTTGGGCATCATCCTGGTGAGGTTGGGAAAGGGGGTCCCATCCGCAGCCGGCTGATCCAGGCTGGGGGCATCCATGGCTGCAGGCACGGGCTCTACGTCCCCTTTCCCACGGGACGGCGAGCTCCGAGGGACCATTTGGAGAGGGCTGCTCGGTGGGGTGACCCCCTCGCTGCAAAGTTTGGCCTCGGCTCGGCGCCAAGCCCGAAGCAAGGCTGACAAATAAATCAGGAATCAAAGGAGCCACCTGCACGCCACGGGGAGCTGCTCACCGGGGGGTAAGCGAGCTTTGCCAGCGCTCATCGCAGAGCCTTGTTCCTGCATCCCCGCTTCCCGGCGCCCCGGGGGAGGCTGCGCGGGAGGGGGTCCGCTCCCTCCCCGGCCTCGTCGTGCCCTCGTTAGGGATTTTTAGAGGGATGCCAGGTGACATCGTGGCTGGACGGATGCTTTGTCTGGGGGAGGACCAGGGGAGAAACGTTGAGAGCGATGGGGCTGGGCTGGAGCATCTTTGGGGGATGTTGACGCTGCGGCGGAGGAGAGGGGACAGCCCTCCCTGTGAAATTCCCTCTCGGAGCGGGGAGCGCAGACCCGTGGGCTGCATTGCCGGCAAATAGCCAGGGAGGAAAATTAGGTCTTTTTAAAAGAGCATTTTTATCCTCTGCTGGTTGGTAAGAATGGGCCCGGCGAGCGGGAGGGAGGGAAGGAGGGAGGCAGAGGGGTGGCGTGATATGCAGATGCCTATGTCACATGCACAGGCACCGGCTGCGCTCTTCAATGTGTTTTCACCCAGCTCGGAGGCTTGGCAGCTCCCAGCTCTTACTTCAGAGGGCAGATAGTATTTGTTTTGGAGAGAGCGAGCGAACGTGAGACGCGTGTGCGCCCGCGGGCATGCGCGTAGTAGCTTGTTTTTATGTCTAAGGAAGATCTATTAAATCACAACCCCCTCCCTCCATCCCCTCCCCGCCCCACGCCTGTATCCCCCGGAAGGATCTAGCCCAACATATCCCATTTTTGGTTCCATCAGCCTTGATAGGATCTCTTTTAAACCGCTGGCAAGGGAAAGGCACCCACCTGCCATCCTTCCGAGGGCGCAGTAGGGGATTGGGAGGACTCCCTGACCTCTCTGTGTTGTGCCGGCTGGGAGGGAAGGGGAAGCCAGTCTCCAGAGTGCTGGGAAAGGGAAGATGGGCCAAAAATGGAGGATTTTTATAGCACACAAATGTTACCTATAGCTATTTATACATCCTTCTCAAAGGCTATTTATACTCTCTTCTTCCTTTTGTGCTGCTGGCTGGAGAATATTCTTATATTAGATGTGTTCAGCGGCGCGGGAATGTTCTCCAGCCGTTGCTCGAGTGCAGGACCGTACGTTTCCAAAGCCACTGCTGAAAGAAGGGGGTGATTCGTGGGCTGTGACCTCTGCGTTGCTTTTCTTTTATTGTGGTGTAAAACGAGAGGCTACACCCACCCATGAGAGCGGGTGAAGGGGAGAGTTAATGCAGTTTCTCACTTCGGTGCCTGATGGAACCCTTTGTCTCTTGCTAGAAGAGAGGGTGGTGTTTGCAGGGTGGATATCGTTTGCTGGTATCAGAGAAAGGAGGTTGTGTTTAGCAGCCGTTTTTACGCCCAGGTAGTCACCATCCTGCCCGTGATGGTGACCGTGTCTGGGTGCTGTTGGGGACGTAGCTGCTGCCCGACACCCTGTCACCCTTCTCCATCGTTGGGACGCGGCAGCGAGAGGGCTCTTCTCTGCTGCTGAGCTGGAGGTGATGCTCTTTCATTTCCACCTCTCCTCCTTCCATCGTACCAGTGTCATGGCTCTGAAAGCCACGTTTGCATCTCAGATGCCAGTCATAGAATCAAAGAGTCATGGAATTGTCTGGGTTGGAAGGGACCTTTCAGATCGAGTCCAACCATCAGCCCAACACTGCCCAAACCTCTCACTGACCCGTGTCCCTCAGCACCACGTCTGCCTGGCTTTTAAATACCTCCAGGGATGGGGACTCCACCACTTCCCTGGGCAGCCTCTTCCAAGGCTTGACAACCCTTCCAGTGAAAAAATGTTTCCTAATATCCAATTTAAACCTCCCCTGGAGCAACTTGAGGCCGTTTCCTCTTGTCCTATCGCCTGTTCCTTGGGAGAGGAGAACAACACCCACCAGCCATTGCAATGAAGGGGAGAAAGGGGTGATTGTGCCCGATAATAATCCTGTTAATAGCAGCGATCAGTTCATACAGCTGAAGGAGGTAGCTGGTTGCATCAAGGGTCGGGGGGTGAGTTTTTTTCCCCCCATTTCTTGCATTATGCAGTGGATCAGCGTAAGGTTATTTTATCCTTTCCAGGAGCGCTGGCCCCAGCCGCCCTGCTGGAGGTGGCGTGCCTGGTTTGCTGCATCATTGATCCAGCCTGCTCCAGCAAATTCTTTATTCCTCTTAAACGTGGGCTTGCACTTACAAAGCAAACATTCTTTTAACATTTCTGAGGCTGGAAGCAGCAAAACCAGTGGCTTTTGTCATCTGGGATGGTGCCTTTGTTGATCGCTCCAGGAATAATGCGTGAATCCATGGGAATGTATTATCCAGCAAAGACGGTTTGAGAGAGATTTTTTATTTATTTATTTATTTTTAATAAAGGGGAAAAAGGGAAAAGATTGCAGCTTCCTGTGCACTGGAGGGATGAGTCGGGGCTGGTTCCTCTGCAGTTAGGTGGTGTCCCTGTGAATGGGTTTGGAAGCTGGATGTGGGTTTCCCTGATTCACACCGTGAAGTTTCCAGTTGGGTCCCTGCTGGCTGGCATCAGTGTGCTGAGTTTGTCAGTCACCCCTCTTAGGGCGGTTTTTGCAGTCATGGATATTTGCTTATGGCAGATAAACAAAAATAACTGCATTGTCTTTCAAAAAAAAAAAAAAAAAACCAACCCGTCGTGTCCCATTAAAATACCAGCATCGTGTAGGAGATGGGTTTTGTTTTTAGAAATGCTGAAGTAATGGCTTTTTTGCACGAGGCTTTTCCCCGGAGGAGGCTCTGGGAGCGCAGAGCGTGTTTTAACTCCGTCTCTTGCCTTTGATTTTTGTCTTCCTGCATTTGTGGCCTGTTTTATTTTTTTCTCCCCTTTATTGGAGAGGTGTTTTAGGGACCCTGTGTGGTGGGGCAGAGGGAGAGGTGCTCCCGGGTGGCTCCTGAGCGGGGATGGGGCACCTTTGATGCTGCTTTTTGAAGAGCATGAAATGGGGCAATGGCACTTGCTCCGAGTTAGTGGTCGGACTTGGGCACCTCCTGCAGTTCTGCTGCTGAAAACTGAAATAAGGGCACTGCGCTATCACAATTCACACTGAGAGGTTTTCCTATCCCAAGCTGAGCTCTTCCAAGGCTGAGAGAGTTGGGGTTGTTCAGCCTGGAGAGGAGAAGGCTCCAGGGAGACCTTAGAGCCCCTTCCAGTCCCTAAAAGGGCTTCAGGAGAGATGGGGAGGGAATCTTCATCAGGGAGTGGAGTGATAAAATGAGTGGTGACAGTTTTAAACTGAAAGAGGGGAGATTTAGATTAGATATTAAGAAAAAATTCTTTGCTGTGTGCTTTGACCCTGGCCCAGGTTGGCCAGAGAAGCTGTGGCTGCCCCATCCCTGGAGGGGTTCAAGGTCAGGTTGGAGGGGGCTTGGAGCAACCTGGTCTGGTGGGAGGTGTCCCTGCCCAGGGCAGGGGGTTGGAATGGGATGATCTTTAAGGTCCTTTCCAGCCCAAACCATTCTATGAAAGTTGCCACAAGTTCTCTGCTCCCGGTGCCCGCGGAGGCAGAGCCATCGAGTGGTGCCCGTGGGGGAGACGGAGGCGCAGTGTTTATAAACCTCCTGCTTTTCTCTTTCCCTTCCTATTGTAGTTGTCCCTTTTGCGACCGCTACAATGAGAAGACGACTTCCTTATCATTATTTTTTTTGCAGAAAGAGCCTTCCAACTCCTCCTGAACCCGCGAATGGATTTCTCAACCTCCAGCCATCCGAGGTGTAAATGAGATAGGATTCACGCAAAGCCCCCTCTCCTATCTCCCTGCCAGCAGCCCACTGTCTGCCTGCTTAGTTTTGCATTTTTCTTCTATAGCAGGGATTATTTTTTATTTTTTTGGTGTGTGTGTGTAAATGCCCACCAAATCTGTCGCTAATTATTGCCGCCGCCGAGCCGGTGCCGTTCGCGTCGGGAGGTGCAGCCCGAGGGGCAGGGACCCCCAAATTCCGAACAATCAGGATTTACTGTGCAGCTTGGGCAAAGTGCATTTGTTGCCTTGGAAACAAATAGCAGCAGTGAACAACTAAATGAAATTTATGGAATCAACTTCAATAAATCTTGATGATAAATGTGCAAAAACATACACAATTTGATGGAGATCCACAGTATGCAGATGTGAAGGATGATAGTAAGTTGTGTAACTGCCTCGGCTACGGTTTTGGACTGACACAGTCATGTTCCTGTAATACGGGCTTTTTTTGTTATTTCTGAGGAAGCTGTCTGTTTCTTTTCATAGATATGGCATTTAATTTCAATTTCCAGGGTATCTTTTAGTTTAATTGGCACGCTGGATGATTACAGTGTGTTGTTTTGTCTTTTGCAAATCCTGATTCATATCGAACTCCGGATAAAAATAAAATTCAGAACTGTGGCAGTCGAAGGGAGCAAAGAAGTGCCACGTCGCACGCCTCCAAGAAGGGTGCAGAATTTCAGGAATTAATTAAAGCATTTATGTAGGACATCTCCCTAATTCCTCGTATGAGCCTACAGGACAGGGACAGTTTAGTGCTTTTGTAGTTACAGTACAGCTCTGTGGCAGGTTTTTTTCTCATGTGGAAAGGTCTCTATATTTACCTGTGCATAGGGACAGGGTGGGGTTTTGTATCACAACAAGTGATGGTTTTTGAAATTGATATTTTTTGTTTCTGGTTTGACCTGTGGATCGATAAGGGTTCAGGATATCAGTGGACTTGTCTGGAGACTGTGTTGTGAAGCTTTAACACAGCCCTTAATACAATTTGATGTTTTTCCATTAGTTGCCCTTACCTCTTCTCCTTACAGGATCTTATTTTCAGGATTTTCTGCTGGGTCAGGAAGTATGAGAAATCTTTGTTTCTTCCCTCTGTGGGGCGTTGGGCCCCAGGTTCACGCTGCAGCTGCAGTTGAGGGGTGGTTGCACGGGGCAATGTTGCTCCCCACCTGCCTGAGGCTTCTGCTGCAGCCACCCAGTCCAGAGGAGGCCACGGAGATGATCCAAGGGCTGGAGCCCCTCTGCTGTGGGGACAGGCTGAGAGAGTTGGGGTTGCTCAGCCTGGAGAAGAGAAGGCTCCAGGGAGACCTTAGAGCCCCTTCCAGTACCTAAAGGGGCTCCAGGAGAGATGGGGAGGGGCTCTGGATCAGGGAGCGGAGTGATAGGATGAGCGGTGGCGGTGTTAAACCAAAAGAGGGGAGATTTAGATTAGATACTAGGACCAACTTGTTTGCTGTGAGGGTGGTGAGAGCCTGGCCCAGGTTGCCCAGAGAAGCTGTGGCTGCCCCATCCCTGGAGGGGTTCAAGGCCAGGTTGGAGGGGGCTTGGAGCAACCTGGTCTGGTGGGAG
>JAHREE010000551.1:1007225-1082702 GCA_033628505.1 Tringa tobata
AGCAGAGCAGAGGAGAGGGGCAGAATTCCTCTTACGTTTGTTCTTTTTTCCCCATTACTTCCAATGAAATTGCATTTTAAGGATCTCAACCTGTCGTGTGAAGTGGACGGTGACCTGGGCAGCCCAGCGCAGGGGAGGCAGCACAAGGCACTTCACCTGATGAGCCTTAAAGGGGGAGCAGGGCAGGGACTCGGCTGGGGGGGAGAGGTGTGGGAGCCACTGGGATGGCAGGAATTCAGCCTTGGCATGGTCTCAAAGGCAGCGAGCCCTTCCCCGAGCAGCTGCGTAGCCCGGGACTGCGGGGAGCCAAATGGTTTGTTTGTGTGTTTACATGGATGTGCGGGTCTGCGGAGGGGAAAGGCACTCAGCAGAAATTCTGCTATTAAAGCAGATGGTGGGAGATTAATCTGTTTTTTAGGGGGGCACTTGCTGGTACGGTGACCAATTTATTAATTCCTTCCTGTGGTAGGAGTCCTTTCATCGTTACAGGGTACGGGTGAAGCGTGTTTCCCCAAACTCTCGGCTCCTCCCTTGCTGTCTCAAAAGCTGACGTAGTATTTTGGGAAGGAAAAGGGTGTTTGTCGGGTTTTGTTGCTGCAGCTTTGCGACCCGTGCTCCTTCCCCGCTGTCCTCTGCCCAGCCCCTTCCCCGGTGCTCCCATCTGCTCTCGACCCATCCCAGCCCTCCTGCCAACCAGCACAAGCCCCTTCCCTCCTCTTCGAACGCTGCTTCTTCTTACGCTAGATTTTATATATTGTTTTTTCCCTTCCATTTTAGAAATTGCTCTTTTTTTCACCCCCTGCCGTATCACTGACAGCTGCATTCTCCTTGACAGTTGTGATATTTGTATGTGTGCATAAAAACAGTAGGAAGCATTTATGTAGGTGTCACTAATTTAATTTAATTTAATCTGATATGTATGTATAGAGAGGACTGTTCTGCACTAAAGTGCTTCTCTTTATTTTACAGTCTCCATCGTCATCAAATACAACTCCTATCGTTCTCCTCTTCCATTCACCTACCCAAAGACCAAATCTGGAAATAGTAACCAAAAGAGAAGCCCACGTCATACTCAAAGCAGGGAAAGGTTGAAATAATTTAAGGGTAAGTAATTTTTTTCACCCTTATTCTAACTTGAAGCTTTGTGTGTAAAGCTACAGTAATAAGTGCAAGGCTGTATAAAGAACCTGCTAAGCGTGTACGCGGCTGCTTTATGTTCAAAGTGGAAAAAATGACTGAAATGCTGATTTGGGGACCAAAAAAAGGGATAGTGGCACCTTTTTGCAGGCGAGAGGGTGCCCAGAACGGCAGCCTGCGGGGAGGCTCCGATGTTGGTGGAAGCGGTGGTTCTACACAGCCGGGTCACGGGCTTCGTGTGGGTTGGGTGGGTCTGAAAGAGCTTTCCAGTTGAGATGGAGCTGGGCGTTCAGCTTCTCCTGGGGTGGGAGTGCCCTTTTGTCCTTTCTTCTCTTTTTTCCGCTTATAGCGTTACTTGGCCGTGGTGGCGAGCTGCGGTTGCTCTGTTTGTGTGGTGTGGGATGGTTTGGCTTTCTGCGATCCCCTTGGCTTTGTGGGCTCCCCAGGCTTTTCCCGGGGAGCAACCGGACCGTTCCCCCACCAGGGTTTTCCAAAGGGAAGCGTTGACGGGGGCTGGAGGAGGGACAAACCCGAGCGGCAGAGCGAGGAGGGCCTCTCGGTGGAAATGTTTGCCTTAAGGCTTTTCTTTTGCTGCGAGGGTGACGAGTAAGATAGGAGGAGATAGGAAATCAGCTTTTGTGAAATTCAGAACCCTGGCTGAAGCATTAGCAATCTCCAAATGTTAGAGAACGTGTTTTCCCACCCTAGTCCCAGCTCTGTGCCTGCATATATTGCATTTCCACACATGTTCTTCCGTAGATGGACAGGATATGCGTTCGCTTACATTTGAGAACTTAGCTTTAAACATCTGGGTTTTCTGTTTTATTGCTGCTTTTTTTTTTTTTCTCCCTTCTTCCTGCAATGTTTGTTCATGCAAAATTCATATCTGGGAAGGGCATCTTAAATCCCTGCTTCTGAGTCAAAAAGGGAAAGTATGGAAGTGAAAAGAGAGATTGTATCATTTAAGAAATATGATTCATGAATTAATCCTCGTCTGCTACACCATCTGTGGCATGTGTTTCAATACAAAAATCCTGTTTTTATATCTCTTTAAAAAGCTTTCTTCTCGCTGGCTGCCTGAGTCCTCTGCAACACTAACGGGGAATTAGCTTCTTTTTGGGGAGAGCGGTGGTTTTTATTCACAGCCTGGGCAATTGACCCCAACCTGTGTCCAAGCTCTAGGTCAGAGGAGGAGGAGGACACACAGAACACTGTTTTTTTGGGGGGGGGCTGCCAAATCTCTGTGTAACGCTGTGAGCCTGACTTGCAGGCAAAGCCCACACGGAACTGGTTTTTGCACTGGAAGCGTGGCTGGGTCTCCTGCCTTGGTGGAGATGAGGTGAGGGATGGGCAGTGATGGGCAGGAGATGCAGGCAGCTGTCTAGATCATAAAATCATAGAATGGTTTGGGCTGAAAGGGAGCCTAAAGGTCATCCAACCCCCCTGCCCTGGGCAGGGACACCTCCCACCACACCAGGTTGCTCCAAGCCCCATCCAGCGTGGTCTTGAACCCCTCCAGGGATGAGGCAGCCACAGCTTCTCTGGGCAACCTGGGCCAGGCTCTCACCACCCTCACAGCAACTAATTTCTTCCTGAGATCTCATCTCAATCTCCCCCTTTTCAGTTTAAAAGCATTACCTCTCGTCCTATCGATGCGTAGACTTTTTCCTCCTCCACAGACAGGCTCCCCGAGCAGGACAGCGTTTCAGCACATGCATCCATCGTTGATCCCTTTCCTGGATCAATCCCTTTCCTGGACCGGGGCATCTCGCTGCCTGGGATTGCCCCATCAGTTTTCTCCTTTCCTTCACCTGGGCAGCCGGTAAAAATTGAGTGGTTTTCTCTTTGTTCTGGAGGAAGACCCTGAGGTGCTGGAGATGGTGGATGGCCATTGCCCTTACTGCAGCTCGTGGTGGCCTCGGCCCATGGCACGGTGACGTGCCCACGTGGCCACAGCCTCTTCCCTGCCGATGTCACTTAATGTGCTGTGAGTACAGCTCCGGTGAGCTCCCGGGCGCTGGTAACGCTGATAGATGGAGGTTATCCAGGAACTCGGTACCGACGGTGAAATATTGCGGGTTTATTGCCTTTCCATTCATTTTGTTTTCACGCCTTTCTGCCTCCCTGACTCATGGCTGTTCACCCTCTGCTTGCAATTTCTATTTGCTGCGGTAACACCCACCGGACAAGACGAGAGCATCACAAAGCACCGGTGCTTGCAACTGCTTTTGGAGCTATTTTTTTTTTCGTTTGTTTTTCAATTGAGCATCTGGAGCCGGGACGGGTGACAGAAAGGAAAACCTTAGCGATGACTTCTGTCGGAGATGCCATTTGGGCTCTCGCGTGGTCCCTAAGAAATGTTTTCCCTTTCCCCTCCGCTGTCACAAATCCCCTCCTGCCCGCTCCCGGGGACGGGCGGGCGCTTCACAACGTGAAAAGGAAACTCCACAAGCGCCGATTACCCCTGCGCTCCCCTGAATCCCTGCGTGTTAAAGGGAAATCATGTCAGCGGTGGCTCAGCAAATGTTTCACCCAAACTGGAATCAAATTAACCCAGACTGGAAATGAATTACACTTGTGCATGGAAAACACTGGCCGGAGCGCAGACCGGAATGGGCACAGCTTTCTGTCCATCCCACGAATGTGGACACACAGACACACACTCTCTTTTGCAGCTTTTGCTAGTAAAGCTTTTGCTTTTTCTGGCTGGCTTCTTCTGTGCCTTTACCATATTTTGCAATTGTGCAAAATTGCAAAATTAATTGCTTCGATCTTTTATTATTTTATTTTTTTTTAAAATCTGAGTTTCTGAGGTTGTTTGCCACTCTTTGTCTGCTCTGGGCTATATTCTGGGAAGCAGAGATTGTTTTCTGGGGTCTGTTCTGCAAACCTCTGCTTCTGGGGTGGATGTGCTTGCTCCCTCCTGCGCCGGCCAATGCTGGCCACTGGGCAGGCAGTCATGTTGCCAGTGTCTCCATAAGAGGAGGGCTACAGATTTTGTATCTCGAGAAGGTCCTATGCCTGCTCACATGGCCAGCAATAACGTTTTGCAAAACGCTTCCAGACCCCAGGGAAGCTCTGCTGGTAAAAAAAAACAACCAAACAAAAAAAAAACAACCAACAAAAACCTACAAGCGGTAAAACGAACAAATCCTACCAGAAACGGGAAAAGAGAAGCAGCCCCAGCATTTTGATAAGCGTATTCCATTAGCCATGGTTTTTACTTTTTATTTCAAGCCCTGATTAAAATTCAGCAGCTTTTATTTAAAGAAGAAACAAGAAATGTTTATGCTCAGCGTAGGCCCTTATTTCCACCGCAGCGGGAGTTTGTAAACGAGGGGCTCTGGTGGAGCACCCCCCCCCACCATCACCACCACCTTCTCCTCCCTCCTTCTGCAAGGTCCCCCACCCCAACCCCGATGAGCGAGGGTCCCCGCTCGTTAGCGGCTGCGGCTGGGAGGGTGAGGATGCTCGGCAGCGGAGGACACGTGACGGCAGGCGGTTTTCTTGCGGGAAGCTAATGAAGAGATGAGAAGCATCGATTCACCATCTATTTGTTAGGACCCCAGTGAAACAGCTGTTTGTTTCTCATAAACAATTATGCCAAGACGGAAATTGGCTTCTGTCTGTACGTACTTTTTGGATGGGGAAAATTAAGCAGTAATAGCTGGAAAAATAATATGGGCTATGAGATAATAGATGCCTAAGGGATAAAATTAAACAGTACTTTCCAACGAAGGAAGAGGTTTTGGCAATAAATAGTTTGCGTTTGACTCCTCTTTGTTTGCCAGAGGACTGGTGTCGTTTCGGGGAGGTCGTCCTGGGATGTATTTTCCAAACAGACATAGGAATATTGTGAATTTTATTTTACTTTTTTGATTCCTCCTGAGAAGGATGGTGCCAAGGCCGGGGTGCAGCTCAGCCAGGCGCGTTGGCTGTCACCGGGAGGTGACACCGGGGCTTGCTTTGAGAAGCATGGCCAGTGCAGGAGGATGTCTAAAAGAAATAGCAAGGTTTACCAAACAAAGTAGGAACAGGGCTTGTTTTAAATGCTGTAGGGAGCTCAAAAAGCTCAGGAAGGGGAGGTGGCATGGGTCAGGGTCCAAGCAGAGTTTATCCCTTGTGGTGGGCAGGACTTGGTTCCTCTTCACTACGTGGGAAACAAAAGCAGAGTCCAAACAGAGCTGCAAACCCTAATCCCACCTTCCCGAGGACGGATCCGGGTGCAGGTCTGAGGTCTTTGGCCCAGGCTCATCCCTACTATCAGCATTTAATCTCACACACCTCGGGGAGAACCTCCCTGCCCGGTGGGGGAATTTCCTGGGCGCTCGGGGGAGAGTCCCGAGGTGCAAAGTGCCTGCCATCCCCATTAGCTGGAGTGGGACTCGGGGGTGCTCAGCACCTCTGCAAATGAGGCCAAACTGTCTAGTGCATTGAAAATGAAATCATTAAGTCGCTGTTGCATTAAGATTCTGTTTTTATTCATGGAGTGTAATGTGATTCATTTGCCCTTTTGCTCTCATGTTGAGAAGGCAGTCATCTAGTATGCATCGCTGGCTGCAGGGAGAGCTGTATTTATTTATATTTTTTTTTAATTTTTTTTTTTGGTTTTGTGAGGGAGCAGACATTTTCATCAAGTGCAGAGCAGCCACGGGGTTGAGACTGGTCTGTTTTCTCGCTGCTCTGGGAGGCCAGTGCCTGCCACCCTCTCGCAGCCTTGTTTATGGGAGCATTTGGCTCAGCTCCTCTCTCCTCCTCCGAGCCATGTGGCCACCTTCCTGATCCCTGCTCCAGCCCCACTGTGGGTATGAGAAGCCCTGCACCTTGCCCCAGGGCTGGAGGCACGAGGGACGTGCTGGCCCTGGGGCGTGTTGCCGAACTCCGGGGCCAACAGCATCCTTTGGTGTCCCAGTGACACCCAGTCCCACCAGCCCCATGCTGGGATGGGTTAAGCTATTTACTATGGGTGGCTCAGCACCCGCAACCCGGGAAATACGGATGTGGCATGGGATGTTGCCATGGTGTGATGGGACGTGGGATGGGACCTGCTTGATGAACCAATTAAAAAGAGGTGCAGAAGATTGTGGGTCCTTGCTGCTGCTGCGGGTCGCTCTTCGCAGTTAACTGCAGCCAAGGGAAATCATTCCTCCTTGGAGTTAAGAGAAGGAACGCCCCAAGCGAGGGAAGAGTATAGAATAGAAAGGAAGAAAAAAAAAAGGCAATTTTTTTAAAATGCTGACATGGGGGGCATTAACTAAGTCACTAATTCCGAAAGAATGATAATGAGTGAGCGGGTTTGAGTCACTACCTCTCGTCGTGGGACAGGATCGGGGCAGTTCAGCTCCGCGTGTTGGATCTCCGCCTGCGAAACAAGGAGTAAGGAATTCCCTCTCAGCCCCGACAATTGCGGCCAGCCCTTTTTGAGCACAAAGCTCTGAACTCTGTCTTGCTGTCAGATTCCAAGCGGTCACGACGCGGGGCACAGTGACCGTCTCCAAGTCCTCAGGTGACCCTGGATCTCTGACGCTGGAGGGTCATAATACGCGTGAAAAAATCAATAAGGTGTATTTCAGAAGCAAAAGGCAGGAGGAGGAGAGTTAACTCAATGCGTTTCTCACCTTTTTTGCCGTGTCCTTTTCTTCCTCTTTTTTTTTTTTTTTTCTTCTCTCCTTTTTCCTCCCCCCGTAGAGTCTGGAGACCAAATCCATCCTAGGCAGGACCAGAGCACAGCCCGGCAGCAGGGCAAGGACTGAGGAGCAGGGAAGGGAGAAGGCTGTTCTGCAGCAGGGCACGAGTCGGGCACTTAATTTAGTGATTTTCCTACACTTTGTCGATGGGGAGGCGCAAGAAGAACGGGTCAGGTGTGGATAAAGATAAGGAGAAAAGGTTTTCCAAAGAGCTCGGAGATGGGAGCTGCTTGGGAAGAGGAGGGTTTTTTTTTTTCCACCTCCCAACGATTTGGGCAGACAAAAGAAGAGAGGCGACTTGGAAGCGGGGAGGTAATAACGCCGACCTTCTCCGCTCTTTGTTTTCAACCAAGAAATGCACAAATCGCTGCTGATATTGCTGAGTGGTTTCCTGCTGCTTTGTGGCTTGATTTGGAGCTGCAGCCGTTCCGAGCCTGGTTCCTGACTTTGCGGTGCAGTAACACACACACACACACACACACACAGACACATAAAAAAATAGCAAGCAAATCCTCGCCGGCGGAATTGTAATTGTTCCCTCCGCCCTACGTTCGCCAACACCTTCACCTTGCGTGGCGCTTTAGGTCCTGGATGGATTTTTGAATAGATTAATGCCTTTTGGAGAGTTCTAGAAAGGTCAAAAGCAGAAAAGGGGCTCTAATAGCAGGATAGCAACCAGCTGGTTGCATTGGGTTTCATTTTACTGCCATAGTAACACCATGAGCCAGAGTGTTAATCCCGTGCCCGCTGAATGCCATTTCCCCCTCCCTCTTTTTGTCAAGAGACAAGCCCAAGAAGATATTTTCTTCCTGAAGAATTTGGACGAGGCAGTAATAGGCTTTTTGGAGGGGACGGGCCTCGTACCCAGAGAATGTAAGGTGGGTAATTTACAAGGCAATGTGCAAATGCCAAATTGTTAGGCAGAACTGCTGCTGATTTAGAAGGCAGTTAATGCTATAAATGTGCCAAGTGCCAGTAGAGTGTTTCTACAGATGGAATAACTGGAAATATTGGAGAGATTCCAAAGGTTTAATCAAATTCAACCAGGTTTTTTTTTCTTTTTTTCTTTTTTTTTTAAACTGCAGAATTCTCTAAGGGATGCAAGTTGAAATAGTAGATTATTCCATTGCTTTTAGTACCATGGGGGAGATTTTTGTAGATGAACAGAAAGCACCTACTTTCAAGCAAACACGTAAGCGGGTGCACAAATCCATGAGCAGCAGAAACGCTATGAAAGCCCATGCTGGTGGAGTTTAGAGGGAGCATCCTCTTTAGATACCCTGGCAAAGCTGGTCGTTGGAGGCGGACTGATGGGTTTTGAGTCATCCATCACAAAGGGAAGGGTTTGTGAAAGCGGCGGCAGCGGTGGCACTGGTCCTGCACCGCAGTTCTGCTGGACCCGGGCAGGTTTTGGTGGGATTCTGGGCACGAGCATTCTTTCTGTGGCTCACTCTGCGGTGCCGGGGCACGCATATGTTCCTGCACCAGATGCACACCTTCCCCTAGTCTTGTTGACAGCCTTCCCAAGGCTTCTTATTTAGCCAGACCATATGCGCTGGTGGAAAGAGTGTGATGTGGAAAGAGCATCGCATCCTCCTTGGGCTGCAAACACCAGCAGAGCAGATTTGGTCTGCGAGGAGACCCAGAGCTCTTGAGCTTCCATCACAGGACACGTGTAACGATCGAATGGGATTTTTTTCCTCGTTTGTGAAAACCAGGTTCCAGAAAACCATTTCTCTTAGTTCTATCTCAAAATTAGCTCTCCCTGTCCATGCCTTAAATATTCATCCAAAGCATGGATGAAGGCCACCAGGGAGAGAGGGGACATTCTGGCATGTCTCCAGGTAAAGAAGTGATGAGTGACCGAGCTGGGGAAGGGGTTGGGAATTATTCCATGGGGTTTCTCTTGTCATTGATACAGAAGATAAAGAGCACGTGCTTGATTCTGGCAACAGGATTTTGTTTTGAGGTGGCAGGGCCATGAACCCCTGCAAGGAGGGACAGCACCAGCAGCAATGCTGTGACAGCGCCGAAGCTTTTATCTTCTAGGTTTTTTTTCAATCTGACATTTCTTCAACAGCAATTTATATTTTTTTTTTGCAGATGACCTGATTGGATCCATTAATTGTCTTTTTTTTTTTTTTTTTTTGGTGAGGAAAGAAGAGTTTTCCTGGAGTGTTTGGTATTGATCCTCTCTGCTCTCTGCCGCTCTGGAGTTGGGGACCGTCCCCCTCCCAGGCATCGCCGTACTCTCTGCGCAGCCCCCCCGTCTCGCTCTGTGCGGCGTTTCGCACTGAATAAATTGCTACAAAGCTATTAGCCTCGATGCCACACTCTGCTGCTCCTGCTTCCCTGCACCCACCTCCGCCCCGCCATTGATCCAGCCTGCTCCCTGTTGGCTGCAGCCGAGGGCTGCCTTCTGCTGCTGCGCGCAAATGCCTATAAAATTGAATAGTTTAAAAACATTTTCTAAGTGACGTTCCCCCTCTCTTTGTGATACTATCCATTGGTGCCTACCAGAGCTGGGAGCTTTTATGAGATTTTAGCTGGCCGGAGGGAGGATGGGGAAAGATTCTTAATTTTTTGCGTTTTTTTTTTTTTTTTTTTGTTAAAGTCAACACGGAAATTAAAAACTACGTGATTATGGGAATCGGGTCCCTGAAGAGGTTATTGTTGTCTAAGGATCTGTGTCCTAGATTGTGTATCCTGCTCAGATGGTTGGCTTTGCAGGGATTTTGGGTTGCTCCATGCTATGCGCTGCTGAGGTGAGCCCCCGGTGCTCCTGCTGGTGCATTTCTTGATGGTGGCTTCATCTCAGGAGGCGTGGGATGACTGTGTTCCTTTTGATGTGGTTGTGGTCTAACTAGAGGCATTTTGGAGATGTAGTGCCTTGCAGTCTTCTTGGAGGTGTTCCATAGAGTCATAGAATTGTCCAGGTTGGAAGGGACCTTTCAGATCATCGATTCCAACCGTCAACCCAACACTGACAAAACCCATCACTAAACCATGTCCCTCAGCGCCACGTCTGCCTGGCTTTGGTGGTGACTCCACCACTTCCCTGGGCAGCCCGTTCCAATGCTCAATAACCCTTTCAGTGTAAAAATGTTTCCTGATATGCAATCTGAACCTCCCCTGGTGCAACTTGAGGCCATTTCCTCTTGTCCTGTTGCCTGTGACTTGGGAGAAGAGACTGACCCCCCCTGGCTACACCCTCCTTTCAGGGAGTTGTAGAGCGTGAGAAGGTTTCACTGTTGTAACATCCCGGGGTTCTGGCAGATCCACAGCAGTGTGAGGTTAGTGATGCCCAGTGCACCCCTCTGAAGAACCTGGGGCTTGCAGGAAGGTGGTGAGCTCAGCACTCACCTACCTGGAGTTGAAGATGAGATGTGCTCACCTACGCGATCATCAATGGAAAAGCTGCTGTGGGGGCCTCTTCCCGGGGCTGCCTGGCCGCAGGAGCCCATCTGAGCAAATTCCATAGCTCTTTTTGTGTCACATACATCCACAGCAGTTTTCCCTGCAGATGCAAAGAGTGACGGGAAGAAGGTTTGGAAAAAAGGAAATAACTTTGCAGGTAGTTTTTAAGTATCACCCCGAGAAAGGTGTGTTTGTACAAAAGGTGGAACAGGGCCTCCAGCAGCTGGTGATGTTCCTTTGTTTCTCATTCGTCATCCGTCCCCCCCAAACTCCTCTTCACTACAAACGCTCGCACAAGAGCCCTTTTGAAGCAACATTTATCTCAAGTGCTGCTATATCAGGATTCATCGATCTTGTCATAAGATCATCCACACCAAACTGAAGCTTGAAGGGTGGAAGGAGTGACACATGCACTCTGTTCCTCTGGGCCTGTTCTTTGGTGTTGCCAAGAGACTGACTGTGGCGTGGGATTTGGTTGGATCTTCCTGACCCATCTCAGAACCTCCCCAGCATGGAGTGGCCCAGTTCAACGTGTTGATCTGTCTCTGGGAGATGCCAAGGACCCAGCTAAGCAAGTGGGGTGGATTTTTCCTCAGTCTCCTGACACCCTCTTAGCCAGTTTGGAAATCCTTGTGGAAGTCTGCCTGAATTCAGCTGCCTTCTAAGGTTTCTCCTTCCTGCCCTTGCCCAATGGTTCACAACTGGTCTGGCTCCAGATCTGCCCTAGCGGTGAGATGCTCCTGTCATTATGTTGTGGTCCAGCCCTGCTTCTCATCCTCAGACTCTGTTTGCATCTGTTTTCAATTCTTATTATCCCAGGAGTTTTAGTTCCTCTCTTCTCCCAAGAACAAGAGAAGTGAATTTGCACGGATGGTCTTGTGCATCTGTATTTTGCAGTGCTGACCTTGGTGCCACAGCTAGATGCCTTCCCAGCTTCTTACGGTTACATGGTTGTGTCGTCCTCCCCTTGTTGGAGGGGACATGATGTGGAATGATAGGAGGTACAAGCTGAAACCCGCTTGCCTGAAGGACCATCCAAACTTAGGCGAATTGAGCACTCCTTGTTGAGGTTTTCAAAGACAGCATCCACAGGAGAGAGCTGGAAGCCCACCATCACCCAAAATAAGGCTATTTCCCCTTTTGGGGGAAGTGCCCTGTAGAACAGGGTTTTGAGGCTCTCTGGCAGGTTTTCCTGTTAGGACTTCTTCACTTTTGCCTGAATGCAGAAATGATCTTTGTTCCAGAGGGAAAAGAGAATGTTGCAGCCCACGTTTGCTTGAGCGTGACAGCTCCAGAATATCTTGTTGTTTTGGTGCTTGTGGCCTATTCTGAAGGAGGGGAAGGTGGGTCCAAGTCACTTGGTTCACATAAAGGAGTCCCTGACCATCGCCATCACCTCGTGCTCCCCCAAGAATGGTATGGCAGGTCTGGTCCTCTGTGTGTCTAATGATGTTCTAATGATGTGTTTTCTTCAGACTGCACAGAACATTCCTTTCCAAAGAAATAGAGAAAATGTGCAGTCGAATGACTGTCTCTTCCAGTCTTTTTCTTTTTCCACCTCGTGGTGGTTGTACCCCCTGCCTGACATCCCTGCCTTGGGGTGCCCCTGGGGCCAAGTGGCCCACCTGGGACCTGCTTCTGCTCGTCGCTCTTCTCCTTCCCCGTTGCATGCCGTGCGGTGCTTATCCTGCGGCTCTTGGCCAGAGGAAGATTTTAGTATTCAGGAAGTTGGGAAGTTTGGCTGTCCTTGGTCTAATTAGTTCGTTAAGCACAGGGGAGCTCAGATCACAGTTCAAATGGCTGTAATTTGAGTGAGCTTGAGACAATGTGAGAGGATTAAGTAGTAAAATTGTGTCTATTACTTTGGCCGAAAAATAACTATTCAATTTGACTTGAATATTTAATTTTCGGAATGTAAGGGTTAGCTATTAATATGGGCTTGGCAGAGAGTTCATCACTTGCAAGACTGCGCTGAGAGTTCTTCACGTGCTGAGATCAATGCTCGAAGTCAAGCACGTCTTTCTAGAAATTCTCCTCTGAACAAATAATTGGCCTCAACAAAGAGGTGACTGGATAAGATTTAATTGCTTATTATTGTAGGAGGTCCTCTAAAATTGTCTTCTGGTCTTAAATCCAGTGGATATCTACAAAATTTTGGAGGTGGCTTTTCTTGGAGAGGGGAACTGCACGTGTCTGCCTTCCCTCACCCAGCTGTGCTGAAGGTCATCCATCTCCGTGGGTGGCTTCTGCTGGGGATCCAGGGAAGGGATGCAAAGACCCAAACACCCAGGGAATTGAAAATAATGTAATTTGGGGTGAAAGCCTTCGCTTTTCTCTCTCTCTGCCAGTGGCAGATGCTGGAGTCCAGGTATTGCATGGAGTGGGCTGAAACGGCCGCAGCCCCAGCGAGGAAGCCCTAAGTGGCGTTTCCGTGCTTTTAGTGGCATTGTGCAAGGCCTGGCTGAGGAAAAAAACGTAATTCTTTGCCTGCCTAAGATGGGTAAAAGGAGTATTTTGTCTTTTTTCTTTTTTAATATTGTGTGTCTGCATCTATTCCAATAAGGAAAACCAGTGCTAAGTGGAACTTTTGAAGGGGTTTGTTGTCAACGAGAATAAACGTTACCAGGCTGAGAAATTTAAAGGAAATTTGGTCAAAATACCAGTGACAGTTTTAGTCAAAATATCAGAGTTTTGGGACTTCTAGGAGTATTTTTGGCTTAAACTTGTTGAGCAAAGGCGGTCGGTGGGTGATTTCTGCGTTAGCTGAGGTCACAGGGCAGCGTGAGAGCACGGGTTAGAGGCAGGGCTGTCCTGCTACTGCCGTTTATTTTTTCTGTGAAAGAAGCCAAGTTTGAGCACCTCATAGGTAATGGATCAAAAATATATAGTTTTGACCTTTCTTGCTCACTGTTGCATCGATCTCTCTGATCTGTGTGGGCCTGACAAGGCCTTGTATTAGCAGGTCCTGGCTGGAACCAGTTCTCTTCCCTGCAAACCAGCTGAATTGAGCTCTTTCTGCTGTAAATGGTCATGTTGCACTGGGGCACGTGCTGAGGTACCACACAGCTGTGGCTCCATTTTCTGGATGGATAAAGTGGTTCCTGTAGAGGCATATTTAGAGCTTTTAAAGCTTTTGGCTGAGCAGGTGCTGTACAGAGCAAAGAGACACAGAGGCACCACAACGCTGACTCCCAACTTCTTTGAAGTCTGGGCAGAGGTCATGTTTTCTGTTTGTTTGTGGTTTTTTTTTTTTTCATTTTGGCCTATTTCTTCAGGTCTGGCCTTTTTCTCCTCTAGCCTGAAGGCTTGTGCTTGCTTGGTTCTTGTAGTGGACACATCAACCAGAGGATGACGTGTTGGGTTCGCTGGCGTTTCGTTTATTTCTTCTGTCTGCTTCTTTGCTTGAAGACACGTGGTAGGCGAGGGGTTAACAGCGTCCTCATGGTTCTTCCAGTTACCCCATCAGGACTGTTTAAAAATTAGCTTCTCCCCACTTACAGCACTATAATTAGGATACAGGAGTTGTGGGGAATGATTTCACAAAGTGACTTGGTGTACTTGCCCATGCACCCCAGGGAGCCAGGCAATTATGCATACATAATTCTACTCTTTGAATATTTTCTCTTTCTCTGCATAATTTCTCTCTATTCATCTTTCCAGTGTCCTTCTGAGATAAACTTAGAAGTCTCAGCTTTCAGAATTTAAAAAAAGATCCTGTGCCTGCATGTGCACTATTTGCATTTAAACCGGCAGCGTTGGCTGGGATGGAGCGGAGAGGGGTGAGATGGGGAGGAGGGCGAAGGAGCCGAGGGAAGGAAGCAGGAGAAGCCCTTGGGTACAATAACACAACCACCCCGGCCATCGAGTGATGAAGAGGAGGTGATGAAGAGTATTTAATTCCTGAGCTCCTAACCCATTTGTCATTTAGGCTTTGCTGGGGCAGAGCTGCTGTTTTGCTGAGGCAAGTGCTTTGTAAAGGTTTCTTTGGTCCCCGTGGTGGTGGTCAGCTCCTACATGGAATGGTGAAAGGTCCCTTTAGCTGTTCTTGGTTTCCTGCCACCATCCTTCGGACAAAAAAAGGTGACATGGCACTTGGTCACCCCTACACAGTCAATATTTTAGCTGTAAGCTAATAGTGGCGCAGGACTATGTATTGGGAGACTTCAGTCTTTGCTGCAAAGAAGGATGTCTTCGTGGTTTGGAATGGCGTGAGGAGCTGTGGTTTTAAAGGAGAGCCTGGATCGGAGTCCCCTCAGCTTTGCCCGTCGGGGATTGGGGTCTGGGAGCTGAGATGGTGGAGTGGCCCCAGGGAGAGGGTGACATCGGGGCCACACACTGTCTCCAGGTGCAGGGATGCTCCGCAGCAGAGCCTGGCTCGGACCTTCCCCCTCCACGGGCAGTTGGTCCAGTGTCCCGGAATATTCCGGAGCTGACCCTTTTAGGTATAAGTGTATTTTTGTTTCCAATATCCTGTTTGTGCTCTTCTCGGTGAATTTATTGCCGCGTGATAAGCAAAACACAAAGTAACTGCCGGCGTATTTCCACTGTCTTCAGAGTGGGTTTATCTTTATAAACTGGCTGTTGACATGATGCAGTTTCTGCCTGTTGCAGCGTAGCTGTACAGCAGCAAAGTTGTGATAAAAGACAACTTGTTGAAGAGATTCTTTGTCATACTCCTGAATCATCTACAATTCCTTTTTTTCCCCGGTGCCAGAAGTGTGCCGGTGCTTTGCAATTATACCCGCACTTGATGCCGCCTTCTTTTTTTTATTATTTTTTTATTCCCTTTCTCTCAGTGATTCAAGTTCCCTATTGTACCCTCATTCATTCTCTCTCTCTTTTGGTTTCTTCTTTTTCTCCTTTTTTTTTTATTTTATCCACCACCTTCTCAAAGCACTGAAGCTGTAACTGCTTCACTGTGGTCTGAGGAAAAGCTACTGTTCTACTTCCCAAAGAAAGCTCATTGTGTGGTGCCATGAAAAAAGGTTTAAACAACACAAGGGAATAAAGGCACCACATTTCTCTGAAAGTTTTTCTTTATTTTTTTTTAAGGAATAATGCATAAGCTGCTAGGAAAGGGCAGAAATGTCTCCTGCTTCTCTCTAGTCGTGCCTGTGAGGCTGTGAAATTCTAAGAAAACCTACTTTTTACATAGGGGCATGAAAGCTGGACCACCCCACCTCCAAACATTTGCTGTTCTCTGCATTACCCTCATAAGCCTAACAAAAAACTCTTAAGATTCTTCCCAAACAGCACAGAATCAGAGCTTACAAGGCGGCAGTTGTAATTACTTGCTTTCTTTTTTGGTACCAGTTTATATCAATCTTATGTAAGATGCTCAAATACTTTTTAAAAGGGCATTTTAGCCATGAGAGCTCGGTTATTCCGCTATCAGCAGAGTTACTGGAGGCTGGTGTCGGTATAAATGGGTGATGGGTTTGGATCCTGGCTGTGGTTCTGCAGCAGGGACAGGCCCCAAATGTGCTGGATCTGTCGCTGGTGGCCCCATCGCTGCTGGACCCATCACTGCTCAGTCCATCACTGGTGCACCCATCACTGCTCAACCCATTGCTGCTGGACCCATCACTGCTGGACCACTCCAGCTGCTGAGCCCCCGGTGCATCCTGCATCCATCTGCACCCCTTCACTCCTGCAGACATCCATCCCTTCCTGGTCAAAACAGCTTTGAGGCAGCATTTTAATTTATTTTTTTAAAAATTATTATTATTATTCCTACTCTTTTCCTTGCTGGCAGAATCTCATCCAGCTGTGTTGCCGTACCTGGGGTGACAAGTAGCAATCTGCCTGTGTCTAGGGGTCAGTGAGTGAAGTGCGGCGCTGCCACCTGGTTTGGCAGGTGACAATTGTTGGGTCCCAGGCTGTCACCTGCGTCGGACACCTTTATCTGCAGCAATTCCCTCCAGTGGGACTGTGTGAGAAAGCAAACCTTGTCCTCTCTGAGCACACCGTGCTGGGAGGGGGAAAAAAGAGGGAAAGAGGGAATTTTGTCAGCTCTTCCCATCAATGCTCAGCGGAGCCGCAATGGCATCACGCTGGTTAAATAGAAGGAATTTGAAAGTGCAGTTCTGTCGCTGGTGCTGGGGACTGATTGCTGCTGGCACTTCGCTGGACGTGGACAATGAATATCCACCAGTTCTGCTTCCGAGTTCCCTTCCTTTTCCAACGATGTCTTTCCCACTCGTACGACTTCATACACTGCTGCAGATCAGGTGCAACTTAAATGCAGAGGAGGGAAATTCAAACCAAATAGCTATTTTAATTGAAGCTACGAAGGAGGGAATGTTTCTTTTGATCGTAGCTATGCAAAACAATGCTTTTCTTAAGCCTGAAGCTGCACCTAAATTTACTCGTGTTTCCCTGTGAACATTTATTCTTATTTCTATTTGTGCTTTGCTTTCCCTGTTTATTAATAGGCACGGTGCAAGGGTAAGGATGTTTGTGTCTGACGAAGACACTCTCCTGGAGTGAAATGAAAATGTTATTGTTTTGTTTCCAGTAATGCTGCAGCCAGTGAGCTTTAGTTATTTTAGCAATAACACACAGAAGGAAAGTCACCTTAGATATTGGCATCCTTGGTAAATATGNGAACCTGCCATGCTCCGTTAGCCCATGGACAAATGGGAAATTTCCAGGTGCAAACGCAGCCCCGGTAAGATTTATTTACACGGGGTGAGTAGTCTGGTTACGCCTCTCAGTCCGCCAGGTGACAAATGCCCTTGGCTCCCATTTACTTCAAGATGTGCCGAGAGCCTTTCAGAAATTAAACCTCTTTATTCCAAGGTAAATGACACATGTTTTGCTGTACAATCTCTTTGCCTATTATCCACCGTGCCCATTACTGAATGCAGGTGTCACAGATGGTACAACTCCATCGTACTGAAGGGCTTTCGTCCTGCCTTTCTTTGAGTGAGTAATATTTTCTCTCAATAGCAACCAGATCTCTGGGTTGAATTGGCTCCGTCGTGTCAGGTCACCGCTGTAACTCCCCTGCCTACCAGCACGGATTTCTCTTCTGGCTTACTGTTGCTTTTCCTGGCATTGATTTGCTAATATTTCATTAATATATCCCTGATATGTGTTTTTTGTATAGCTTGGGGGAAAATAAAAAAATGACATCGTCACTCTGGCTCTTTAGATCCGACTGTGGGAGGGAGGTGAAGTGCCACTGAATTTATGCTAAGATTTAAAAGGATGCTATCAATTTGAAACTCACAAAGTACTTCAATTTTTTTTTTTTTTCACCTCAGTTAACAATCTAGCAGCACTGTAGAAGTGAAGGATTTAAAATGATCTAAATTTAGTGCTTCCAGCTCACCCAATGCAATCAGCCCTGCCTGTTTGGTGTTTTTCCCAATGCTTGAGCTCCTGGAGTCAAGCGATGATGTGACAGTCTCACCTAAAACAAAAGTACGTGTCTGGCCCACCAGACTGCAAAGAAAATACTCGAAAATATGAACCAAGTACGACATAGAGGCTCAAAAACCAACATGCACATAAAAGAAAAAATATATGTGTTTTAAATTGCATGATTTAACCCAGTCTTACAATTTCTGAGCATGTAAGGATTAACCACGTTCCTTATCTTTTACCATTGATCCAGTCTGTTCATATTTTACCCTGAGCTCATCCTTACGCATTCACAGCTGCGACGGGTCCTGCTCTGGTTTACCTGCACGATGGCACCGTTGCATTAAATAATGCTGATCTGCTTGGAAATGCAAAGCTACAAGACACCGTGTTATTTTCCCCTTTTTTACAGAGGTTCAAACTAAACAAAAAAAGGTTTTGGATAGCAAATGAAATTGGACTTAAAATAGGATGCAAATAATAGTGGTGTTTAGTACCAATTCACTGTGCATAGGTCCCTTCTACATGCATGAGCATTTTCTCACACTACAAGCTACAGAAAAACCGAAGTACTGAGATTTTTTGGAAGTCTCATATCCTCAAAAACCTTATAACATGTAGATGCGTAACATTCATAAAAATACTCCGCAGCAAGTGAAAATCTATCTTTTAAAAACACAGCTCTAAAATGGCTCAATGGACAAAAACCATTTTTGGTTTTCAAATTTTTTTATGTATTTTTTTTTTTTAAAATTGCATCTGGGCTGACAGCTTGAACACTGAGTTGCAGCCTGTGAGACAGAAATACCAACTCCATCTCAACAGCAGTGCTGCTACCAGTTGCTATAATGATCTTAATCAAAGAGTATTGTGATAAAAAAAGGACTCTGGTTTGACTGCCTCTGGCACATCCTAGAAACCAGTGTCCAGATCTCACGTGATGCAGTTGGAGAAGCGAACTTCCCTCTACGCCGAATTGCTCCCTAATCCATTCTCTAGTAAAAGGATATGGGGACATTAGTTTCAATATTCCCAAAACTCCAGGTTATCCCTTTAAAACCCCAAATCAGCGAGAAGCCAAGGGGAGAAACGCTGCCTTGTGCCAGCCCTGCAGCAGAACTGCTGCATTAGGGGGAGAGATGGCACAGGAGATGTCCAATGCCTATGAACACACACCAACCTCCTAATTTCCAAACCCAGAGAACTGCCACCAGGTGACAGAGTGGGATTTCCATCCAACGCCAGGTTGGATGGGGCTTTGAGCAACCTGGTCTGCTGGGAGGTGTCCCTGCCCAGGGATGATCTTTAAGGTCCCTTCCAACCAAAACCATTCTATGAATCCACACCACGCTACACCAGACACCAGCGGGTGGTTGGAGGCAGAGGCACACGCGCAGCCGAGCACCGGCAGTTCCACCACCAAGAGCATCCAAGCAAAACACCAGCATGAAGTCTAAAGCCAGGGAACCTGGCCAGAAAGTGTTTGGGGAACCCAAGCAACAACTTTTTGAAGTTGCTGATGGTATTTTACAATCATCTAGACTTAAAAGAACAGCTGCTCGTGACCATCTCCCCTCGCTGGATCCCTGCTGATGCCCTCCCCGCTGCCGTGCATGGTACCCACGGCCCCCGGGCAGGATCCAGCGATGCTCAGAGCCACGCAGGCACCAAATTATCCCCACGGTGAAAATGTAACCGTCTAATTTGTGGTAAAACTGCAACAGGTGCTACAACACAGGCGGGGGAACGTGAGGAGGAGGAGAGTAACACCAACGGGAACAAGCGCCTAGATAGACAAGGCACACACGGCGAGATGCTCTATTTAAATACTGTGCCAGTTAAAAGTTCAGCAAACAAGTCGATGAAGCAAACAATGCACTCCCACCTCCCACCAGCTGAGATACTGCAACAGAAATAGGTCATGTAAGTTCAGATAATGAAAGCACACCGTGGAATACTATTTATGCCACACACACAACCCCACGTGGCTGTGTATGGGCTAGACAGAGGCAGCTGGGGCAGGCTGTGCCTGTGGGCACGTCAGGAACCGCGAGAAAAGCCTGTCCCTCTGCTGGGCAGACGGCAGAGGAAGAGGTCTGGTTGCCACCAGAAAGAAGCGTGGTCAGGCGCGTGCCAGTACCACAACACAAAACATCTGAAAAGCAACGTGCAACTTGGGCTGAATCCACCTGTATCAAACCTTACAACCTGCTGGGAAGCTGCTCTGCTGGGCGAAAGCAGAAGGAGAATGGTTTTGAAGGCATCAAGAAAGCTGGCAGCCCGGTATCCTGGGTCAAGCCAACCGAAAAGCCAGAGGAAGAATGATAGAATGGTTAGAGTTGGAAGGGACCTTAAAGACCACCCAGTCCCACCCCCTGCCCTGGGCAGGGACACCTCCCACCACACCAGGTTGCTCCAAGCCCCCTCCAACCTGGCCTTGAACCCCTCCAGGGATGGGGCATCCACAGCTTCTCTGGGCAACCTGCGCCAGGCTCTCACCACCCTCACAGCAACTAATTTCTTCCTGAGATCTCATCTCAATCTCCCCTCTTTCAGTTTAGAACCATTATCCCTCATCCTATGGCTCCCCTCCCTGATCAAGAGTCCCTCCCCATCTCTCCTGGAGCCCCTTTAGGGACTGGAAGGGGCTCTAAGGTCTCCCCGGAGCCTTCTCTTCTCCAGGTTTCTTTGGATTAAGGGTTTTTTTTTTTGCTGCAGTAGCCAGCAGAAGCCCTGTAACTACATGCATGGTGATCCGAGCTGTGTGTATTTTCTAGCACAGGTTCCCATTGTCTCAGACAGCATTTTTTCTGGATGCAGCTTTTCTCCTGCGCAGAAGTGCTTTGCCCATTCCCATCAGACAGGGTTTACCTCCCAGCACGGTGTCAGGGCAACCTTGCTGGACCCTGGGCTGCGTTTAATTGCAAAATCCTAGCGCTGCAGGATGCCCGGACGCCTGGCGTCTTGTCCCGTGGGATTTCTACAGCTTCCTGGACCTATTACACGTAAATGGGGTCTGCCATTTCCAGCAAGTTATTCCCAGACAAATAGCAGTGAAAATGTTTTATGGACTTAATCACTGTGAGTGCTTTAATTGCTTGTTTTCTACAGCTCTTAGTTTTTGCTGCGATAAAGCCGGTCCTCTGTCCAGACCTTTGTGTTTTTCACTTGGGGGATGACCCCAAAGCAGAAGCCCTGAAACTGTCACCCATCCTATAAAAGCATTTTAAACCCGGGGGAGCCAGGCTGTAGCTCTCAGGGTGCTGTGTCCCACCTTGCTTGTGCTGAAAGAGCTCTGGTTTCCCACGCAGTGTGTTGAAATGTCGACAAACTTCCAAATAAACCTTCAAGAAGCCCTTCAAAACCCCATCCAGGAGCGCGTGAGGGGCTGGCCCAGGTCCATGGCAGCTCCTGTTCTCATTTAGGCGCTGACGGCTTCCACCTCGCCGTGCCCAGGGTAAATTGGCTCCTCTTGAAACAACTCACATTTCTTAGGTTCTAGTTTCAGCTCTGCAGCCCCGAGCTTCCCGCAGCCCATTTATCAGTTCCTGCTCAGAGATTTTTAGCATGTGCCGGGAGATGGTGTGGGTTGAACAAACAGGCTGAGAGACACGCCGTCCACTGCCTCCTCCATTAACCTCTCCAACGTGGCGAGCCAAAAAGCCATCGCTTCAAATTGCTGCCGGCCTTGTCCTGCTGTGAAAGCAGCCTGTCCCCTGTGCTTTAGATATACCTCAACATGCCAATCCCCATTTTTTAAGATCCAGGGTGAAAACCCAAGCTCTGCCTGCTGCATCATTCACGGCGTCCGCCTCTCCATGGTAATGGACAGGAATCCTCTCGGTGACTTCAAGATGTTGCTGCTAACGTCTTTTCCTTAAAAGGGAGCTGTGGACACAGCTTGAGGACTAGTTTAAGATTTAATTTATGCACTCCTCTTAAGTTTCTTTAGTGGGTCACCGCTCTCGTCCTTCCTGCTGAGACGTAGGCTGGCTTTCTCATGGTGCTGGTTATGCCAGCACCTGCTAGACTGCCGGGGAGATCCCTCTCCCTTTCCTCAATCAGGAAAACATCTCCAGTTCACCAGCGGAAAGAGTCAGTGATGGCAGCTTGTTGTGTTTGACTGTGTGGAGCTGTGGTGAGGCTGGGCACCCATCTCCTCTGCCCACTCGCCTTCACTCTTCATCCCCACCATGGTTTTCCTCCATGCGAGAGGTCACCAAACTCCCGTGTCGCAACAGCGTTTTGGTCAGCAAAGAGGAGATTTGATCAGTTCCTGCTTGGGAGCTGTAGGCACTTGTGCAGGTAGAGTTCTCTGGTGGTCCTGGGCCACGGCGAAGGTCTCGGTTGCTTTCCCTCCCACCCCCGGCAGAGGCTCAGCCTTTCCTTGCAGCCTCCATCCCCACCACCTCCTTCTGCTCCCAGAGGCAGCATCGCTTGTTTGCTGCAAATCAAATGCCTGCACATCGTTTGCTTTAACCGAGATACCTTTGAAAGAGTTTCCACAGACTGAATTTGTAATGCACATTTGGGAGCATTTTTTTTTTTCCCCACAGTTATTAGCCCTAATGAAATCCCCGGTCATTTTTAGGCGGCCTGTTATCTTGGTGATCTGGAGCTCTGCACCGATTTCCAAGAGTCTAAATCTTCGAAATGAACTTTCTCATTTTGGGTGGCATTTCCCCAGCACAGATCCCCAGGACTCATTTCCCCTGCGCTGCAGGAATACTTTGGGTACAAAACCCACGCTTTTCTCCCAGACTTCCCAGCCAACATTTACCCAAAATGCTTTTTACCTGTGTCTTTGGTTTTAAAAACTTGTTACGTGGTTTGAACGCATCTTGGCTTTATGGTAGTGAGGATTTTGTTTTTATTTTGTTTTTTTATGCAGAGGTAGCAAACCTCTTCCATCAGCAAATACGTGTGTGGTTTTGAGCTTTGAATGGAGGCTGCTCTCCTTGCAGGTTCTGGTTTAGTGTAGGATCTGTCTGTAGAGGTGTCTGAAACGGTGGTGCTTGGCACAGTGTCCCTTCCTGCCTCGTGTGACATAAAAATCCGTGTAGAATTGAAGCTGCACCATGGAGCTGCTCAGATCCTCATTATTATAGGTAAGTCCTAAAGGGATAAGGGCAGCCTGAGCAAATGACTCCGTCTGGATATTCTTAACTCGAGAGAAACTCTTCCATGTATCTAGGTGTAGGACTCCGCTTTGTCCCTAGACACCATCCCTATCTGTTAATTTGATTTAAATGAGGTTAAATAAAACCTGCACAATGTGTTTTACTGGACTTCCATCAAATTGCTCAACAATAGCACCACTCATGGTGCATACAAATATGGCTTTCCACTCTCTGAGTGAAAGTAATTTATCAACAAGTGGTCCTTGTCCCTGTACCATGGAAAGTCTTTGTGAAATATACTTTTTACAGCAGGCTATGATTTGTACAACACGTTTCTCCTGTTACGAATATGCCGTATTTCTTTTTTAAATGCTAAGATGCAGAAGAATGAAAAGGAAGCATGCAGTTTTGAATAATTTTTGAAGGGGAAAGCTATTCATTGTGCAGACCCTCCTTGAAATGAATAGATCTGCATTAAACGCGTTCTTGAACCTGACGATGGACTTTGATTTAATCCATTGTAGAGGATGTTTCACCGGTGTAAGTGAAATGCATGGAAGGGGAGAACTGGGTGATTTATCCTTCCACGTTGACCTTTGTGTTTGTCAGCCGGCAGCGAGGGTATTGTTCCCCTTCCCATTTTTTATCTGTTGTTTAGGACAGCCAGTAATTGGGACACCCTTCACCATATGGGAGGCAGATTCTTCTGCCTGAAGACTTTTAATCTGCCTCTACTGGAGAGTTTCCCTCACGCTCGCTGATGCCTGGTCCATGCAGACAGCCCGGATGCAGCACATCCCCTTTCCAGAGGGGTCCTGCCCCGCTGCTGGAGCTCAGAAAGCACCGTGCATGGAATCCAATTGACCACGGCTTGGTTGACCTGGTGGTGGTGACCAAGACAGCGTTGGGAGTGTGTCCCTGCTTGGAGGCTGGAGGACGATGTGTGGTTTATCCAAATGAAACTTTTAATTTTTTACTATTTTTTTTTTAAATCTGAGCTGATGAGCTGGAAAGTAAACACAGAACATGCTTTTCAAGGCGTGCGTCACAGTGTTGTTGTGTCTCCACCACAGTAAGAGCTCTTACCTTGCAGTGGGAGTTGGTGCCCCAAGTTCTCCAGACCCTGGTGGGAGATGCTGGGACCTCTCCCTGCCCGTGCGGGAGGGAGGGAGCCAGCAGCCTTCGCCACCAGGGATGGAAACCCAGGCTGTTCGGAAACAGAGGAGAAGATGATGGTCCCTCAGGTTCTTTGGGTGGAAGGCAGAGCTGCAAGGGCTTGAGGGCAGGCGCAGGCACCCACGTGCTCGGAGCAGATTGCCGGCTTCCCCATCCTCTTGATGCGCCCCGTCTCTCCCTATCTCCAGTAAAAGGATTTAGAGGCAAGTTGGCATAAGAGGAATTTTAAATCTTCTCCTTATTCTGCGTCTGTCGATGTTTCCTTGGAGGGGTATGTTATTTTTCAGCTGTATGAGTGGCCTTTTCCAGGTATGGTTGACACTCGCCTTTTAAGAAATACATGCCTGCAGCGGGGAGGGACGCGTGGCGCAGGCGGGTGGCATCGGGCAGGGAAGTCGATGCCCATCGCTCGAGCACGACGGCCACGAAAACACTCGCTTTCCTGAAAAACGTGCCCCAGCACTTAGGAAACATAAAGCGGGGCTGAAATACTAAGTGTTATTGTTGTTGAATTGGTGCGAGCAGCCATCTGGAATCTGGGACCGGATGGCTGCGGAGGGGAACGGGAAACAGGGAGGCTGCAGCATCCCCGTGCAAGCGGGCAAGATGAAGGATCAACTCAGCGTTTCCCTGGCTGGTTCCCGCTTTTCTGGCTCAGCACTGATGTTATTTTAATATAGTTCCGTGGCTGGAGTTGCTGTGATTAGCAGAGCAATTTGCAGTGTGTTCTTCAAAATTGCCAATCAGTTCAGGCTCAAAATAGACGAGAGCCCCTGCGTAATCGATGGCTGCTGCCCAAAAAAGCACTAAGTAGTCCGGAAGGTCCGAGGTGGGATTCGAGGTGTTTGTACAGGACCTGTACAAGGTGTGGGATCCCCAAGCTCCTGCCTTATGTGCCTTTTAATTGCAGATCAGAGAATAAGGTTGTCAAGCCTAAAAGGGAATAAGGTGCTGTATGGATTTTGTTAAATCCCTTGAAGAACCTTGGGTTTGGGTGGCTTTTGGCCCAAAGAGCTTACCAAAGCTCAGCTGGTGGGAAGCGGAGTTGAGGGGCAGCTCTGGGGGCTCTCCTGCCCGTCGCTGGCCCATCATTGCTGTGTCCCATCCTCCCCAGCTCCTTGTATCCCTGTGGCAGAGCAGGCTGTAAGGTTTAGAAGAGAAGCTGCTTGTTCCTCTTTTAGATAATAAAAGTGCACGCTGGCCATCTACAAACAGTTACTTTGAGGGGTGGGAGCAGCTGGATTTTGTGGAGATCAGGCCAGCAGCGTTGGCAGCGACGCCTGGAGCAGTGAGCACCACAGGGTGCCCGTGGCACCGTGCACCCCCCTCGGTGGCACCGTTCCTCCCCGATGATATTCCCGCTGCCAAGCCAGAGCCCGTAGGCTCCATTTTCCTCCGTGCTTCCCCTTCCATCGCTGTTTGCAGGGGTCTGTAACGAATGCCAGCCAGCGTGGTGTCAGGGGAACGGAGTGGCAGGGACAACCTGCCGTGAACTGACCACAACCACCCTTCCCTGTCCCCCTGCACCATCCTGGGGGGAGGAGGTGGAGAAATGGGGAGTGAAGTTGATCCCTGGAAGAAGGGAGGGGTGGGGAGATGGTGTGTTTAAGACTTAGTTTTTATTTCTCATTACCCTACTCTGATTTGAGGGGAAATAAATTAATTTCCCCAAATCGAATCTGTTTTGCCCATGATGGCAATTGCTGAGTGATCTCCCCATCCTTATCTCCACCCAGGAGCCTTTAATTATATTTTCTGAGCTGAGGAGGGGGTGATGGAGCGGCTCTCGTGGGCGTGGGGCACCCAGCCAGGGTCATCCCATCACTGCACCCGTGAGGAAAGCCTTGAGGTGCAGCATGCGTGTCACCTTTGCAAAATACTGTGTTTGTAGTGGCTGCCTGTATCTCCACAGCAATAGCAGGTATCCTCAGATTCCCACCAGAGCTGGATTCCTCCCTCCAAACCCATTTTATCCAAGGTGAGATTGTCGGTGGTCCTGGCAGGGCACTGATGGAGGGCTCAGTCGCTGGGCAGAATTTACCTCATTGGGTTGCACGTCATGACTGCTGGTCATGTCTCCATGCAAGCCCTGTCTCCAGCCGTGCCAGGGTCTGCAGGAAATTCCAACAGATTCATTTTTATCGCAGACGGTGAGTTATCCATGATGTGGTCGTGGGTTTCCAGGGAAATTGGTACGAAACCATGAACCTTCCTTCTGTTTGCATTTAATAGGTGGCTTTCGGTTTGGTTTTGACTTTGTCGCAGTCTTTTCTTTATGGTGCGAGGCTCGGAAGTTTATCCAGAAATAAGATGGGATTTTGACCGGTTTAAAATGTTTTCTTAGCTTTCCCAAAGAGAAGGTGGAGTTGTTTTATTTTCAGCAGTTCCTGTGGTTTCCATTATTGCTACCGATTTAGCTGGGATACTTTGGAAAGGACAATAAAAGGTGTCCTTGAGAGGCGGGGAACGCATCACCGCTGGCTTCTGAGAAAGTTTAAAAAAAAAAAGACAGATTGTTTATTTTTGAGGAAAAGTGACAAAAATCATGTTTTATGGAAAACAAAGTACTTAGCAGGGCTTTGCATTAGGCAAAGACAGATCAGCAGACTTAAAACGTACGGCAAAGACAAGGCTTCCCTCCCCGTTACACCGTTCCTTGCCTCGCTCTTATTGTGAGCGCAGATTTGGATACAAATACTTTATTTTTACTGAAGAATTGATTTCACGGCTGCCCTAAGTGAATAAAGCTGTGATGTATTAACTAATGTCAGGCATAGGATGTTTACCTATTTATCTTTGCTGCGGCTTTGCCCGTAGTATTTTCTGCCTCTGTTCTCCAAGACTCGTTAGTGTTGCAAACATAACCGAGGTCCTCCTAATGAAACAATCGCAGCCGTGCGGCTCAATATGCAGAGTAACACCTCCAGCAAAAGCTGATAAATGCCTTTGTTTATGATTTTTTTTTTCTTCCTGCTATGTTCTCATGGAGGAAGAACAGGGAAACATATTGACTGCTCTTAGCTTAAAAAAAAAAAAGTTGAACGAAAAGGAAAATAATGGATGCTGGGGAGGGGAGGTGGTTGCGGGACCCGTGGAGCATCGCTGGGACCACTGGCCTGTGCGTGGCCAGGCGATGCTTGTGTCAGGAACAGTGTGGCCAGCAGAGCTGGGACAGTGATGGTCCCCCTGTATTGGGCACTGGTGAGGCCCCACCTCGAGGGCTGTGTCCAGTTTTGGGCCTTTTACCACAAAAAAGACATTGAGGTGCTAGAGCATGTCCAGAGAAGGGCATGATGAGGGGTCTGGAGCACAAGGAGGAAGGTCTGAAGAACTTCTGAGGAGCTGCTGAGGGAGCTGGGGGTGTTCAGCCTGGAGAAAAGGGGGCTGAGGGGAGACTTTCTCTCTCTCTACAGCTTCCTGAAAGGAGGATGTAGCCAGGGGGGGTCGGTCTCTTTTCCCAGATAGCAGGCAATAGGACAAGAGAAGACAGCCTCAAGTTGTGCCAGGGGAGGTTTAGATTGGATATTGGGAAAATTTCTTCACCAAAAGGGTTCTAAGCCTTGGAAGAGGCTGCCCAGGGATGTGGTGGAGTCTCCATCCCTGGAGGTATTTAAAAGACAGGTAGACTGGTGCTGAGGGACACGGTTTAGTGGTGGACTTGGCAGTGGTAGGTTGGACTCGATGATCTTAAAGGTGTTTTCCAACCTAAATGACTGCATAATTCTATGATTCTGTGATGCGTGACCACTGCATTCACGAGGGGACTCTGCTGAGGCTGGTGCCACCTGAAGAAGGGTCCCCAGTCCCCAGGAGGATGCTGTGCTGGTGGGGCTGCACATCAGGCATTCGCTCTGCCTGGAGCTTGCAAAAGAGAAGCTCAAAGCACCAAATGGCTTTTCCTTCCGTTCCTAAACTGAAGGAATTTACATCCCAGGAAAGGGCACTGTGCAGGGGAAAAATAACTCAAATTCCTGACTTGGCTGGCGGAGGCGATCTGGCTCTCCTGGCGCCATGCGTCGAAATAACGGCAGCCCTTACGCATCTCCCACACCGTGCCTGGAGCTGCCGACAGAGCAGGTTGTTCTGGTGGCATCTCCCCAGCTTCGGCTCACTCTTCTTGGGCAAATGGACCTCTTTGTGCGCTGGTAAACGAGCACCGGGAGCTGGTGGCGAGCCACGCTGTTATTAATGCCGAGGGGGGGAGCATTTGGGGAGTCCCGGGCTGGTTGATTGGGTGTAGCGGGGTTTGAATTCTGCAGTGAATATGACTAATAATCCATGACCTGGCTGTGATTATAGATGAAAGAAAGCTGATGAAGAGACCCTGCAGTGGCACAGAAAGGAATTAGACATTGTCTAAAGCCAGGGCAGTACCGGAGCATTTGGATTTCACATCTGAGATTCACGGGTGAATAATTCAGCGCTTGAAAAAATGCTTCAGCCGCAGTGTGACATCTCCACATCTTCTTTCAGTGATATCCAAGACTTTAACTAAACATCGCTTCCCAGGGAGCTGGGGCAGCTGTCCAGATATTTTTCCTCTTAAATATCAGCATTCCAGATTGTTACCTGGATACGGCTGGAGATTTGGACCGATATCTTAGGAGCTGCAATCTCTCTTAATGCGGGTTTTTGCCTTCAGAAATCGCCCTCAGCGTCTGGCTGAACCCAAAATCTTTCCAAGCGAAAATTAAGAGACGTAGCTTTATATTTAATTGAGGCTTTCGTCTGATCGGGTGAACTGCTAAGGCACGCAGAGTCGGGGATGGGGTTGTTTGGGCATTTTAAATACAGGAGCCAGTTCTCAAAGGCAAACCTTGGCAGATTTATTAAACGCCAATAGGAAAGTGGAGGAAAAGTAGACTGCGTATAAAACGGCCCCGGAAAATGGCTTGCTGTTTTATAAATGCAGGAGGCCTATAAACTAAAGCAGCCGCTGTATTTTAAAACTAAATACAGTGCTAGTAAATCTCTGCGTTTGAATGGTGAGGTATAACCGTCCAGAAATGTCAGTGTTAAAGTGTTCATATAACCTCAACTCTGCTTCCTCCAGCATATACATTATCATAAGTCTTTAAATAAATGATCATATATGATTCCTCTGATAATTCATCCTTTTTCTGAATTATTAGCTACAAATGGATGGTATCTTATAATTGTCATCAATTCAGACTCCTTATCAGGCCTGATAAATTCTATTCTCGGTCTGATAATTGTTTTGATCATTGGCTTATCCTACCTAGCCTTATTCCCTCTTTAGTCAGAAGCGTTCTCTCCTTCAGATGGCACATCATGGGATGAGACTAAAGCTATTTTACCCATAAAATTCGGTGGTTCGACTGTGTAGGCCATAGGAAACTGCTCACTCTATTATGAAAATATGCATAGGTTGGTAGGTAATGCATAGATTTTGTAAGTGTAAGTCACTTTTCGACTCGCCTTGCCTGGCAGACCCAATACACCCAGGTGGTCTCTGGGAAAAAATGATGATGATGATGATGATGATGATGATGATGATGATGTGATGAGCTGCTGCCCGGTTGTGTAATTAAAGGTTTTGAAAGCAAAAGCAAATGAACAGAAGTAACCCCAGGTTTGGATTCCGGAGCTAAAAGCCCAGGCTTTCCTCTCCCGGCACAAGGAATACGCAGGAATTGCATGAAGTTGGAAGTTTAAAACGGAAATCATATGGAGGAGCCCATCTGCTATCAATATATGTATATAAAAAGGAAAAATCCTTATAAAACCTCAAGTTGTTCATGAATATTCAAAGGATCTGGCTAGGATCTTGGATTTAGTGGCTGTGGGGGAACATCACCCCTTTTTGAAGTGGTCTCTCCCCTTTGCCTCTTTTCTAGCGATCCACTTTCCTTAGTTTCTCAAAGCCAGCGATGGCCCTCGTTTGAGCATTTTATCATCGATGCAGTGAAAATGCAGGAGGAACGAGCCCTTCCTCCCATTGTTCATGCTTAATTTCTTCCTGTGCCTAAGCCAAGCGCTCACTCGTTTGGTCTTCCTATCTGTGCTTTTATGAAAATTATGTATACTTTAGAAATTAACAGTTTTTATCCTGAGTCCTTGTCGGCTAATTGCTAATAAGAGACAAACGAGCTTTGCTAAGATTTCTTTTTTCCTATAAAATTTCTAATTTGAAGATATTAGAAAAGAGAAATGTTTACCCCACTAGGGTTACTGCAAATATCCTGATGAGCTTTCATATCCTCCTCCAGCACCAGCCAGCTTAATTGCCCTCCTTAGTCCAAACTTTAATATATTACAAATTTGTACAGAAAAAAAAAAAATCTTCCTCTTTTCTTTCTTCTTTTTTTAAACCTGGTGGTTAACGGGGACGAGAAGAGAATATTTCTGAGAGGGAACCTTAAGAAGTCGAAAAAAGAGGTAATGGTAAAGTTTAGGACTTTTCTTCAGTGTACTTCTGTGAAATCCATTTCCTTGTGCTGTTCTGGCTCCGTATTAATCCGTGTCTTTAAACCAAATTCTACACAGCATTCTTCGGCTGAGTTATTTGATAATATCCAGTGTGCAAGGGACTGTGAAACATCCCCTTTCTTACTCAGCTTCTGTAATATTAATGTACTTGACCTTGGTCTCTCATATTTCCTGATTAGGTTCACAGGAAGGGTTTGCTAAGCTTTTAAGATACAGTCTTGTAGACCTATCCGTAAATACTGCAGCAAAAAGAGAATTTTGGTAATAAGTTCATTTAAATGAAGCAGTTCTGCCCATCAAGAAATCTCCATCCCCCAACTATTCTTTAATGGCTTTTGTTATTTTAAACCCGACTGATACATAATTAGCTTTGGAGAGGTCCTTGTGTTTTTGTAAGGTTAATACCCCAGTATCGCGCTGAATTTTCAACCTTTGCAGATTTGTAAGAGTTGAGGTTTTTAATCATTCCGGCATAATTTTCTCAGAAATGCAGGCCCTTAACATTTCTGATTTATTTTAACTTTATATCTGGAGATTGAGTGAAAACGACATGTTTGGAATACAATTGCTTTTAAGGGGGAAAGGCAAAAAGCAGTGATATGGGCTGTCTTTGGGCATCTCTTCTTCTCTCTGCAAGGGCTGGGGGGTGGGCATGCAGAGCACAGGGCGATGGCAGCAGTGGGGACCCCCCTTGCTACTATAAACCCCATCGAGGCCACCCCCCACACTCTCACAGCAATGCCAGCGCTTCCTGAGAAAGCAAAAATGTGAATTCTCAACTCATCTCTAAAGAAAAATGCTTTTATTGCCATTGTCCTGTTCACTTTGGCTCGAGACATCGCTGTGGTTTTCTGAATGTTATTTTTATAACCGCCATGTAGTGCATTAAGTGCCTTCTTAATTTTATCAGCAGTTTGTCTGCCTGCAGTGAATCCCGAGCGATCTGGAGTCACGCTCCCAACTCGGACACGGCCAACGCTCGGCGCTGGCATCTATCGATGAAGCGAGTCCATAGGGCAGGAAGTCGGTACAATCCGTCACCTATGTGCTGCCTACAGCCCTCTTCGGTCCCTTCCAGTGGGAGGGAGTATCTCCTCCATGCATAATTTAATTAAACAAAGCCATTAAAACATTTCAGAGCCCTTAAAATCCAGCTGTAAACCAATGTGGATTTGCTTCCATATAGGTCTTTGGGTAAGTGTCAGTATCTGCTTCTCCCTCCCTTGGGGGCTCGTTTAGGGACTTTCTCTCCTGGTTCTGGCTCAGGCAGGATTTTACGTCTCACACAAGCTAAAGTAGACAGTTGAGAGAGGAGATCCTTTTTAAAGTTGTCCAAGAGTGCCCATTTTTTCTCCCAAGAGAAACATCTGGTTTTCATAGTATCTCTTATAAACAGGATTGACATCCTTTTTCAGTTTGTTCACCTCGCCTAGTATTGGTTTCAGAGAATAAGTTTATTTGCCTTACTATTTTGCACAACAGTCGTTTTACCTCTATTTTCCAGTATTGGGTGATGTTTTGGGATTGCTCTGCCAGTTTTTGAACCCCAGGGTTAGAGGAGCCTCAGTCCTGGGCTACTCTGGTTTGGCTCTTGTTTTCCTTTTTTGCTTATAACTGATGGTTGTGATTTGTTAATAAGCCTTGTTAATGAGCCACTCGTTCTTTCCAGCCTCCCATAACAATCTTTTGGTTCACTCTTAGATACTCCTGAAAGTCTCTGTATATATCTTGTGCTGAGAGGCAGCAGAGGGTAGATGTGTGCTGTGCCCAAGTATTGGTTATATTTTGCGTTCCCGTCTACTGAGGTCAGGTCTGCTAGAAAATAATGAGACCAGCTGATTTATGACCCTCATGGAACTATATAGAGCGTATCAAGTCCTAAAATATGTGCCTGTGCCACGGAGAAGGGAGATCAGGATTCTTCCTCTTTCAGATTCGTTCAGGTCTTGCTCTTCCAACAAATACCTCCTTTTCCTCTGTTCTTTCCAGTCTTGATGTATCAAGAGCTAAGTTTAGGAAATCCCTAAAATCCTCTCTTGCTTTCCCCTCATCCCATTCCAGACAAAGATAACTTTTGCTTCTCTAGATATTTTAGTAATCCTAATAAGCTGTAAAAAGAAGGAGCTAACCCTGGCTGGATAGCTGCTGCTGTTAATTTTCTTCTGAGGTGACCTTTGGTCGGGGTGGACCAGAAGTCCTCATCCAGCAGCCTGCCTGCTGAGACAGAAAGGATGTATTTAGCTCATAAAAATTACAAGCCTGTCCTGGGGAGCAAGGTGGCAGCTGTACCTGTGACAGTTTTCATCACTGATTTGTTAATAGGCTTGTACCAACGGCTTAATACCGGGTCTGTCCCTCATCAATTGTAAAACCGTCTTTCTTTGGATATGGCTATTCATCTCTTTTAATAACAGAAATAATAGAGATGTTTTAACTATAGGCCGTCACACCTAAACCAAAGTTTGTATTCTTTTTCATTTTCAGGAGATGAATCTAGCCCTCAGCTTGACAGTGCTTTTCAAAACTATGCAGCTGGTGACATTAATTATTGCTTAATTTCCTTCCCCTCTTTTGATGACCAAAAAGAAACCCAGCGATTCTTCTTAATAGTCCTCCTGTGCTCTTGGTAGCCAGGAATCCTCTTTATGCTTCTTCACCCTAAAATTGGGTGTACTCCCTGAAATCCTCATGAGTTAGGGCTACAAAGATGATTAGGGCCCTAGAACATCTCTCTTACGAGGAGAGCCTGAGGGACTTGGGTCTGTTTAGTCTGGAGAAGAGAAGGCTGAGGGGGGATCTGATCAATGCTTATAAATACTTCAAGGGTGGGTGTCAGGAGGATGGGGCCAGTCTTTTTTCAGTGGTGCCCAGGGACAGGACAACAGGGAATGGGCACAAACTTGAACATAAGAAGTTCCACCTAAACATGAGGAGGAACTTCTTGACTTTGAGGGTGGCAGAGCCCTGGAAGAGGCTGCCCAGGGAGGTGGTGGAGTCTCCGTCTCTGGAGACATTCAAACCCCACCTGGACACGTTCCTGTGGGACCTGCTCTGGGTGGACCTGCTTTGGCAGGGGGTTGGACTGGATGATCTCCAAAGGTCCCTTCCAACCCCATAGCATTCTGTGGTTCTCTGTGCGTCTACCTGGGCTCCTGTATTTCCCCACCCTCAGTATTCCATGGGAAAAGTTCCCAGTCCCCACGGTGTAAATTCATCCCACATCTTGTGAGGAGGGTTATTTACTTCTTCCTTACCTGAATCATGAACTTTTTAATGGGCTCTCAGCTGCCTCCTTTGGGGACATGGCCCTAAGCTGTGCTCATCTGTGGCCGGTGTCCTTTGCTGTTGGATTCAGACCATCCTTTCCCCCCCCCAACCTTTTCTTGGTCTCCCTGTTCTCTGCATTACTACTTGGACTTTTTTTTATCCCCACAAGGTTCCCCTTCTCCCCAGTTACTGCCCCGTCTCACACCCCTAGTGTGTGTTTTGGTACTCTCGTCTTTTGTGTTTCGCCACTATCCTTTCCCTGGATACAGGTACAGTGTTCTGCTGAAAGACGCTGTATTTCAGACATTCCCTCATGCATTTCAGCTTCTCAAGGATTTTAATTGCCACCTTTTTCCCTTTATGATATACTGCTGTTCTTGATGTGCGAGAATACATTTACAGAGAAAGCTCCTTCTGTATTTTACGTGTGCTTTGTCAGGAAGGCTATAATTTTGTTCACTTCCTTCCTTTTTCCTTAAAGTTGTTTGTGACAGGTCTTGAAACACTTGCACCTTATGTCCTCCCAGAGTAAGGTCAGAAACTGTCATTTATTTCAGAGTGGGCTCTAAAATAGTCTGCTCTTAATATCATATCTCGGGGTCTGCTGGAGTTGGGGCTCGGGCTCTGCTATAATTGTTGCATCTGCTTTCAGCTGAGGAAGAAGTAGAGGCTTGCTATGAATATTAACAAGCCATCCATCCTTTACACCTTCTGGGAACACACTAGTTCTTAAATTGTTTCTTCCTTTCATGGGTTTTGTGTTCTCCATTTTCTCGGCAAGCTCTTTTTTTATCAACTTCATTTCTTTCCCCCAGATTTATTCCTAATTGGAGGCTTTTATCTGTATTTATACCTAGGTTGCTGAACCTATTCTCAGCAAACATTGGCTGTATCAAACCTTAACTTCTTGAAGGGTTTTAGATGTCTCACTGCTGGGATTGACCCACAAAGGCCTTCTTTGTTTTCTATTTCTCCTTCACTTGGCCTTTTCTCCCACGTGTTCACCATCATTGGTAGGAAAACCCTAGGGAGCTGCTGGGGGATATGATTTCCTCATGAGATTTTCCTGGGAAACTGATGTTTAAACCAGAACTTGTAAGTTCAACACCCCTTTTGTGGACTGGAGAAGCACTTTATGATGGGCAGAGTGGGAGGATGCTTTTGGATTGTACATTTCCTTATGAACTTGGCCTTTCCAACTCTGTCATTCTGTAAAACTCATGTACTCTGTATTTTTTTTCTTGTCATGGTGCTGAGCAAAATTGAAGACCCTGGGCCTAAACAAAAATGTAAATTCTTGGAAAAACAGGTTTACTCAGAGAGGTACTTCTAGAGAACCTCTTTTTAGATATTTACTGGTAAAATACATCCCCATCTGCTGGCAAGTGGGAATTTTTATCACTTCACCCACCAGTTATCAAATTATAGTGAAATAAACAAGAATCAAGTGGAATCCCTGGAATGAAAGGGATTTGGGAATTTTAGAATGTGGTAGGAAAACAGCATCCTTCAGGTCAGCGAGGGATGAGCCTGGCATCGCTTTACCAGCTCCTGGCATGTGGTGGGACCACTGCCCACCACGCTTTCTCTGTGGGAAGTTCTCTGTCCTGTGTCCTGCCCAGGTTTTGTTAGGGCTAAAAGGAAAAAAAATACCCAAAACCTAACAGGAAACCAGTCGGATATTTTCCTCTGCAGAGGTCTCGCTGCCCCTGGACTCTCTTTTGTGCTCCTGCAGGAGAGTTAATGAAGTCCTGCCAGGGCAGGAGACGGCGTTGTTAGGAAGAGCATGGCATGTTCAGCATCTGTTCGTACCGCGGATAGAGCTGAATTCTTTTCTACTATTACTCCACTGAATGTAAATATCTCAGAGACATTTACACGGTATTTCTTTTTAAGTATATAATGTTTTCATTCAAAAGTATCATAATTCTTAAAAGACCTGTCAGAGGCTCTGACATGTAATTAATTTCTCTAAAGCTCTTTTTTTTGAAAGATACAACTGCATATATAGAACACCTGCGCTTATTCACAACTCTGCAGGAAAAAAAAAAAGCCACATCTTTGCTTTCTTCCCCCACTTCTCCATAAAAAAAGATTTTCCTTCACTTTGGATACTCCCTCTCCATCTACCCTCATCATCTACAACAAATACAAGCGCTCGGTATGTAAAAGCTGTGTGTAAATAGGAACTGGGACGCTGGGTTTTGTCTGGGTGCTGGCGACCTTTTGTTTACTCAGCTTCAAGCCGAAACACTCTCGCAACTTTAATTACGGAACAGCTATCGCTAACCCGTAATCTAGTCCATCTAATGCCATTCCCCTATGTGGAGGTGGGCTTTCAGTCTGTCTCGTAGGCTGGTTATTTTTACCTGGTAGATTGTTTTTTCTCCTCTGCTTGGGAGGAGAGTATTAAGCTTCAACAGAATAATAGTGGTGCCCAGCAAATATGAACCAGGAGATGTTCAACTAGCTGTGGAGATAGATGTATATATATAAGTGGCCAAGCACTGGATTGTGTGGTAGTCATGGCTTTCTGGCTGGGTTATTCTTTCCAAGTTCTTCCAGGGTGTCGTTGTGACCATCCCTGTTTCTGCTGGAAAATGCCGTGAGCCAAATCACTGCTGCTTCCCAGGCAAGAGTCTGCAGAGAGGCCTCTCGGGGGGAGGAAACCTCTCCAGAAGGTCCCTCGGCACAATTTCTTGGGAATTTCTTCTCATGCTGGCATCTGGGGAAGCAGGGCTCTCCAGCTGGGGAGGCTGAAGGGCATGTCCTCTCCTTCTGACACCTCCAACAGCAGCAAGGTGATGGTCCCCTACCTGTACACTGCATAAACAGCCATTCAGGGTGGCTGCCTGCAATACTGGGGGAAAACAGGCATTTTCTGGCTGAGAAGGAAGCAAAGCAATTTGTTGCTTTCTTTGTAGAGGCCAGGCATTGAGCAGATGCATTTTTGCCTCGTGGTTGTACAAATTGGTGGTGGTTCCCCCTTCGCCTTTGTAAAATTAATGTTAGTAGGAACGTGCTTAAATCCAAGCTGTACAAAAAAGTGCCAGATTTAAGTGAACATAAGGCCCATCATTTGTGTGACTGGAGATGAATGTGGGAACGTGTCCAGATGTTTTAGCTTTGTAATTTGGGCATTTCCTCCTGTTCTGGGTAAATAACTGACACCCCTCGATTTCATTTGCTATAGGGAGCATTGCTCCTGTTGCTGTTGCTTTGCATATCCTGTTGAATTTATAGGAAAAGAAGTAATCTGGTTTTACTCCAAAGAACTGTTGAGGGGGATGTTCTACCAGGATCTTGACTCTGACTATGGCTGGGAGCAGGGAGAGCTGGTGGGGCCTCAGCTGGGACATGGGCCATTCTCTGACCATGTCTGCCTCCGCTCCAGCAATTCCAACGCCCATAAAACTTCTCGAGTATCACGTGGGTTTTCAAAACAGAATAAAAAAGTGCTTTGGGTTACTTGGCCATCTGTGCTGAGGACACCTGCTCACAAGGCAACGGGAGGTTTCCAGGGGAGGGTCCGTTTTGGGTGCTGTTCTTATTCTTCCAGACTTGTGCATGCGATCTAGTCGCTAATGGCTTTTTTACAACTCCATTACCACCAGCAGTGGGAAAATTGACGGGAACCGTGAGGAATGGAGAGTTTTCTCAGCTGTGGTCCTGAGGGTTTTTTTGAGGCACTCGCAGTCTTTCACCTGACACGAGTCATAGGGCTGCAAGGGATTTCTCCAGGTCACTGAGTCCTGTGTCTTGCTGTCACGGGCAACTGCATCCTGTCCTTCTGTCCATTAATTTGTCCATCTTGTGCTTAAAACTAGTTGGATTGGTTTTTAGCTCCACTGCTTGCTCTCTGCGACTTCTTCCCTTTGATCTCCTTTTGTAGCCTGTATCTTTCTCTGTCATGCCAGCTGTGATCTTAGCAGACCACTGCCCCAAAGTACATGGTGCAATCAAGAAAAGTCCTTCTGAATTCTTCCCTACAACTGAGCCCCTGGTGACCGTCCTTGAAACACAGCCTTGCCAAGCTGTGCTCCTGCCCTCCTCCTCCAGAGACCTGGACTTCATTTCACTCCACGTCTTACGCCCGCCATCCTCTTCCTCCACCCACTCTGGCTCCAGTCAAGTTCATAAACTTCAAGCTGGTGACTGATTTTCCTCCTGTCGGTTCTTCATAACAGCGTGACCCGAGTCATGTATCTCTTCAATGGCCCAAAGCTGTCTGAAATCCATATTCTCTCCTTTTTATTCTTCTGTCTGCTGTTGGCTCTGTGTTCTGTGCTCTCCTGCTTCCCGGTGTATTTTCTGCCCATCGCCTTTATGCCCCAGACCTCTCTCAGTTTAGTTTTTCTTCCCAGGGACCCAGCTTTTCTTCTCCTCTTTGTTATTCCCAGTCTTTGGTTTCTTCTTGTTCTGCATCGCATCAAGCCCCTTTGTCAGCTTTTCTTTCACAGCGGCTGGTGTTTGTCCCTGTCCCTCTTGGGATCTGACCCTTCATGGCCACACGGCCCCCCAAAGGTCCTCTTGTTCAGCAGGTGTCTGCAAACTTCAGATTGTCTGTCTCATTCACACTTCATCTCTCTCTGACTGTGTGTGAAGATCCCCCGTCTGAACTCTTCTCAGTTCTTTCCAGCTCGTTTCTGGAGCTCAGCTCTGCTCTCCGACTTACCGCACTCCAGGCAAATAGTCGACCGCAGGTACATCCTCTTCCTTCCTGCAGTTCATCACCTTCATTGTCTTCTCCAGCCTTTGGATCCCATCCACTGGAAACGTCCCTCCTGAGCTTCCCTACCCCTTCTGCACACACATCCCAAAAAATAATAATAGGAGAGTAAAAGTCCCACAGGTTTCCCCACCTAGAAGCTCTCATTTTCTGCTTCCATTTGCTCAGCTGCCTGCTTGCCAATTGCTTGCCCACTGCTTGCCCATTGCTTGCCTTCTTGGTCTGTTGCCCAAAGGAACCCTGTTGTCTCCTTGAAGGTTGCCCATTGGGCATCTCTCAGAAGTAAGGAAAGGCAGAAGGCTCCCTCATGGACCTCTTTGCGAATGGCAGCCAAACCATGGGCTCCACAAACGGCAAGAGCAAGAAGGACACGGACAGAGGAGCAACCCACGTGTCAGACTCTGCTCCTCCCTCCTCCGGTGGAAATCCCAGCCCTAACAGGGTGATGCCTTCTTTAAAATGCTGGGGATCTTTCTTGGTGAGCTCGCTAGTGTTTTACATCCGTGTTGTTATTTTTTCTCTGGAGGTGTTTTGTGCACTGGAAATGACAAATTTACATTATTGGAGAATTATTGTTTCTGCTTTTGTCCTATGTTTTATTCATTGCAAGCCGTTACTTTAATACGGCTGTGATTGTGTTACCGGTCGAAAACAGGCCACCTTTGGCATTTTACACCAAATGGCTGTAAACCAGTACACCCAAAAATCAGGTGAGCAAAGCCGTGCAGAGACGATGCTCATCATGCTGGTGAAGCGAAGACCTGACTTGCAAGATGAAGTCTGCTAGAGCAGCTGTGGATCAGCTCTTACCCCTCAACCTGGTTCCTCTGGGTTAAACACTGAACAGTGAGAAGGAGCTCTGTAGTATCCTGATTTGACTTCCTACATATATTGTTATATATGTAAGTAATATTGAAATATTATCGCATATTTAAATGATGGTCATATTCCAAGTCCTTTCTAGGGCTGAGGCTCTATTTCTGCGAGAAGACACGGCCCATCCTTTGGAGGACAGAAGGTTCAAACCCAACAAAAGCAGGACCATTTCTGAAGCTGCCACGCTCATTACCGCAAGGTGCTGAGGAGGCCAGCAGCAGCAACAAGGTTGAAAATAATTAGGGAAATTAATGGAATAAATTGCGGGTGTAGTATCTGAACGCTGAAGCCCCTCAGCTGCAGATAGTCGCAAGCGAGGTGCGGTGACAGGACCTCTCCCCTTTTACTTGGCATCTGCTGGTGACCCTGCACGGATAAGCCTCTAGCAGAGCATCACCTCTGCACTTCAGGAAGACGGTGGAGATCAGAGTATACAGGAATGTTGGTTATAACCTTCTGTACGGTGAAGATGATGGTTCCATCAACCACCCTGAGCGTGGTGAAGTGAGCAGCACATTCAGATCTGCAAATGTGCATAGCCAAATGCTCTGTCCTCCAGCCCTTTCTGCCCACGGCTCATTGAAATGGAAGCTTTTTGGACATTCTCTCCCACCCGGCAAACCACGAGAGTATGGAAAACACATCTACCAGGTCACAATCTACTGGAGCTCCTTACTCAACTCAGCTTCTCCTTCTCCCAGAGCTTCCTCAGGCAGCCCACAGGTCACCTCCCCAGAAGTCACCTTGGCCCGTGTGTGGGGCCAGTGGTGGTTCTCTGGTCTCCTTAGAAGCTTCTGGTCTCCTGAGGCTTTAAATATTTTATTAGTATTTTCATTAATTGCTATTTTTTAATCTTAACTTTTTAATATTTCTATTCATGAAGATCCATTTAATAGGCAGGAGATCTCAAGGAGGCATGGAACTGTAGACCGTTACTGGAAAACGCAGATCAGCTTTCGCTCTTTAGAAGCTAATCTTCCTCAAGTTGTGTGGAAATAACTCCCGGGGACGCCTGATCCGTGTGTGCTTTGGCATTTTGAGTCCCTCCCGTTACAGCGATGCTTGGGCTGGAGCTTTTCTCCACCACGGTGGGAGCGCGGGGCGGTGGGGAGGGTGCGGGTGCTGGCGGGAGAGAGGGCTCCTTCTGCAGCCTTTGGAGAGCTTTGAAATAGGGATTTGCATCAAAGTAAAACTCTCAGGGTTAGTTAAATATTCCTCTAAATATGCAAAGGAATTGAGTTACTGATGCTTGTTATTCTTATCTTACTCCGGGTGTCACAACATCTTTAAGTTCAGTGAAGGTTTCACTTACTAAGAGGGTTGTAAAGATTTCACATTAATTAAGAGGACTCCGCCGCAAATCTGAATATGAATGAAGTTTGGCTGCTGAACCCAGGGCAGTGAATGCTGTGGGAAGATCAGACATTAACAAATGTTGATTTAAAAAAAAAAAACCACACCACTAAACCAAACAAAAAACACAAAAAGCACCTAAAACAACGCTTCAATCTAGTACCTGTTCTATGAGAGAGAAAACAGTCGAGTTCAAGTCACCAGAAGGAAACTTGATTCTAAAATAGATTGATTTGACTTGATTGAAAAATAGATTCTAACTTGAATTTACAGTCAAAGAGGTGAAATTCTGTCCATCAGCGATGAGGGGTGTCCTGTGCCACCCGTGCCCGGGGATGTGTCTCTCTGTTGGCAGGTGATCATTTTAACATGGGGGGATCTTCAGCAGAGGAAGGGAGAAAATGTGGGCCTGATTCTCATCTCGGTTTTGTTGCTTTGGAGACGTACCACCATGTCCAGTCAGCCTCGATTGCTGGTCATACAACTGAGATGAACAGGACCACGAGGGTGGTGGTAGGTGGCTGGGGAACAAGGCTTCCAAGGAAGGAGCTCTAATGATGAAGATGTGTTTTGAGTGAAGAATGGAACTAGAGATATTTTTTCCCCAAAAAGTGCTTTTTTGGGGTGTTTTTCATACCTGCCAGCACTTGGAAGACGAGAGTGGTACCTGGTAGGTAGGGCGAGCAGTTCTCACTCGGGATACGTGCGTTTCTCCTCCAACTCCAACGCAGAGTTGCTGTTGTCTGAACTGGGGCGAGTCCTCTCCTCGGTACGTCTCCGCTCACCTGTGGAGGTAACAACGCTCAAACTGCTTTTGCAAAGCAGTTTCGGTCGATGCAAAGAGCGTGGCAGAGGTGCAGAGCACCGTTCCACCTTCTAAAGAAGGACTTTGGGGAAGGAAATGATGATATATAGCATTTTAACCTCGCCGAAATACATCGCACTGGGCTTTTGGAATGGAAAAGTGAAAATACGATGGCCTAAATAAATAGTATTTCTCCTTTTAAGCAGGGTAAAGGCAGCACGTGACGTCGTGCGGGGTTTTTTTTTATTGTTGTTATTTTTTATTCACGGTTCCTTGAGCTGATTCTGGGAATTGTACTGACTGTGGTTATGTTTCTGGAAATGTGCAGGTTGGCCAGATGCAGCGGGGCATGGAGTGAACAGAAAGAGGTTAAATTGATGGATGACCAACAAGAGCAGGATTGTGCCTCAGAAGACCAAGAAACTATCCTGATTAATGGGGTGAAAGAAAATGGTAAGGAACTTAATTACAGTACATGAGGGAGCAGCGACAACTTTGCAAGCCAACTTATTTTCCTAATTCCTTTCGTGTATTTAATTTTAGCGGTTTGCAGGTATCTCTGCCATGTGGAGCAATAGGGTAAACATGTATTTTCTGCGCAGATGTCACTCCAGCTATGAATCTACGCCTTTTTAGGTCTTAACAAGTATTGCTTTTGCCCATGTATATGCATGGTTGGAAATGTTTGTGTGCACGTGCAGGTTGAATTATGGATTTTAGTAAGGTTTCTTAGGGGAAAGCCGTAGAAGACCATGTAGCCCCTCTGTCTGTTGGGAATCTTTCCCTCTCTTCTAATTACTCATGAATGCACTAGCCAATTTCAGCAAGATTGGACCGAAGGATGCTAAGTCCTTACAAACTGGGGAAAAATTAGAGGTTAGGTAGAAGAAACAAACCTGGATTAGCACCCATGGAAAAGAAAGGCTGGACTTGTGAGCTCGTTATTGACTTTTCTGCATAGCCTGTTGGCCAGCTGGTGGGATTCCCTGGCCACTGGTGCTGCTGGCCACAGTCGTGCTCCTGGGAGCCACGAAGTCATTCCAGCTTCCATTGACATTGGTGGGGAAGGATCAGCCCTTTCCAGCAGCTGGCCCAAAACACCTACCTTTGTCTGTATCTGTTTAATCGATTCCATACTTGCTTTCAAAAGCAATAATTGATTAGGAGTAACAGGGTTCTGCTGCCTGAAAACTTGATTGAAATAAATATCCCTCTGAGCATTTTCTCAAGTCGTTTGGACTTCAGCCACTAGCCACAGTAAATGCTAGTCAGTGTTGAGACAGAACTTGACATTTTCATTCTTCAACACGTTTTTATGTTTAATTTCATGGCTTTTTACATTTTGTATCCACCTATAAATCTTGAGAGAGAGAGAGATAGATTTATCTAGATATAATTTTGACGCTATTAGATATCAAGGACTTGGTCCTCTGATGTCTCGTAAGTTCAAATCCTTCTGTCGTCTCAAAACAAGGTGCGTAGAGGCAAATGTTCTTCTTGTTCGTTACCGAAAACCTGGAGTGACTCCAGCCACGGGGGTGCCCGTGGGGACCACACAAGACATGCTGGTGGCAGGTGGAGCGTACGCTTGTTCTTGCTCCTTCGATGTAATTTTGGAGGTATCTGTCTTTGTCAGCCCCTCTTCTTCATGACCACGGATGGTAAAGCCACAGCTGCTGGAGCTACAAGGAGATTTTCTAGCCATGGTCCCCTCCTCTAATCTAATCGGCAATAAAATCAGTGCTTACCTGCTCAGTGGAGACGGGTGTTTTCGAGAATCTGATACCACTTCCATGGTATTCAATTAAACAGGGCTTTAAAAGCACTTTAATTAAACATTGCTGTGTAGGAGTTGCTGCTGAATCCGAAGCGGTGAGCCAGCGAGTGGCTTTGGTGCCACCACCGCCCCGTCGATGGCACTTGGGGATGGGGCTGATGCTTTTTGCCTCCTCTCACCCTAAATATAAACGGGTGCGTTGCCCAGTTTGCGAGTGGTCTCCCCGATTCCCAGCAAGATGTTTCCAGATTTTTCCTCTCAGGCTGCCCATGTGCTTTTGGATGGTTGTTGAGTTAAACCAGGAAAGGTGGTGCTGTTTCTCCAGCATTTTCTTTTTTTAAGCATGTTTTTTTTGAGCATTGTTTACTTTAGAGCATCAATTGAACGTGCGCCTGATTTTAGGATGATACCAGCTCTAGAAAATCAAGTTTTGGCATTTGTATTTCACAGGATTTAAGTTCACTTACACAAGTATAAACCTAAAGGAACACCCAGAGAGAGTTTATTTTATATAATGGCATCTCTGTGTATTGAATGCGGCATTTGAGAATTCCAGCTTTCTATCTCCCCCCACCTTTTTTGAGTCTTACAGCATTCACAGGCGTTTTTCTTTTATCCTCAAATTTTCCATGCTTCCTGTGAGCTCCAAGCTGATTTTTGTTTTATTTTACTCCTGAAGTGGAACTGCACTGGTTAATTTGTTTTGGTGCTTAAGGAAAGAGATACCACCTCTGCATTTCTGATCTGAAAACTGGTGGGAGGGACTCAAAAATCCGCTTTATTTATTTATTTATTAACCCTTTTTGAGGGAAGGGAAGCAGCACAGCTTTCGAGCGAGTCAGCCTGGTCTTTTCCAAGCCACGCGTGTGGAAGATGCTGACAGGCCTTGCTTTGCACTTCTGCTTTCATTTGTGTAGTGTTTGGGAAGTTGAAGTCCTTAGGGCGCTGCCCGGCTCCGACTGAGCTTGCTTGGACTGGCTTAAGGCTTCATCGGTGGCTCCATCCCTAAGGCCACCGTAGCACGAAACTGCTGGGAGCTTTTGGGGTGAGATCAGGGGGATTTTGACCTTCTCTCAGTTTTATGCTCAGCATTGCATCCCACTCCCTTTTCTTATTGCCCAGGTGGTGGTGGTACCCGTGCCCACACGAGCCTTCCCTGATGCCGGTTGGCATCGGTGCGGGGGGAAGATTTGCTGCTTTCCTATCAGTTTTTAATAAAAGCACTTTGTCACGGAGGGTCACGGCAGCTGTGGAGGTGCCACATCCCTTCGGATGCCCCATTTCCCATGACAGCCTGGTGCTCCAGCTGCGTTTTAAAGCGCTTTTCCCTCCTCGGAAAGCCTGCGCTGCTCCTGCTCTTGCCCCCCCAGCCTTCAGTGGAGCCACCAAAGAGGTAAGAGATGAGCCACCACAAAAGCACCCGGCGCAGCCCTGAGTCGGCCAAGGATTCCAGCTGGTGTGAATGCCCACACTGGTATATATATATTTTATTTTTTTTTAATGCAGAGATATCAGAGCGTGTTCATGGATGAAAAGGCGTCGTATTTAAATTTCAAGGGTCGCACCGTCCGCTGAGCCAGAAGTCAGATAAAAGTATATTCATAACTTTAGTCTGCCATAAAAGAGTGCGACGAGGTAAAAATAAAAAGCCTGTAGGTTAAAAAAAAAAATCCTTACATTATTTAAAAAGACTTTTTTAGAGATTAAGGAAGAATGGCAAAACCCACAATAATTCTAAGAATAATTGCTTTAAACTCTGTGTTACCTTCTGCTTTCCCTTGGTGTGGACAGTGACAAAAAGACTATGGGGCTTTTAAAAATAGCCGTAACTTTCTGACTCTGGAGCAGTAATGCCGTTCAGGTATGTTTAAGCTGCAAGACACTGCAGGGGGGGATGCTTTGTTTCTTTAAGAATCTTATTTTTCCATTAATTTTTTCAATGTTAATGGGAACATTTTTTATTAGGCTTGTTTTGTTTTTTTAATAACCTTGTCAGGTTTGAAAGGCAGTATCCAGGTAACGGTATGTATATGAGGAGGAAAGAACGGATGGTTTTGGTTTTTCAAACGTACTCTTGTACCTCTTCCAGCTGGCTGCAGGGGGGGGAGGGTGTTTACCTCTCCCTTCCTTGCACATCACCGTGTTAACGAGATCCAGAAGGGAAGGCTCACGCTCCCGCAGGAAGGGCCTTTGCCGCGTCCCGAAGGAGCGGTTGGGAAAAGTCCCCGCCGAGCCCTGGGGAGGAGGGGAGCGGGGTGGCGAGCCCCGGCAGAACTGCAAGGCTTGTAAAACCCTCTCTCTTTTTTCCCTTTCTTTTCTCCCTCCCTTTCCCTTCCCTTCCCTCCCTCCCAGAACCGCACTCCCTGGATGGCGATGAGAGGCCTTGCACCGCCGCCGAGGCTGCGGTCACCTTCTCAGCCCTGACGACGGCTCAGAAGGAGAACCACGCGTGCCACCGGGCGCTGCCTCCCCTCACGTCGAAGAAGCCCTGTTTGCTGAGCCCCCCGTCGCCCCTGAGGCTGACGGATGTCCCCGAGCACGCCTCGGATGACTCCTCCGCCCACGCCATCTCCCTCACGTCCTGCGTGACGAAGGGCATGAGCTCCTGGTCGCTGCCGGGCGACTGCGAGAAGGCTCCCTTCACCATGATGGAGCCCGGAGGGATGTCGGCGCTGACGGGTGACTGCTTGATGCAGCCGAGTCGGACCTGTCTGGGCTGCTTTATTGAATCAAAGGACGGCATTGATGCGGAGCCGGGAATAAGCTTGAAAGTGGGGGATATAAATAGGGATTATGACACCTGTTCGGTCTCTGATATAGGGATTCACTGCATGAGCACAGGAGAAACCATGAGATATGGGGATCAACTGCTTTCAGACCAGCTTTTAAGCTTCCCTATGCATAAATCGAGGGCGGCGGACAAAAGAGATGCAGAAAAATCTGACAGTGATTCAGAGGACCCCACTCAGAAAAATTATTACGAGGGATTACTATTAGACAAATGCAATGGTGAGGAACCTTTACTAACAAATCCCAACCAGGAATGGGGCTATTTTGAATCTTTCATTAGTGAAAGTAAAATTGAGCTGCTTGACCTCTGCTCCAAAAATGAGCTTTCTGTAAATCTGTTTTCCGAGGAAGACGTGGATAATTACATGTTCGATGACGACGATTCCACCTTGGGAAGCGATGTCTGCTCCCTAAAGATTAGATATGAATCTTTCCAGGACAACGTGCGGGAGAAGACCGCCACCCTCCAGGAGGACGCCCAGTTCAACTTCTTCCCCAGCGTGTTCAGCAACTGCACCAAAAGGGACAGCAGGAGCGCCCTGAAAAGGGGGCCCGGCGGTGCCACCGACCCCTCGCAATTCAAATCTGAGGAAGGCATCATCTGGGGGGAGGAGGAGGAGGACGGCGAGGAAGAGGAGGGCGAGGAGGAGGAGAAAGCTGCCTTAAATAAATCTTGCAACAGCACGGAGATGGTGCAGTACGTGGGCTCCAAGAGGAGCCACTTCTTGGACTCGGTGAATTCCACGGAGGACTCCGGGGAGTTCAGCGACGACAGCACTTGCACGGAGTCCTCCTTCGACGTGCTGCGGGACATCAAGGACTGCAGCCGGTACCTGTCCCGGGACCACTCCAGCTCCTTCATTCAGCAGAACTACGGGTTGCGGGCGAAGAGGAAAGTGCGATACAGCGACGACTACCTGTACGATGTGGACTCCATCGAGAATGAGAAGATCCTGGACAAGAAGGAGTGGCTTCCGGATGGCCCCAAGGAAGAGGATGATGATGAGTGGTGCCCCAAGAAGCGGCGAAAAGTCTCTCGCAAGGAGCCCCCCGTTATCATCAAGTACATCATCATTAACAGGTTTAAAGGGGAGAAGCATATGCTGGTGAAGCTCAGCAAAGTGGATGCCAACGAGACAACTGTTACCCTAAACGAGGAGCTGCTCAGCAAATACGAAAAGCTGGCCCCACTGAAGGGCTTCTGGCAGGAGAGGCAGCAGAGCCGGCTGGATTTGCTCAGATCGTCTCTCTACCACAAGCAGAATTTCTATCTTAACGGCTCAGATGCTTCGTTCCTCCCTCACCCACGGAAGCGAAAATGCAAGCTAGCAAACAGGCACCGGATTCAAAGAATTAAAGCCATCGAGCAATCAGTGAACAAGCTGGGCTCCTGCTCCTCTGATCACAAGCAGCCTTGCAGCAGTAAAGAGGACGCGGGCCTGAAAGGGCTGCCGGCGTTAGCCATCGCCACCCCCAGCTGTGCCAACGGATTACACCTAAACGACATCGCGGGCATCGCCGCCGTGAAATGCAAACCCCAGGAGCGGGAGCACAAGGGGACGGAGAGGAAAGTGCTCCGCAGGATCAAATTCAAAAGTGAAGCCAGGTTGAAGTGCAAGAAGATCAAAGCTGCTGCCAGCACGGCGGAGGGCTCCCCGGCGCTGGAAAACCAGGACTCCGCGCTGCGCCTGAAGGACGAAAACGTTCCTTGTGCTTCAGACAGCTCCCATCTCCCGGAGTGCCACGAGGATAAGGTTGCTAAAAATTCTCCTTTCCTACCATCCACCTCCTCTTCAGACAAGCCTCTGCCATCTGCTAATATCACCACCAATGTACCCCTGATTCCCGGAGGGTATCTGCAGACGTTGTTAGATGCTTCTGACTTGTCGAGCAACACCGGTATCTCGTACTTCGCCCAGCATCCCTCCGAGCAGCAGCAGCAGCACCCGCTCCCCAGCATCGTCCCGGCAGAAAAGCCCTTCCCGGCTCTGCAGCCGGCGCAGAGCTGCGTCCTCTCCCCTCCCTCCGAGTCGGAGCTCCAGCAGTCGCCCGGCCACTTGGAGATGGAGCCGAGCGGCTTCGGCGGCATGTGGCCGGCCGGCAAAGCCACCGGCAGCAACCGCCAGGACTTCCCCGGTGACCTGCGGGACGCGGCCGGGCTGACGAGCGAGTTCGGGGGCGGCGGAGGGGGTGCCCCCGGAGCAGAGGGCCTCCCCGCCTCTGGATACACTCAAGTCAACCTGAATAGCGGCAAATTGCTCTACCAAAAAAATTACATGCCGGATAGCCAACAAGTGCAGTCTGATGATTCTTATCAGTCGTGTCATTTTAATAATGGAGAGGGGCGCTTTCATTTCCAGCGAGGTACACTAAGTACAGATGATGGCAGGCTCATTAGTTTTGATTCAGTGGGTTCATTGTCAGTTAGTTCTAGCAATTACAGTTCTTTAAGTTTAAAGTCTTGTGAAAAGGACGGCGAGGATGATATTAATGACGATTTCTTGGCCCACTGCAGTCCCAAGCTAGTGATCCAGCAGAGCATAGATGAAATCACCCCTTTGAAGGAGTCCACGGACCTTTTAGACATTTCCAACTTCACGCCCGATAAGTTCCGCCAGTCGTCGCTTTCGGAGATGTCCCCTCCGGACACTCCCAACCTGTCCCCGCAGATAGCTGGCTCCGACACCAAGCCTCTGGGCACCCTGAAGGGCTTTCAGGAGAGCCCCCAGGCCGCCCTCAACAGCTCCGAGAAGGTCAAGTGGAACTGCGGGGTCCTGCAGACCGAGGATCAGGCAGATAATGGGTTTGCTTTAAATAATCACCAGTTCCAGTTCCATATGTTCAACGATGAAGATTCTGTCAGCCTTCTCGAAAAGAGTCCATGCTTGTCAACATTTAATGAGCCATCTGGTCAAATTAGCACCAATAGCAAAGTGTCAAAATCGAAGAGGAAAAGTTCATCCAGCAAGAATGTGGGTACAAACCAAAGCTCTTCCCAGAAAGCCACCCGGAAAAAATCACCCAAAACCAACAAAGGAACCGATAAGCCCCAAGGGAAAAACTCCAGGCAGGCGCCCAAATCCGCCAGGAAAGGGAAAAACGCGGCGGGAGTCAACGGTGAGAAGGCTCCGGCCGTTGGCGGCAGGGTGGTCAACCAGCTGAGCAACGTGGCCACCGCCACCAAGGGCCTTGCTGAGAGCACTCAGCATTGCAGCCCGGCCGGGGTCAAACTGGGCAAGCACAACGGGCTCTCCGGAGACTGGGCGCTGGGAAAAGAGGGTGGCACGGGCTGGTCGGAAGCCAGCCTGGGCAACGCCACCAGCCTCCTGGACGACGATCAGAGGGAGTTTGAGGAACCTTCCAACATCCTGTCCAACATCGCGTCGGGCATGGCGGACGTCCAGAGGTTTATGATGGCCTCCATCGAGCCTTTGTGGGGGCCCGTCGGCCACAACAGCGTTCCAGACATATTCCGGTCGCCGGAGTCCAACAGCCTGAAACTGAAAACTCTTAAAATTTTGGCAGGGACGTCCCAAGAGGCGAAGAAGAAGGCGAACGGCGGCTCGCCGGGGGCGGCGAAGAACCACAAGTCGAACAACAAGGGCTCAAGCAAAAACGGCAAAGCCGCCGCCGCCGGCGACCCCGGTCGCCCCAACTGCTCGACCGGGTTCACCACGGACATTCACGCTCCCTTTTTTGATAAAAACTATAGTAACCTGAGCACTTTAGGCAATAACGGACCTACCCATAAAAAACTCTACCGGCATAAATCCAGTTCGAAATCGCTGAGGGACGAGAACTGTAAAATAAAGCGAACGGACCGCGAACAGCCCCACAAGGACCCCCCCGTGACAGCTGCTTTTGAGAAACTGAGGTAATGCTGCACCAAACTGGCTGGAATGCCCCTTAACCTCCCTCCCACCTGCTAAGCCCGCTGTTCCTCAGTTTTTCCTTCCTGAAAGCAAAAGTTGCATGAAAAAAAAAAAAAGGAAAAAAAAAAAAAAAAAGACGTTCCCCTTTTACAGTTTTGGTTTGTTTTGGGGTTGGTTCTTTTTTTTTTCTTCCTTTGGGTTTTTTTGTTTTGTTTGGTTTTTGGTTTTTTTAAATGCATGAAAATACTTCTTACTTGCAAGCTACCTAAAAGAATGACCGATTTTCTGGCTTGGCTGGGGTTAAAAACACTAACAAGGCTACTCTTTTCTGCTGTTTGGCTTCTTCAGTTTTTAATTACTTATTTATTGGGGTTAAAAAAACAAAACAAACCATGATTACACGCTCTTTTTAATGATTTTGACAAGGAAAGACTTTTTTTTTTTTTTGGAACATTTTGTAAAAAATAAACCACAAAAAAAAAAAAAAAGGTTATGCATCCAAAAGCCAAGATCTTGAAACTTAAAGGCTCTTTACTTTGCAAATGAGAACTCGTTCCTAATTGAGCTTCACGTGGCAATTTTGAGTGCTTTCTGGCCCCCTCTGCTGTTTATCTCCTAACCTGCATCATCTAAAGCTGCATCTTCTGCACCCGCCCGCCTTTAGCGCGTTCGCTCCGTCGTGGTGACTCCAGACGAGCTAACTAAGATGGCATCAAATGTTTGATTTTTTCCTGCAGGGAATCAGACTCCATTCTTCTTAAAGCAGAAACAACATTTTTGGGTTTTCCTGTATTTGAAGAAGAGACTCCCTTTTCTAGAAAGACGGTTGATGTTTGTTTATTTTATTATTTTTTTTCTTTTTTCTTTTATTTTTTTCTTCTCTTCGGTTGGGGTTTGGTTTTTTTCCCGTCGGTTCCTTTTCGAAATCTGCCTTGTGGTATGTTGAAATGTAAGTGCTGAGATGAAGAGTTTGAAATTGTGGGAATTTTATTATTTGAAAGCAAACCTAATCTGGTATTCTCTGTGAAAGACTGTTTTAAAAGTCATACTGTTGTACAGTAGTTTATGCACTATTACCCACAACAACAAAAAATTGTGCCAAACTATGAACAAGTGACTGTATTGTATATATTTTTACTTCTCTATCAACATTGGGTTGTGAGTGTTTTCTGCAGCTATGCCTTTTGGTTTTACTAGAAACATTCCAGTTGTTAAGTACTAACCACCCCCCTTTGAAAGCACCTGTAACTCACGATGAAAATGATATCGTTCACTTATACAACTTACCAAAAGTTTTATGGACATGACTAAAAGTGTGCCAAATTTACTTACCTCATTTCATGGATTCACCCTGTGGTTTAAAGCTCATAAAGGGAAAAAAAAAAAAAAAGGAAAAAAAATGGAAAAAAAAAAAGGGGAAAAAACAAAAAGAAAAAAGGAACTTTGAAACCAATGCTGGGAAATGGTAACGTCCTCTCTTTGAAACCATGAGCGGAAAAACTTCATGGTGAAGTGTTGAGTTTCATTACAGGAGAGAGTTGGAATGGTGGAGGAGTTCAGAAAACCACTGACGGTAAGTTTGCCAGGAACTCAAGTGTCTGCATCTAGAGACTACAGAACAGCTGCTTTTCAAGTGTCTGTTTTCTTAAAGCAAAACCTGTAGCTGAAGATCATTTGAAATGCAAAGTTACATTGCTAATTCTTTGTATCTCAGTTTTATATATTTTATAAGAACCTGGGATAAATTCTAAAATAGTTATAAAAACAGAACTAATACATTTCATACATTTATTGCTATTTCCTTTTCCTTTGAGTAGTTTCTTAACCATTTTCGATGCAGAGCCTGTCAAAAGCGCTCTCCTGTCATAGCTTTGGTGTTTCCTAAATGTCTAACCTTGCGATGCCAATGTCGTTTGAACTTTCAAAAGCGAAGTCATTAGTTTTAAATACGAGACTGAACCTTTTCTTTCATTCAGTTCATAAGATAAGAGAGAAAAAAAACAAACAAACAAAACAACCAAGAAACCACGGAGCTATTTGTGATCTCACCGATCGATCAGGGCCGGATCATACATGACTGGACTTTATTAAGACAGCGTTAAGTATTGAATGCTAAATGTATTCTCAGAAAAGGCCTTATTTGTAACCCTACTCACCACACCCTCGCCCTCCAAGAGAATAACCAACCCAACAAAGATCTATTTTCCTTGTGCAACTGAGAGCCTGTGCATTTTGCTGCTGATTTCTTAACGAAACCTTGATATGCAAGAGCCCTGCTAACTGGGAGCTATTGGGAGCAGAGGGACGCGAGGCTTGGACACGCTTATGCAATAGAAAACGATGAGGAAGAGGAGCCTTAATAGCAGTCGGGCAGACCCCGTTCTCGGCACGGTCATGAGCGTAGAGGTGGTGTTTCGCAGAGGACAGGACTTAGGCTCGGGTTTCCTTACAAGAAGGGTGGGTTTTTTCAGCCCACGCGCAAGGGAAAACAGCAGAATTGTTTTGCGTTAATTTAGCAAAAAAAAAAAAAAAAAAGCAGACTGAACACTTAAAATTGAAGTGGATTTGCAGAGCGTCGATTTAGAATCGAAGTGTTTTCAGCGCTCACAGATCTTGAGGTGTCGCTTGGGCTCAGCTCTGCAATCCCGGGGAGAACAGCACAGTAATTGCGTTGCATTTTATTTAACAGAGGAAAGAAGGAACTCTGAAAAAATGGTAATTCTGAAAACCATCCTAGAAGTTCATTTATTCCATGAAAAAATGAAACGCTGACATTGCCCGGAGCGAGTTGCTCCGGATGAGAGCGGTCCCTGGGCACCCCACGGGTTGCTGCATCCCACCCGGGCTCAGGCTCCGGGAGGGAGATCCAGAAGATGCTCAGGATTTATTTTGGAGAGGAGAGCTGTGCTAGGGCTCCATCCCTGGGCGTTCGCCTTGCCTGCAGCCACCGTGCTCTCCCCTGCTTCCCCAGCAGCTGTATTTTCTATCCGTAGGGTCATCAGATACTACAAGCTCTGGCCACCGCCGTGGTGTTGGTGTATCCCATTTTTTTCCAGCATTCCTCACATGCTGCAGGATAAAGGGGCTGCTGGCTCCCTTCTTTCAGATGTTCAGGCTGCTCCTATGGAGACAGGTCAGGTCCAAGGCTGGGATGCTGCACGGCCCTTCTTTTTGACCCAGAACCGTTGTTTGAAAGCACATTTCGACTGGCCTCCACTGTGCTCCTTATGCTTATGGTGAATATGGGACTTGTAATAAATACCTGGTACTGAACCAGATAGCAATATTTATTGCATTTGAGAAATGTGCAATAGGGCATGAAGATAAGGCATAAAACGTATCGACTATTTTATTGTATGTTAGAAATCCATGAATACCCAGCTAGGTGTGTCAGGACAGTGTTAATCACAAATACCAGCTGCCTTGTTGCTCTTTCCTTCAGCCCTTCTGCTGCTCCGATTTCACTGCCATCTTCGCTGGTCATCCCGTGCCCTGCCAAAAATCTCTGACCGGGGAGATGTTAGAGAGCTGGATCCCTCACAGTGTGGCACTGGCCCTTCTCTCTGTCTGAAAAAGTGATCTCTCTTCTGCTTGACCCCAAAATTCAGAAATTGCTTTGAGCCAACTATTTGCCCTCCTTCCTTTTGATCTTCAGAGTCATCGAATCATAGAATAGTTTGGGCTGGACTTTTAAAAGTCATCTAGTCCAGCCCTCTTGCAATAAGGAGGGACATCTTCAACTAGACCAGGTTGCTCAAAGCCCCATCCTTGAGTGTTTCCAGGGATGGGGCATTTACCATCTCTCTGGGCAACCTGGGCCAGTGTTTTACCACCCTCATTTCTTCCTTGAGTCCCTCTCGGCAGGGCTGCTTTCCATCCCTTCATCCCCCAGCCTGGATTGATACTGGGAGTTGCCCCGACCCAGGTGCAGGACCCTGCACTTGGCCTTGTTGAACTTCATGATCACATGGGCCTACTTCTCTCGCTTGCCTAAGTCCCTCTGGATGGCATCCCCTCCCTCAGGCTTGTCACCCGCACGACTCAGCTTAGTGTCATCTGCAAGCTCGATCCCACTGTCTGTGCCATTGATGAAGATATTAAACTGTACAGGTCCCAGTATGGATCCCTGAGGGACACCATGGACACCATTTGTTACCAATCTCTGTCTGGACATTGAGGCATTGACCACTACCCTCTGGATGTGACCATCCAACCAATTTCTCATCCACGGAACAGTCCACCCATCAAATCCATATCTCTATGATTAAGAAAGAAGGCTGTTTTGAGGGATTCTGTCAAAGGCCTTACAGAAGTCCAGATAGACAACATCCGTAGCTCTTCTCCACCAACACAGTCGCTCCATCATAGAAGGCCACTAGGTTGGTCAGGCAGGACTTGCTATTGGTGAAGCCACGCTGGCTGTTTCAAATCACCTCCCTGTCCTCCGTGTACCTTAGCACAGCTTCTAGGAGGATCTGTTCCATGATCTTCCCAGGCACAGAGGTGAGGCCGACAGGTTGGTAGTTCCAAGCGTCCTTCTTTCTACCCTTGTTAAAGATGGGTGCAATGTTTCCCTTTTTCCAGCCATTGGGGCCTTCACCCAACTGCCATGACCTTTCAAATATCATGGAGAGTGGCTTGGCAACTCCATCAACCAGTTCCCTCACCACTCCGGGATGCATCTCATCAGGTACCACAGAATTCTGTATTTTCAGGTTCCTCAGGTGGTCATGAACTGGATCTTCTCTTACAGCGGGAGGGACTTTGCTCCCCCTAGTTGCGGTCCATCCACTTGAGATGTGTGGGGAGAGAGGTGGTCAGTGAAGACTGAGGCAAAGAAGTTGTTGAGTCCCTCAGCCTTGTCCTTATCCATCGTTACCAGTTTGCCAGTCTTGGTCATCAGGGGACACGCTTTCTTTTTCCTTCTTTTCTGGCTGACGTACCTGTCGAAGCCCTTATTATTATTATTCTTTGTGTCCCTCGCCAAGTTCAGCTCAAGCTGCACCTTGGCCTTCCTGCCCCCATCCCAACACCCAAGCATCATCCCTACACTCTTCTGTGTAGGGACATCTGTCTCTTCTGCCACTGCCTGCACGTTTCCTTCTGGGCCTTCAGTTTGACCAGCAGGTCTCCTCCCAGCCATGCCTTCTTACACTGGGGATCGAGTGCTCCTGCACTCTCTGGAAAGCATCCTTAAAGCTCTGCCAGCTCTGTCCTGCTCCTGTGTCCCTGAGAGGAGCTTCCCAGAGGGTCCCATTGACCAACTCCTGGAAGAGCTGGAAGTTTGCATTCCTAAAATTCATCTCCACCCACCTATCTCTACCTCAAGGTTTTAATCACTTCCCTCCTTTCCTCATTCCTTGCCATATGAGCTCCCCTTTTCCACTTGCCCTTCTTCTCAGAATTGGTGATCTTTTGTTTATCACAGCACTGCTCCCAGCTGTGGGAGGGCCGGGACCTTGGTCCCATCCATCCCCCCACCCCGTGCCTCCCCAGGTTGGCTCCCATCTTGGCTCATCCTCTTGCCGAGTCCTCATAGACTTCCAGGCTCCTCTCGCATCTTCTCGTTGGGCTCCTGAATGTTCAGGGTGACTAACCCAAGCCAGACAAAAGACATTTATTCCACAGCATCTCTTAAAGTCTTTTCTACTTTATCTGGTTTCACTCCTACTCTAGAGGTGTCCCACCGGGTGCCCTGTGAGAGGACCGCTCTCAGCGATGCTGCTCCTCTCTGCCACGCGGTGCTGGCACACTGCGGTGTGGGCGGCTTGTAATGGGCAGTGAAATTAGGAAGCAGAAACCAGATGCTCTCAAAGGAAGGTCATAAAATTCCATCTGAGAGGAGAACGATGCGGGGCAGCTCAGGGTGAGTCCTGAGCTCTCGCTCCATCTCCCAACCAAAGGCAGGAGATGCCTGGGAGCAGGGGCAGGAGCGCAGGTCTCCTGCGGTTTGGGAAAGCACCCGTTTCCCTGCATCAGCTACGCCGTGCGGAGGATGATGTCCTGCAGAAAAAAACCCCTACAGCGACCTAGCAGTAGCCAGCCCACCCCAACGGCCATAGTTTGGCGAGAGGTACTTGCATATAGAGGTTTTGTAAATAGAAATATATCAGTGATGGGGATTCCAGTAATCGGGTTTTTTTTTAAAAAAAATCTTACCAGGTTTACACCTCGCTTTCCTTTTTATAAGCAGAAGGGGATTTTTTTGAAAAAACAGCTCGAGAATCATGACTTGCAGACCAGATTTCACCAGGCGTTTTGGGAGGAGGAGGTTGGTGGCACCCAGGGCTGTCCCTGGCTGGTGCTGCCCTGTCCTGCCCCGGCCAGGTCTGTGCCGAGAGGAAAAGCCACGTTTGGCTTCAGCCCGGCGGTGGTTGCTTTGCCAAAACCGTTCCCACCCGGCTTGCTTTTTTTAAGGATTGCGGTTATTTTTGTCGGCATTACGGCTCAAATGAGCCACGAACCAAAATAAAGATGTTTTAGGCATTTTCATCCTTTATCTGCTGGACCATATTCTTCTTTCCCGAAGGTCCCGATCTAGCAAAGCACTTGGATGGGAGCTGGCTCCCGGGGGCTCCTGCTCCTCAAGTGCTTTCCTTTTCTGTTGGCGTTAAGTCCCGAAAAAAAAAACAAACTCCCTTGAAGTCAGTGTAAGTGAGAAGAGGATCAGGTGCGTGGACTTCAGTTGGTGCAGGATCAGGCCCTCGGTCTTAGTTTCTCAACTCGGTGTGTTGGACTTGGCCTGTGCAGCTCCCAGGGGGTCCAGTGGAAGTTGCACGGTTCAAGGCGCTGACATCTATTTGAGAATGTGCCTCTTTATCTCTTCAGAGTGAGAAATAATGCAAAAAAAAAAAGAAAAAAAAGACAAAAAAAAGGAAAAAAAAATACAAAAATAAACAAAGTACAATGTCTGTGGTAGAAGCAAGGCTTTTCAAATCTGTTTCTCAGGTAAACAAGTGACACTAATGACAGTGGAGTAACAGCCATCTAAGGGAATTGGGATCTAAAGCAGGAGGATGCCCTCCATCTCGCAGGATGCTTGGGTTGCCAGACACGTTTACTGAGCCTTTGAACACTTGGTGCGAAAGGAAACCAGAAGTAAAATCGGTATTCACCACTACCCTCCGCTAGCCAGACAAACGTCCATTTCTAAAGCACAAAGGGAAGACTTAAACCTAGACGAACCCACCCAGACACACACACACACTCTCACACGAAAAGAAAGGTACCAGTTAAACTCCTTTTGTCTCTTACTCCCGGTGGGAAGCAGGGTAGAAATCCAAGGAGCTGCTCTGTTCCGCTGCCCGCGGCGCCGGCCGGGGCACCTCGACTGCTGCCTCCAGAGATGTGAATGTACTGCTCCTTGAGTTCCCTTCCATAGAACTAGAGGCACCTCGTTAGGAAGTTGCTCCTGTTTTATGGTGCTAAAGAAAACTTTTATTCCCCCTCCCCCCTCCTCGAGCATTTAAGAACTATTAAATGGCCCTTTTTATGAATGTAACATATCCATTTCTGTTCCACATTTTACACTGCAATTTTAACATGTTTGGAAATGATTTGCCTTTTTTCTTTTAGAATAAGCTTTATAAATATTCTGTAGAGTCAATTGAAGTATAATTCTTAAGGATCACTCTAAGACGCCTACAAAATCTTGTATATTTTTAAGTGTGCCAATTTGTAAAATATTTTGTAAGTGTATATTTTTCTTAGAAAAGTGCTGTGAAGTGTTTGTATGTGTGAGGTTTCCCTTTTTTTGCACCTTCGGGTGTTAATAAAAGGATGTATACTTAAAAGTTTCTGGTTTTAAAAACCAAAATACAAAGAAAAAAATTAAACTTTTGTTGGGAATTTTGTAATAAAAAGAAATGTTGTGAAAGAGTGTAGTGATATTGTGTAAAGGAAACTGGAAAATTTGTGAGCGCTTTGCTGTTTTATAGATCCTCTTGTAAATTATTCTTGTAATATTTTGGGTTTTGTTGTTCTTGTTGCAAAGGTTTTAAATATTTGTGACTGACTCTGTATGGTGAAAACGTCATATTGTTAACTTGCTGAGTTTTGTTATATTGTTTATGGAATAAATAAAAAAATTAAAAATCTCATTTTAAGATCATATATGAAGAAGGAATTAAAACTGCCATTTATTGAATTTTAGGAATCGTTTATTTAAACAAATCGCTGCTAGAGATGAGGATCAGTCTGGCTGTCCCTTCCGTGCACGCTCCTGATCCCAGCCCCATGGCTTAATTGGGCTGATGCTCGTTACCGTGAAGCGCATTGGAGACGGAGGCGCGGCTGCGGATGGGAAGAAGCGGGAAAAAGCGCTCGGATGCTCGGATCGCTTCTGCTTTCCAGGAGTGTGGCTGGTTTTAATTGAGAAATGGAAACCTCACCAAATGGGCAGAGTTACCGGTTGCAGCGATGGGGCAGGGTCACCTTTCCCAGCCGGTGCCCGGTGGGAGCGGGGTCTCCATCCCCCTGTTCCCATCCTGGAGTTCCCATCCCAGAGGTGCCCGGCCTTTTCCTGGGAAGGAGCAGGTGGGTGCAGAGAAATGCACTGAGTGCTGCTGTCTTCCTCTTCCTTTTCATGTGCAAAATGCCTTAAAAAGCTTTTTTTTTTAAAAATTGCCATTCCTTTCATTAGCGCTTAACGTTGATGGGAGCAAAGGGAGGGGAATTAATTCAGTGCCATGTTCAGCTCCCTCAGCTGCTTCCAGATCCCTCGGCGAGGGGGTGGAAAGTGATCCCCAAAAGCCGACCCGGTACCTCTCCGAGCTGCCTACGTTCACACGCTGGTTTAGACAAGCTTCTTCCCCAAAGTCGTGCCGTTTGCCCTCTTCGCTTTGGTAATTAAAGCCGGGGAGATGCCAGGTGTGGCTCGATGGAAGGCACCATCCCGGGGATGCGCTGGGAAGCGCTTCCATCCAGGGGCTTCCCGGGTCGGTGGTTTCCTGCAGAGCTGAGCGAGGCCGTGGATTTCCATATTCACCCATCGCCGATGCTGCCCAGAGCTAAGTTCTTCCCTTTGCTTTTCCAGACGAGTCCCAGCTCAGGGAGCTCGTGCGCTGCCCTTCCGTAGGACACCATTGCACCAATCCTCCTCATTTCCAATAAACCCTCAGCTGCTGACGTCGTTTGTATAAAAACTGTGGAAAAGGTGTTGAAAAGAGGGACTCGAGTAGTTTTGGTTCCGGCTGTACTTTAGTGGGAAAGCCCATCAATAGATGTTTTAATGATTTGCTTCTCAAATCCCAGGGGAGCTATTTTTGATGTGCAGGTTCCTCTGAAGCTGGAGCAGGATCAATGTGGCAGCCCCTGCTATGGCATTCAGGTGGGACCAAAGCGAGCCGGAGCTGGGGACTACAACCGAAATGCCATTGCCTCGGCAAAGCAAAGTGCTAAAAAGAAGACAAACAGTCCAGCTGGGAAGGGTAAATCAGGGTTAAAATTACCCTCTGCTTGAATTGCACGGTCTTACCTTTGTAGCATTTTAAAAGGCAGAGGTTTCATCACGGTAGTGCTCCTTTAAAGGGATAAATTCCCACACTGAAAAAAAAAAATACAGTTACAACCACCCTATAAAATAAGGCAGCTGTTAGCTGTATAAATTCTCCATCTTTTACCCAAATAAAACACATTTAATTAAGCAGCAGAGCCTTCATATACCTGAGCAATGCCACAGAACGGGCCCTGTTAAAGTGGGTTTGTGTTTATCTAACGCATTTATATTATATACACATATAATTAAAACGCTCATAACTTCTGGATGAGCCATCACCCATCTCTGCGTATGGCCCCGTGTCCTGGGGAATGAAAGCAGAGTCAGATTTTCATTAGGATGTAATTTAATATCGCTGGCTTCTCCGTCCTGCCCGCGGGAGCTGCTGTCTCCGGCTGGGGACAAACCCCCCCGGGCTAACACCAGCCCTTCCTCGCTGGCCCTTGCTTCGTGCCCCACCTGCCCCCACCGAGCCCTGAAGCCGGAATATTAATTTTGCAGCCGATTCCACGGGACGGCTCGGAGCAGCTTCGCCCGCCCTCGGGAGGATCTTGCACGGCGGCTTTTCCACCTGTGAATCGGCTCCTCCGTTAACCAAGGAGCAAGAGGAGGTGGGGAGGCAAATAACGCCGCGCTGCCAGCAGCCCCCCTGCACGCATCCCGGGGGGAATGAGATTCGGAATCTATTTCCTATAGCATTTTCCATTATGAGCTTACCTCTGCTTAAAGGCTGCGCTGCTCTACCTTGACTCAAAGCCCCCCTAATACCCATCCTAATCACCCCGCAGCTGTGACGGGAGACACCCTGCCCCTCCACGCGCTGCCATCGCTGAGAACAGGGTTCTGTAAAAGCTTGGGAAATGGGAGGCATTAAATCACTTTTCCTCCACGTCTCGGCCCCTCCTGCCATCCAGGGCTGCTGGAGGGAGGGGAAGGGAGAGGGAGAGGGAGAGGGAGAGGGAGAGGAGAGACGCCACAAACCCTCCCGCTGAAGCCAGACACACTCACGAAGCTCATCCAAATCCCAATTCCAGGCGAGAATTCTTTTTTTTTTCTTTTTTTTTCTTTTTTTTTTATCTAGGTTGGAAGAGATCCTTGGGATCATCGAGCCCAACCATCTACCCTACTCTACAAAGTCCTCCCCTACACCATATCCCTCAGCCCCACATCTAATCGTCTCTTAAACACATCCAGGGATGGATGCAGCATCCCAGATTTCTGGGCAACCATGACATCGAGCTGCTTCAATTGTCAGCCCGCTGGTCGGGCTGCATTTCTCACCCCCTTTAATGATGCTGTAGGTAAAGCCCCGCTGGGTTTGGGCATGAGTTTCCCAGAGCAGCACCTGGGGAGCGTTCCTGCGGTGATGGGCTCCCTCGGCATCCCCCCCCTGCTGCTGAGGATGGGCTACTCAGCTGTGCAGCTCCCCTTTGGCTACTAGCCCAGTGTCAGGGGGCTCAGCCGGGGAGAGCAGAGGCCCAGGAGCTGAGCTTTCACTCTACATTTCCTTGCTTGGTTCTTCGCTTTAATATCACCCACCCTTTGCCCCACAGCACGCCGGGGGAAGACTTGCCACATGCTAAAACCTGAGGAGGGGGAGCGTGAGAGAAGCTGTGATGGGAAAAACAACCCAGCAGCACCTAAACTTCGTTAAACTGCCCAGTGAGCTTTGCAGAAACCACTCCTAAAGGGGCAGAAGTGCCAGGGCTGCACACATAGCATTTGGGCACGGTGTAGATCCAGGCCAAAGGGTCTTGCACGGAGGGACGGGCACTCAGGCATCAGAAAGACGCTGCAGCTGAGTGCAAGCCGTGCTGGAATCTTGCTTGGATTTCTTACCAGCCATTTCCCAAAGGAAAAAAGGCTGGGTGGGCTGCGGCACCATTTGTTCTCTCTGCTGAGCCTTTCCCCAAGCTGGTAACGTCGCATCTCAAGGACTCAAGACTATTTTTCCAAGCCCGTGTCTATGAGCTGGTGTCTGTCTCACTAATGAGCCCTTCCCTGCTGCGCCGCCAGCCCTGGCACAGCCCGGCCACCAGCCCGGGGCACGCGTGCCACTGGCCCTCCCGGGTTCATTAGCTGAAACGAGTTAGCACAAGGTGGGAATATTCTCATAAAATTAGCTCGTGCTGAAGCGTTTGCAGGCTGGAGGCCTCTAGAGGGTGTCAGGTAATGAGTTTAAATTGCGGATGTATTTTTCTCTCTGTGCAAAAACAGCCAAGGCAAAAAAAAAAAACCAAAACCCAAACAACCCGGGAATTGCTTTGTGTCGGTTATTCATAAGAGCTTCTTTTAAATATATTTCAAACTTAGCAATGGCAGTGTTTCTGGGCAGAGCGACTGAGGAGGCCTGCGAGAGTTCCTGGGGGCTCTGCAGCACCCCCTGCAAACACCCTGAGCCGCTGCCTGCCCGGATGCAGCCCAGCATCCCTCGGGTGAGGACGGATGCATCCAGCATCCCTCGGGTGAGGACGGATGCATCCAGCATCCCTCGGGTGAGGACGGATGCATCCAGCATCCCTCGGGTGAGGATGGACGCAGCGCGAGGCTCCCGTTTCATCCCCGCGGAGCCACAACCAAACTCCAGGCAAACACCTTGTGCCACAGGCAGGCAGCATTACTCCCACCCAAGCAGGAACCGGGGTGAGGATTAATAACCTCAAGTTTTACAGATATATTCACATTATTCACTTATTTATTACACCTCCAAGTTCTGCCCAGCTGGCAACCAACATCCACAGCCAACCAAACGCATCCAAAGGTGTTCTGGGACACAAGGCTGAGGGACTTGGTCTGTTTAGTCTGGAGAAGAGAAGGCTGAGGGGGGATCTGATCAACACCTGCAAATACTTGAAGGGTGGGTGTCAGGAGGATGGGGCCAGTCTTTTTCAGTGGTGCCCAGGGACAGGACAAGAGGAAATGGGCACAAACTGGACCATAAGAAGTTCCACCTAAACATGAGGAGGAACTTCTTGACTTTGAGGGTGGCAGAGCCCTGGCAGAGGCTGCCCAGAGAGGTGGTGGAGTCTCCTTCTCTGGAGACATTCAAACCCACCTGGACACGTTCCTGTGGGACCTGCTCTGGGTGGACCTGCTTTGGCAGGGGGTTGGACTGGATGATCTCCAGAGGTTCCTTCCAACCCCATAGCATTCTGTGATTCTGTGTTTTTTTTCCATGTCATAAAATTCCAGGTACAAACTGTCAGATCGGGCGACGTGTGGTTTATGTTGATAAATACACCCAGGCTCCCCCATCGAATTGCAGTTTTGTGGGGATTACACCTATAGCAGCTTTTGCTTCACAAATATACTTTGTGTTGCAGCAAAAGCACTGGTTCAATAAAGCACTTAAACACACACTTTATCTTAAGCATGCTGGAGATTATATCCCTCTTTAGCAAAGCATTTAAGTATGTGCTTAATTTAAGGATTTAATTAAGGATTTTAATTGTAGACTTCAGTATGTGCTTACCTGCTTGGCTGAGTACGGGTGAGATTACTACATGCTGGAGATTTCTACATAAAGCAAATGACTAATTCTGTCTGAATGAAGATGCGACATTATTCCCGCACAATGCAGTTAAAATATAAATAGGAAAAAGAGGCAGTTAACTCAGTTTCTCCAGCTGAAAGTAGCATCCACGACAAAATCTGAGTTGATTAAAATCTAATATTATTAGTTATAACCTCTAAAGTGACATTAAAGATCAATAGAAAGGGGCACCTTAAAAATGAGTCTCCAGCTCATAAGCTTTAATTATGAGAAAGATTCAGACATCCTCTCTCTCTCATTGGAGACAGGGACCTTGAAATGTAAATGCCCACTAAATAATGGGCTGTGAGGCCATTTCTCCAATCATTAGGGTTTTTAAGCTGATTTCCTAAGGAAAGCGAGCTTCTGCAATTGCATCACCAGCCTGTCTTTTGCGCCATTTCCATAATTTTTGAACTCTGTGATAAATTTCATCTAATTGGGGAAAAATAAAAGGATTCTAAAGATACCAAGCTCCAACAAGTTTAATGCAAACAAGTGACTGGTTTTCTGTGTCCCCGGCAGCTTTGGGAAGGCAAAGTCTGAGTCACCGAGGGGCACTCTTAGGTCTGCCCTTGGGCTGCCAAAAGCTGAACAGCGCTAAAATCAATGTCCTCTTGTCCTTTTGTGTGATACCACACGCTATCACAAGCCCTGACCGGATTTTTCTTTTAAAGTTGATATACTGAGACATCTTAACATGCAGAAGGGGAAGCAATTGTCATCCAGAGAGAGACCAGCCAGCAGATATACCTAGAGGGTACCCACTCAAACGCCCTTCCTGCAGACGAGCCACCCGGGGAGATAACCCCGGCAGCCAAAATGACATCGTGGGCTCTTACTGATCCCCACCTCCGGGGGACAGAGGGACTTAAACAAACAAAAGTGAGTTTCTGTGGAATTTTGCATCTTGCACCTCTCTGTTTCCCACACAAAGCGTAAGAGGCACTTCCACCTCTTCTTGTCTATACCTGCCTATCTTTTTTTTTCTTTACCATCAGAATTTATCTAGAGATCTCCCAGACTGTATGATTATGCAAGATTAGGCTTCCAGCCTCTTAATGGAAATAACAATAGGGGTGGGTGGCTATAAAGGCAGCTTCAGACAGCAGATCTGCTTGCAAAGAGAAAAGTACCTAAGGGACGTGTTCTCTGGAGCGCAAGATATTTTACAGCTGGGTTGTGGGGGAGCAGTGTCTCAAGGAGGGTGGCTGGGAGCTGGCAGAGTGTGGGTACCGAGGGAAACAGGAGCCACACCGAGAGCTCGGTCTGTCCCGCTGCCCGAAAACACAGCGCGAGTCACTGGGGCAGAAAGTGGCCGCCGATCGTGGGAGCCGGTTTTGGCTATCAAAGTATCATCACCTCAGAGCATCGCTCAGCACCACCAAACGTCCCTCCAGATGACCATCTAGAGCAGATAATTTGGGCGGCGCTTGACACACCAACCTGTCCGTCAGATGCCACGCGCTTCTTATCTTTTTGCATGTTGCAAAAGATGTCGTCTGTCATCCTCGAGGGGAGGGGTGAGAGAAACCTACGGCACGGAAAAAGTGGAAATGGAAAAGGTGCCTTCAGATGTGGTAGCAACACCGTGATGACCAGGATCCTCCGTGCCTTATCCTGTGCAACCCAGTGGGATCACGGAAACCTTTATCTGGAGCTCAGGGCTGTGACTGACGTGCTCCTGTTCCAGTGCAGACGGAAGAAAATCTCTGCCAATTCTGAGCCGTAGCAGGTACCTGACCTCCAGAAGAGTCAATTTAATTTTATCCTGTAGTGAGCACTGGTGCACCTGTATAATGAATAGCACATTATCACATCCTTTGCTCCACTATCTCAATATAATATATGTAGTCCTCATAGCCTTCGGTACATCATGTTACTTATTCTTTCATCTAATGTATTTGGAGCAACTTGCTAGCAAGATGCAGCCCTACTTATCCTTCTAAGGACAACAATAGCAGGAATAAATGCTAAACTAAAGGAAGGAATTAAAAAAAAAAAAAAAATAGCAGCTCTATTTGTGCTATGCTGAGATGCTTTTCTTGGCAGCCCCAGAGATTCAACAGTCTGGTATTTATCACGACGAAACGCAGAGATGTCTGATGATTACATGAAGGAAAATAAAGAGACTGAGTATAAACTGCAGACGGAGAGATAAGGGCACATTTTTCCGGCAGGCGGCTGCCGAAGCGGTGGTGTGTGAGAGGCAGAGGAGGGTGCCCAGGACAGGGCAGTGAGGGGGCAGAACCGAAACCAGGGACAAACGGGACAGTTTAATACCAAGGAGGAGAATCAGGAAACCTGCTCAATCACATCATTCAACACCATGAGGGCTGTTTTTAAGGAATTTATCCCTCCTTCATCTCCCATCGGATAATGCTGCAAAATGCTGGTGTTGGCTACGGAGACTATTTAAGATCTTTTTGGAACGAGCCCCTGGAATGATGTTCAGGGAGAGGAGTCTGTCCAGAAGTGCCTGGAGCTCACTCTGTCAAAGATTTAGCATCACCCCAAGTCCTTCAAGGACTCTGCCCCTGGTGACAAGGTGGGTCCTGCTCTTGAAGGACACGCTGGATTTGCCCCTGGCTCTGTTTGAATTTGGGTGCTGGGTGCCCTGTTGCAATGGGAATGGGTTGCACTATTACAGACCCTCTCCATGAACAGACTTAACCCTCTCAGGGGTTTTTGGGGGCAGAATGAGGGAGAGTTTCTCTCTTGGAGGGTCAGAAGAAGCTTCCAGTCTCTCTTGGAGTTACGATACCAGGATTACTGAAACCAAGAGTTGAGGATTAAGTTTTATTACAGAATCTGGGAACTCCTAGTGCAAGTGAGACAGTCACTGCACAGCTTTGGTCAAGGTTGCTTGAAGTTTGGGTTAGGATTTGAGAACAGAAAGGTGCAAGTCTCTCAATTACTGCCAAGTCTGTAGAGTCTGCTTTAACCTACAGGACATGTGATTCTCCATGTGTTGTTGAGCAAGGAGTGATGACCAGTTTAACTGGGTGGGTTGAGTCCAAGCTGTTGTCTGGACTGTTCTGGATATCTCACAGGCCACGTTCCTGCTTGAAGGATGAAGGATGATGATGAAATTCATCATGCTCTACAGAGGGAGAGAAGCTCCTGTTTTTTAAAGGGGGGGAAGTCCTCCATTTCCCTGACACAAGCACAGAGCCGAGGTTAACACACAATCCCCCTGTTAAGGAAACCAAACCTTCTGGTTTGGCTTCATTTCATCCTTTTACAGGACGGGGTATTTGATGCAAGATTCATGGGAATGATGAATTGCACTCTAGAGCTGGCATTTCCTAAGGACACTTCAATAAAAACATATAGACATGCTGCATATGAGAGAGATCTTGCATTCTTTGTAGGGTTAACATAGGTAGTAGCATGACTCTCTGCCTGGAAAACTCTTCTGACAGATGCTTTCTTCATTCTCTCTGCCCCAAATGAAACCACCAGCCTTTAAGAATCGATAATTTCCTCTCTTGCAGGTGAGGAGCTTGCTTGAGTTACCCCGGTAGCTCCTAGGCTGGAGTGCAGACCCCGTCACTCAACAGTGCTAAGGGCACCAGAAGCAATTAAAGAAAGATGAGAATTGATTTGAAGAATGTAATACTCATTCATCTAGCTGGGGAAAAAAAAAAAAAAGAGGACTTTAGCATTGATATATTAGAAAGAGTAATGTTTACTCTCTGATAAGCATTATGGCACCCACAGAAGTAAGTCTGAAACCTCAAGGACTTGGACCATGAATGATTTAATTCTAAAGAACAAGAAAACAATAATGTTGCCAATCAATCCAAAGGGCTAAGGCAGCTACAGCTGGGCAGGAGAAGGGTTTCTGACTCCAGACTTGGCCAAAAGTAGCCCAGTGCCCCCCTGGATCCCATGCCTGCCATTCCATAGCAATTCTGCTTCCCAGCACATCATGCCCAGCTTGTTTTTGTAGTCACTCTTGCAGCCGCTCTTGGAAATACAGGGATGTTCACCCTTCACAGTTCTCATGTGTCCTGTCCTGTTGAGGCAGATGTGCTCACTGCAGGGTAAAGCTAAATGGGGATGGTGATCTCTGGGTACAGAGGATAGAAAACCAAAAATAAGTAAATAAACAAGGTGGTTTTGAGGAAGAAACTGCAAACTTCCATAGGCTCTAAGTAGCTCTGCTTGTGCTTTGGTGGCTGCCCTTGGACAGGCAGTTTTGTCACTCTGTGCTCAGCTCCTTGTTGCTCTAACAAGGGACAAGGAGCTTCATTGATCTTGGTAAAGCATTCAGTAAGCGCCACATTCTTCTTTCATGTTCTGGATGTCCCTGCTACAGAACACATACATCAAACCCTGCCCGTAACGGAGTAATTAAATGGCACTGCTGAAGGGATGGCATAGGGTGGGACTGATTACAGCTCACCCAGAAATGTCTTCCCAAGTCCCAGGCCCTTTGACGTGATTCTTCCCCCTTCCTCCCCCCGCCTTTCTCTGATTTTCTTCCTGCATTAATTTCAGCCAGACCTGGGATTATTTGAAAAAGGGCCTTGGGGGACTTGTTCAAAGGCACTGCCACCACGGACGACTTTGCTTTCTGAACTGAAGCATTTCACTCCTATCTGTCTGGACATATGAGCTGCTCAGCACTGCTTCATTAGGCAAGTTATTTTTAAATTCCCAGAAAGAGCAAAACATCGAGCGAGGAATTAGCATTTGCTGTTGGAACAGCTGCAAAAAAAAAAGAATAGGCAGAAACGCACGCCGTGCCCCCCCTGCTAACCCCGTGATTAACCAGAAAGCAGTACCCAAAGGCACTGACACTCACTCGAGCTGCCCAAAGGACTGGTGAGTGACCATCAAACCCATGTTTTGGGTGTAAATTAGAGGGTGACCATCAACACTGAGTAAGAAAATGTCTTTGAAGGATCTCTCTTCCATCCAATACCATCCTACATTTCCCACTTTCTCTTTTCCCTCATTTTAAGGACTTTGACACTTAAAACCCCTCCTTTCTGGTTTCTCAACACAAATGAATGAAAAGCTAAAGACTGCCCAGAGTCCTCGCTTCCCCTAAACAATAACTAAGACCCAGCGGGCACCCAATGCTTTCAAAATGCCAAGGGACAGCAATAAAGCTGGTGTTACTTGCTGGTATTCTCGCTTCCTAACACGTTTAAGTTTCCCAGTGGCTAACACTGCTCTTACAGCACGGAGCCAAAGCAAAAGGCACAGCAATAAAACTGTCAGAGGCACGTTTTCCTCCCCGTCTTTTTGCAAACGCTGATCTCCCGGCGGCTTGTCCTGCTCAGGGCAGCTATGGCTCACACTGATAATGTTACACAGGTGAAAAATAGTGTTGGAAAGCTGTAGCTCGTTACAGATATGGCCTAAACCTGAAAAGGGAGGAGAGATGGCTCAAAATGGCCTTTTCAGCTGACTGGGAGCACAGGGATATTGCAGCTCAGGCTGTCGGTGCCCACCTGCTTCACCCCCTGCCTGCAGCCACAGCTCCTGTAGTTATTCGGAAGAAATCTAGCAGGAGCTGTTCTAATAACCTGCTCCCAATCCCAGCCTAATGAAGGCTGCCGGATTCCTCTAAATTAATTCTTGTTCAAACTAGAGGGTTTCCTTTGGAAAAAAAGAAAAATTCTCATTAACTATTTCCAGTGATTTCTCAGTGACAGGGACCCCGCCACAGCCGGCAAATTGTGGGTGGGCTGTTTCACTGGACAACATTCCCCTCTGCTAAAAATATACAGCAACCTATCTCGATGTCCAGCTCCCAAACACCACTTTGCCAGGTAAAGAACCCTGTAGTGTTAAATCTGCATCCCTAGAGGCTGCATTTATAGTGTCCCTTAACCTTTTATTTCTTAATGAACCGTGTTCCTCGGACATTCCTCATGAAGGTGTGTTCTCCAGCCCTCGGGGAAGTCTTCCTGGAGCCCACAACAGAGGTAATAAAGCCTCCCTTATCCTCCTTGGTGTCTCTTTCTTTGCTTCCACGGAAGCATTAGCTCCTCTTGGCAGAGCATCTCATTAGGGGCTCATGTTCAGCTGATTATTCCTCTTCTGAATCACTGTTTTCTATGACTCTGTCACCCACCCCGCAGTCCAGCTGCCCGCTCTATTCTTAGGCCGACGACTTTACATCTGGCAGCACTGCAAAACATGTTGTTTACTTAAGCTCAGCTCATTAAGTGATCCAGATTAGGTCTGGTATCAGTGACCTGCCCCTAACTTCTGCGCACCTGCAGCCCACCAGTAACGATTGTCTATTTTCTCGTAGGTCAGCGATCACACATTAAGTGTGGGGTCAAGAACCGATGGGACGTGAGCCGTGCCGTGTCCAGCGACGCTTCTGCTTACCATTACACTCGCAGACCCAGCAGTTAAGTTTTTCAGTCCAATTAACATTTGTCATATTGACTTACATCGTTCCTCTTTCCCAATCAAAATAGCATGAAAGACAAGACCAGGTGTCTTTCGAACTGAAGGTTTATTCTATCCATCAGCGCCACTACTTTAAACCATGACATTCAGGAAAGTATCTGGTTAACTCGACAAAACCTACTTTCCATAATGTTTCAGTAGCTTCTCGAAATTATTAATTAGCGAGACCTCTTACCTACGTTACACAAGTATGAGGGAGTCAGATTTGAAAAGGGGAACTGTGGAGCCAGCATCGTGAACAGTTTCTGCGTGTTGAATGGGAATGAACTAAACCTTTTGGAAAGCTGCAACCAAATTCCTTTCCAAAATGTGCAACCTTCTCCGCAGCAAATGTTCCCCCAAACCTGCCAGTTGTTGTTCTGTCTGAGGCAGCCTCAATCACAGCATGTCAAGTAATAGGTTTCATTAACTTCTTAGGAGACAACTAGTCACAGATTTCATCTGGCCTCTTCTCTAGCAATGGTTACCTGTGCGTGGCCAGGCCAACTGGCCTTGTTGGCCACCGAGGACTTTCCTCAGAGACACGTCTCCAAACCTTGCTTGGTGGTGGTTTTTGACTCTCTTTTATTTTGCTGTGGAAACCTCTGTATCTGCCATATAGAATGCAGTGGCTCCACAGCCTCCTGCACCACATCCTCCACTGGGGCATCTCTGGGCAGAGCTCAAGGATGGGCTCCAAACCCCACACGCTTGTTTTGACGTTTCTAGCTCTCGCCTTTGAGAGCTGTGTGGGAACACTCATACCCAGGAGCTAAGTAACACCAAGTAGACTTGTTTTTCTGTCTCAACAGAGAAAAAAGGAAAATAGCTTCAAGTGTTTTTAACACTTAGAATTGAGAAAAAAAAATATCTCCCTTTTAGAACTCTTCACCAATAGAGTATTGGGACTGTCTGTGCAATTGTAGCATCTGGCAGTTGTGCCGGTTCTTAGAGTGTAGCAATTTGTTGGTGTTTTTCGCTGCTCATTTTGAGAGAGGCAATGGAACGGGGTTTATGAGACTGCTGTCGATCAATCCGCGTAGGAAAAATCCTGGTACAGAGGCGACGAGGAGACTCAAAGAGCCAAAGTGTGCTCTGCGAAGTTTCCACCACACATTTACAGGAGAAAAGTTCTTCTCATGTACCCAATACTAAGTAAGTGTCTTTCATCATTATGTACAGTTAGACTCAGCTGAACAGCGAGTGCGCTGCGCTTAAAGGAAAATTTCCAAATTTCAGGGGGTTTGATTAGGTTTTTTGCTTGGTTCAGGTGACACAGTGGGGAACTGATCAGGCTGAACACACACTACTCAGCCTGCACCAGCACGAACGCAGAGCACATCATTTGGGCATGCCCGCCTTCGTGAGAAAGGCTGAAGCATTAAGACTTGATAGAAATTTAATTTTTTAAATTTTGCATGTTAAAAAATCCACCACGCACTCGGGCAAATACCTTCTCTCTTTTGTTACCTGCAGCAGCGGCTACAGCCAGCCTGAGGAATTTCTATTTTCCAGTGCATTTACCCAGCACATTTGACAGAACTTTACGCATCCTGCATTTATCGCATTCTTTGTATGCAACTTTCTTTCAGAAGCTAAGGAAAAAATAAAGTCAATTTAAAGAGTAAATAGCAGCCCGGCTTTAAAACCTCAGGTAGCAGGGGGTACACTCAAAATTACTGCTTTTACGCTGCCCAGATCTCTAGTTAACAGCTTTTTTAAAGGCCAAAAATACTAACTGGAAGAACTGTATTCTCCTCAGTTGGCCACCCGCAATCATGTTTGCGGCATCAGCTGCAATAATGCACCAAGCAAAAAGATCTCGGCACCGGTATTTTGAGAAACACTGAGTTTCCCCACAGGGATCTGACTGTTCGTTTACGTGCTGCCTTGAAGAGTCCAGACACAGAATGTCCTCAGTGAAGGCTGGGCTGGGGCTGTGTCTCCAGACAACCCCCTCTGGGGCAACTTCTGCACCCAGCGTGAAGCAGGGGATGCTGAGGAACCTGACTGACTGTTCCTTGGAGCGAATAATGCTTTAAAATGGTTCTGAAGCTACAAACTGTCTTTCTCTCAAGAGCCCCCCTCCAGAACACATTTTTCTCAAAATTATTAATTCTATTGCCATCTTTCATCAAACACGGCTTAAGGTCCACCACGAGACTGATACTAGAAATGCAGGCTTAGATTGATGGGATTGAGGTTCTGGAGCATGTGCAGAGAAGGGCAATGGAGCTGGTGAGGGGTCTGGAGCACAAGTCTTGTGAGGAGTGGCTGAGGGAGCTGGGGGTGTTCAGCCTGGAGAAAAGGAGGCTGAGGGGAGACCTTCTCGCTCTGAAAGGAGGGTGTAGCCAGGGGGGGTCAGTCTCTTCTCCCAAGGAAGAGGCGATAGGACAAGAGGAAACGGCATCAAGTTGCACTAGGGGGGGCTTAGGATGGATACTAGGAAAAATTTCTTCATGCAAAGGGTTGTCAAACACTGGAACAGGCTGCCCAGGGAAGTGGTGGAGTCACCATCCCTGGAGGTATTTAAAAGATGAGTAGACATGGTGCTGAAGGACATGGTTTAGCGGTGGTTTTGGCCGTGCTGGGCTGATAGTTGGACTCAATGATCTTAAAGGTCTTTTCCGATGATCTTAAAGGTCTTTTCCAACCTAAATGTTCTACGATTGTGTCTGTTCCCCAAACAGGCTGGGAATGTAAAAGCTTGGGTGTGGAGGGACAGTACCCGAGTAAGTTCTCCCAAGAGCACAGCACTGCCAGACAAATAAGAGCTCGATCAGAATTTAGCAAATTACTGAAAACTATTAGAAACGCCTCTTTAAGGTGCAAAATTAGAGACACTCCATGCACCTGCCCACCGAGGAAGAGGGCCTCTTGTACAGCAACACAGGCAGAGCCTGAGATGGAGAAAAGAGCCAAGTTAGACTCTTAGGAATTGTAACGTCCTTAGGTTTCCTCTCAAGTTTGGGTCAGGCTGGTACATTAGTGTAAATTGGCTTCACTTTCCTGCTCAATACCTGGCTCTGCTAATACTTTGAGTATATAAGGATTTGAGTTTGTTGGGTCTTTTTATTTTTTTGCTTCAGGTTCAGAAGCTCCCAAGAGATTCAGATTTTTCTCACCTCACTGCATTTGGATTATTACTTATCTATATTGTGAATAAATTATTTTAATATCTTTTTAGGAAAAAAAAAACCCAACATTTTTTCTCATCTATCACTGCATCCCAAATAACCAGTTTTTAAGACCCTGGGGGATTTAAAGCAAATTTATTTACCCTCATTGAAGGAAACGACATTAAACTCACCATGGAAAAGTGTTGTAATTCTCCTTCACTATACATACATTAGCAAATTGAAAACACTTAAGTATGAATTACACCATGCTTTTGCTATAGATTTTGGATTTTCTCCCTATACTGCAAAGTTCTCTATGCAAATTTTCCCCTACAAGCTTTTTGAGCTACACTGCTACACTGACCCTTGGTTTTTTTAAAAGCTGTTAAGGAAACATGTGAGCATAGGCACTAACTGTCATTAATGTCAACTGGATACCAAAATCCACTAAGTGGTTTTGAAAAATCAGAGTTTATTCTGCACTTGATCAACCCTGTGAAGGCAAATAAACTCCACCAAATCACACTGAGGGAGGAACTTTTCCTTCGCTGCCTGCCCTGGACCTCAGCTACAAGTTTTAACTGCTGCAGGAAGGTGTGAATCAGCAGAACCCAGTTGCCATCTCTGTGCATCGCTGGGCGCTCATCTCCCAGCAAAGTGGCAAACATGCCCCTAAGAATAACACTTTTTATTGCTCTCTTGCCTGCATTTTCTTGCCTTCAAGACCGAAAGTCTTGAAGATCATCATCATCATCAATTAAATCAATTGAATCAATTAAAAGTATTTCATTGAGGGGAAAAGAAAGAGCCAAAACTAACACAATTACTTGTCAGATGTCCTAAAATACCAAGAGGCCATTCCAGGAGCATTAAACCATCATCTTACTCCTCTGTTCAAATAGTAGCATATGCTCCACCTCCCATTTGCTCAATAATCCCTAACATTTTGCTGCTTGGGTTACTGGTGTATAACAAAGCCACTTTTATCCTGCTCTGACCTTGCCTGGTATTCAGAAAAGGTGGGGAGAAAAAGATCGGATTCGCTTTCATGCAGAAATCACTCTGGCACAGTCTCATCACCTCCTGTTTCTCCGGTTCTTTGAGGTCTGCCATTGGAGCGCTCTGATGGGCGTCCTGCTGATCTACTAATTGCCAATACTCGCGCTCGGCGGCAGCTTTATCAATTGTCAGCACAAGGCTTTCCATGATAAAGTGGATCAATTGTAGCGCTGATCATCTGCTCCCTGAATTATCGATGTTTGACAGTGGAATTAATTTTTTTTTGCCTGCTTCAAAGATGTCTGCCAAAAATGAAAAGTGCACAACCACACTCGGCCACGGGGTCTCTCTCTTCGGGGGATTTCTCCAACCACCAGAATCTGTCAGAGGCAGAAGCCCTGTCGACATAAAAAGATTCGTTTGTCGTGGGTCAGGAACAAGGCACCTTTTCCCAGTGACAGCTATTTTGGTTCACTAAAACTGCAGAATTGCTTTGTGACATTAAATTGACTCTTCCTGATTTTTCTTTTTTAATTTTACTCACATTGAGCAGTCAAACCACAGCTGTTGGGTCATGGCTTGACCCCATAGTAAATCCAACTGTAATGCAGGATCTGTATTGCAGCAATGATGCAAAGGACTGATCTGATTTAAACTCCAATTTGCTTTAAAAAAAATGTAACAGGTTACCCTTCTGCAAGCAAGTTTTACACTGGAATAGGCATCACCTCTTCATCACTCCAACTATAGCTGGAATAAACTTCTGTGCTTTATGTTCTGGTTAATTCAACAAAAATATAGTTGGGAACCTACATCAGCTCTGGATGAAACTGGGACTGCTTCAGCTCTCCATTACTAATGATTTTGGTATCACAGCCTTCAGTTCAGTGAGTTCCTAACCCACTGCCTTTCCTGGTCCCATGCTGTGGCAAGTAAAACTGATGAGACATATGCCCTGTACCCGACCCCTCCAGTCTCTCTAGCACAAACACTGTAGCTGCCTTTAAGTTCTCAAAACGGAAGGGGAAAAGTTAAACTGTGAATATTTAAAAACACTAAATTTACATTACATTTTTTTTTTACAAAAAAAACTAAAATTACATAAAATTCTAAATGCAACCCACCCCTAAACTTGAGAGTAATCTCCCTGCTATTATCATAAACCGCCAAAAGGAGAAACAAAAGTTTCTTGTGGGCTTCCTGAAACCACACAGATCCTCAGAAATAAGTTTTTTTCTCTATGTACGGGACCTTGCTTGAAAATGAATACAACTTCCTTGGAAGTCATCTCTGGTTTACTTTTCCTTAGAGTCCTTTTCAGGCGAGACTGTTCAGACAGCACAGTGGGATCTTTCCAAACTCCCAGGGAATCCCCTCGGTTTTCTACAGGAGGCAAGTCTGCAGAGCCTCAACCTTTCCCTCTCCTTAAACTAACACTGACACTCGGTACAGCAGGAGCCCCTTGGGTTCCAAAATGAGACTTTTTTTTCTCTCCTTGTTCTCTACCTATTTATTTTCAGCCATGGTTTTCTTCACACTGTGTCTTATTGATTCCTGGTTTCACTTCTCTGCCAGAACACCATGACCTGGTGGTCATGGAGGTAACGCAGCTACCATTTACAGTTCTGACATGTGGGGAAGAACTGCAGAAAAAATTAACCCAAGAAGAGGATGTAGAGAATACAGGAAGTCTGGTGTTTGATTAATTAAGGCTCACATTGGAAGAGTGTCTTAGCTTTTATATAGTGTGACAGTTGTCTTTTAAATGTGACACCAGGTCAGGCAGCAGAGAAAACCCAGCACAGAGGGGAGATGCTGCCACAGGGAGAAGTGGGGAGAGTGAATGTCCGTACTGACAGATTTTTCATTGGCTTTTGGAACTGTTGGCCATTGTCGGCCTTGAGCGCTGGCACCTCTGATGGTTCTGCTTCCTGGTGGCAGTGACTTCACTAAGCATCAGGCCTCCTATTCAGCTCAGTTGTGAAGAGACGCACAAAGCCTGTACCTTTTGTTAGAGTGTATAAAAACTTGATCCAATAACAAAATGCATCACCGTAATGTGCTGTGCTGATGAAATACTGATGGTG
>JAHREE010000551.1:1087501-1109356 GCA_033628505.1 Tringa tobata
GATGGCGGTCTGGGCGCGGGTGTGCCCGGGGCACTGAGAGGATCCTCGGCCCCCCTCTCCCCGGGATGGGCCGGGCTCTGTCACCATGGGGACTTTTTCCCTTTCTCCCGGGGCGTGTGGCAGGGCCTCCCGTCGAAGCGGGGCGAACCTGTTCCTCCCTTTGAGCTGGAGGAGGGTTTGCGCTCCCCCCTCAGGGCGGGCTGCTGGGCCCCTCACTCTCTAGGTATCTGGTTGGGCTGGAGGAGGAGTTGAATCTAACCCCTTTTTGGAGGGATGGAGTCGGGGGAGGAATTATAGCCACTATCTTGGTCATCGCCATACTGTTTAGTGCCCACTTAAGCAATCTGCAGCTCTTCAGGACCGTGTTTTCAGTCTTTTCTTCCTCGAGTTGAAACAAGAAACCTTCTTGTGGGAGACAGGCAAGAGGAGCTCTGCATATCTCTGTGTCTGTTTTAAGGGTCTTGATCAGCTTGTGACCTGTTAAAACCTGTGACGTTTGCTATTCCTATCCTTTTAGTTTCTCTCCAATTAATCTCCTCATCTTTGCTCTGTCACTGTAGTTTCCTGTGCAAGTTCTTGCTTCCCTTTTTAATATAGTTTGTTGACATTTAAGGTTTCTGTTTAATGTGTTTCAAAACCATTGTAAAATCTAGCTAGATGTACGTATTACTTTATCTTAAGTGATCTGCTTTAACGTAGGAGCAACATTAGGTTGTATATAATGTAGTATAACATAGCTATTAAGGTTTGTTACATGTCGATTTTAGTAGGAGGAGCCTGACAAAATGTTTCACAGCAAAAAAAAGTACAGATTTTATTTTCTTTTTATAATAGTTTTGTTTGTTTCACCTTTTTTCAGGAAGATAGTGTCTTTATACAGAGAAGCTTGTAAACAAGAATTCAAACTTGATTGTACCCAATAGCACCATAACATGTCAGATTTATTTTCCCTGTCCATATTGGCAGTACTGGTTAATTTCAAGTGATAAATTGTTGTCAAAATGCTAAAGAAGCTCTGACACCAATTTGTCCCTGAATTTTAATTGCAGTTACTTGTCAAGTCTGTTTAAAAAAATAAATAGTTGGCTGCTTCTTGTGCAGTTAATTATCTTAATTAAGAGTCAGATGCTTAGTTCTGTTGGAGTGGTCAGCTAGCACTTAAACTGACTGTATTCCCTCTACAGGTTTACCATTTTGGAATTAAAAGAATTATAGCTTGGAATTATGTCTGGCCTGTTCCTGGGAAGGGGAAAACACACCACACACCATAAAATTAAGGGCTTCTTGTTATGTTAGACCACTAAAGCATAACAACTACTGTGTTCTCTTCATCAACAATTCTGACTACATAAATGTTTGTCACTGAAATAACTGTACCAGCATTTTTCAAACATGTAGTGGTTGTGATCTGTATCATATATATTTTCCATATTACTGAATTCATAGATGTGCCAAGATGTACTGGAAAACAATGTTCGAAATGTCTGGTCTCCATTACCTGTCCTTTTTTCTTTCTGTTGTACTGGTATTTTTGTGGGAATGGGTACTGTGATCCCTAAATGGAAATGTTTTTAAAACAGCTATATATTAATATACATGCCTAGCTTGTTCCTTTATTCCTCTTATCTGTGGGAATGTATCAAAATAAATTCCTTGATGTTGGTAGGATGCTTTTATAGCTTAATGCGTTACTGGGCTGTTCTAAATTTTTTATAGAGAACTCAGTTTCCATGCACTAAAACATTCAAATCCAAACAAGATTATTGGGTATTTATCCAAGTTTTTGTGACTTAATCTCGGTCTTAATGAAAGTGTATCAACTCTTGAGCTTGCAAAAGTTAATCTTGAAGGGATAAAACCAAACGTGAGCGTCTCTGTCCTCAAGATATTTTGATGACGATCTTGTGCAAGCTCAAAAACAAGACTTCTGAAGAGTGTAGCAGTGTAATAATTTAGAGTTAGGACCTTTGTATGGTGAGTAGGGATAGCCAGGAGCATCACAGAGAAACCTTTTGCTTTTGCACAGGTTCTTGGCTCCAATTAAGATCACAAGAAACACACACCTGTGTCTCCTTGAAACCGTTCAGGTTTATATTAACGAGGTACTTGTTAATAATTTTTGCTGATGTGCGGTGTTGAAGCTCAGCTTCTTACTCAAGGAGGTTTGCAGAGTTGTGTGATCTCATAAAACTGGCTAATGATAATTGAATATGTAGGAAAAGTCAGTGCACATTTTCTCTTAATTTAATAACTTTAAAACGCTTTGCTTAGAGTGCTCTTAATTTCAATATGTAAGATGTATGCGCACGTAGTCTTGTTAAAATGCTTGAGCTTGTCTGCCTTGGTGTACCATCAGAAGTGGAATTCTAGTCTTACAGATACCTATTTGAATTCAAATACATTTTACTTAACAAACATAGAAATGGAAAATATAATTAGGTACTAGACATCAACAACAACAAAAATCCATGTATTGGCATTCCTGTGTGGGTTGTGGTTGTAGTGACTGTCATTGTTTTATTGGCCTTCTGCTTTCAGTAGTATCTGTCTTAGAAGCAGTTTTGTGGAGATGGTGAGATTTGGTAGTAAAGTTAAAAGGTGTTTTATTCTTTTTTTAATTGAAATTCAGTGAATTATGATTGGCTTAGTGCTTTCACTAACCAGAAGTTCTGTTTCTTCAGAAATCAAAATATGGTCATCATGTAATTTTGTGGGTACAACTTCCTCGGACATCATTCCTGTTTATACTGCTGTCACTGGTTACTTGAGTGCAGTATAACTTCTTTGAGCTTCAGAGTAGGCCTTCTGCTTGCTGACCTAGCAGGAAGATCACTTTTTGAGGAAAACAGCACCATTTCATGAGATTTCAGTGCCGGAAACTTGTTACACCTTGTATACACTAAGCTTTCTCGTCTGTGATATCATCTGAATTTGAGAGGAAAAGGCAGTACTATCTTAATTTTATTTTCAACTTGAATGTGAGAAGTTGTTGTTTCAGTAAGTGCGGATGATAAAATGTGAAGCTCTCAGTTTTGGCAGTGCTTGCTGCATTTTATTTTCAGAGCTCCAACTTTCAGAGTTCCACACGCTCTCAGTATTCTGGAATTGCTAAGTGCTAGCCTTTCATACGGAAGATAACACTGCAAAACTGCAGTGAGTTTTGTTCCTTTTTTAACTAGATCTCTTTGAGTTGGGAATTTATACAGTAGGATGGCTTGTCTGCCTTAGATGCTGTAGGACTGTTAGAGACTGATGAGATTCTGTACCCTGATTTCTTCGCTTCTTTCTGACTTCTCAGGAGTTGATAGTACATCTAAGAGCGTTTCTCTTCTTCATCTCAACAGTTGGTTCTGTTGAAATATTTTCCTGGTTTTTTTTTTATTCTGTTGAATTTTTATGTAACTGTTCTGCAAAAGTATTCATCTGCTTTCTATTGTTTAAAATACATGTTCAGAATGACATCTTGGTTTAGGGTCTTTGCTTTGAAACATACCGGGGTAGTGAAATAGCTGAATTGATGCTTAACATTCCTTCTTAAGCTGTCATTTAAATTTTATAGCAGTTTCCACAGAACACTTCATAGAAGTCAAAGTTTTCTTCCAGCTTTCCAAAAGTGATACATATTCCATGATGTTTTTTGAGGCAAAGAGGACATAGGGAATTCTTGAGCATTTAAAATTTGTAGTAAGCTTAGTGGAAATCTAGTAGGAGTGTAGATCTGTGGTTTATCAGTGTCAATGGAAAGCAAGAATAGCGGGGGGGGGGGGGGGGGAAGTATATCCAAAATTCATGATGCAACTTTGAAAACTAGAAAAGTTTGTTAATTGTTAATGCTTCTAAGATGTAGATAAGTCTACAAAAGCCAAAGCCTTTGGTGTGGTTGCAAAAGGAAACTCGTGCACCTGCACAAAAATGAAAAAAGTAATCCAACTTGACATAAGGAAGCTCCCTGAATAATGCAAATAGATAGCTGTTTCATTTCACTGTTTTATGGTATCTTTCTCCTTTAATGATAGGATTCACTGACAGTCAGGATTTACTTCTGCTTTTGAGTTTGCAGACTTGAATGATGAAATATTTAAGATGAAAATGTAGTTTCTACTATGTCTTTCTGCTAGTTTTGAGTGTTGAGAAATTGGATTCTGACTGGCATGGAAATTATTTTTCAACTTTTAATTCTTCTAGGAAAATCTGCTAGTTGGGAGGTGGGGTGCACGTGAAGTTGGTTCTGTTTGTGCTTCAAGAACCCGAGGTAACAGAACTGCCTGTTCTAGTGCTGTTCCTATGTCATTTGAGAAATGGAATTGGAGAGGCCGGGGCTGGTGCTGCCAGACGGGATGGTATGTTAGAGCCGCTCAAGTCAGAGTTCATGGAAAGCGCTTTGAAGAGACAGCTGTGTTGTGCTTCTGCTGTAGAGCTAAAATGTCTTTGCGATACATTCAGTGAAAGCACAGGAGGAAAAAATAGTTAATCAGTAACAACCCAAACTAGAAAATAAGTATTTAAGGCTTCCACTACTGAGTCACTTCTTTTAGTCAAGGGGTTTGATAATTTCTGAAGACTGGAAGTAAGCAAGGTGCTCTACCGGTTGAAGTACCTAATTAAGATGAGGTTATGAATCATAAATGAGAAATTAGCCTTCTGCTGAGCACATCTATGAAACACTTATTCATATTGCCATCATCTTTTTTGTTTATACAAAGGTATTAATTATGTTGCTGGGACGTGAGATAGTTCAGGAAATGTTCCTAACATACAGGGCACTACAAATTCTCGTGTAAGGTTGAAATACCAGTTACACCTAGATGGGGGGAATTTTAGAGGAAATTTTTGTTGCACAGCTAACTTGTGAGCATCTGAATTGTTTCTGCAGTTTAAGTAATTTAGTGTCTTTCTCCTGTTAAAATTTGAGATTAGCCCCATAAATCTAATGAAGGTTATAACTTTAAGATATTGCTTTTTCTTTTAACTCTGCAGATGAGTGATTTCTGAGTTTGTCACATCTTCTAAGTTTTACCTAGCTAGTTTAATGAGAGTTCTAATATTTTATTGTGGTTGTTTTTTTTAAATGTAAAATGAACACAGAGCTAAGGTAGTGTCTTACATGTTATACATTTCTGAAGGAGGAAGAGCCTAGTGATTTATCACTGTACCATGTGGTCCATTAGTACTTTTTCTGTAGTCCGTAAGTGCTAAGCAATATGGAGATACATGGTGTTATTGTTGAGGGTAATGGACAACGCAAGTATTTTATCACTGCTTGCTGGACCACAGGATTATTTTTTTTTAAGCAGTAGAAAATTCCTGACTGGTTGGATTTAGTTTACACATGACTTGGCATAAGGGAAAGTGTAAAATATTTCTTGTACCCTAAGAATGATAACTTCACATTATTGAAGGAATATCTAGTACTCTTACATTATTCCTATGCAAAAAAGCATAATATTACTTCCTCTTGAATAAAAGAATGTAACAAACAATACCTTTTGTGGGCTTTTTGTTTTTGCTGCTGCAGTCTGGAGCAGCAGTGGAGAGAGCTAGTGATTTGTGCTCTGAAATCTCTGAGACTGCTGAGGCGGAACTGCAGGGAAGATACTTTGCTGACTTATGGAAGGATGGGAACACCAATTAAGAATTCACCGTAGTTGATGTGTCTGGATATTCAGCTGCTGAAGAATTTTCTCCTTCATTTCCTTTTTTTTTTTTTTTTAAAGGAGAACATCATTCATTCTAGCTGTGATTCTGTTTTGTGCAAAGTTTAGGTGATTTCCTTTCCCCTCTGCCTAGTTTTCCCATAAAGAGATTGTCATTGCTGTATGTCTCAGCTGAAGTTGGCAATAGTCAACAGATCTGAACTTCCTGCTTGTAGATGTGACCTTCCCCACCCTTTGTCAACTCAGTGTTGACAAGGAAGGCCACTGAAGAAGGAAATTCTGAATTTTTAACTTGGATAAGAACAAAGTCTTACTTTGAGTTGAACTGAACCACTGGAAAAAAGAGAAGTAGAGTTGAAGCGCACCTGCTGATTGGATAATCGAGGGTTGGTTATTTGATTGGAACTTAATAATAGTATACCTGTTGGGTTTCCCTCATCAGGTTTCCCTGTGTTACTGTAGTCAGCTTCCTTAAGCCAGTCTTAATTTTCTGCAGCGTATGAGCTGAGGGCAGAATCCTGAATGAAGGACAAGTTTTCAAGTTATTCCTGCAATGCTCTGCCGTGCTGAAATAGGAGTGAGGTGATATAGTAGCTGCCACCGTGGAAATCCTGTTGTACAACCAGGTGGGACCCATGGAGTCATGTCGAGACAGTAGAAGTCTAAATAGTCTAGTAAGTTCAGTCAGGTAACACGGTGCTCTGAAGTGGTGCCGGGAGACGAAGCTTGAAATGGACAATGTGGACAATGAGCTGAGTGGACAGTGAAGAGGTAGAAAGTAACAGAAGCCTTGGGGTAGAAATCCTATTTTCCATTTACTGGTTATAATATCAGAGCTCTAGTTTGAAGAGTATTGTCCTGTTTGCTGTCAACAGTAAGGTAGGGAGAATGTGCTGATGTGCATTTATGCATTTCTTTGCCATCTGTATTTCCATCAGTGTAAACATCCCATATAGATACAGCATTTCTAGGACATTGAAGCTGAACAGCGTGAAGTTGGGATACTGTGGGCGAGTTTAATCCGTTACAGGCGCTTGCAATATGAAAATACAGTGAGTTTGTCACTAGTAGAAATAGTCCTAATGTAAATGAAACTCTTAATTCAAGATCCCTCCTCTGCAGTTTTTTTCTTAGCAATCGCGTGTTTTTAGTCTTGATCAGTAGCTGGTTTTATGATTTAGGAGGGAAGATACGAGATGATGAAGGAGCAAATCTGGAAATAATACTGACTTTGACTTACTCTGAGTGTTTTGTAAAGGATCATGTATCGAAGCATACATCGGTCTGTTGGTAAAGAGATGCCTGCCCCTCACCTTCACTTGTTTTGACTCTCCTTTTTTTCCCTGACCAAGAGTGCCCCTTCATCTTCTGAAATGGAATGGGCAAATGACTTTGAATCAAATCAGCGTTATATAGCTACAGTGCCTGCAAACACTGGAGTTTGCAGCTAAAAGGAAAATTTCAAAGCATAAGCAGTAAACAAATGTCATGCTTTGTATGCATAGTGCGGTTTTCTATTTTAAAAGCTGTTGTTGAATTAGTATAATGCTTACAAATATGTTAATATTGCCATCTTTATGAAGACATTCTGTATGTTTTAAAGTCAGTAAATACCAAGATGGCAGTCATTTTGGGGAACACAGTTTACAAAACTTTATACTATTCCTGTCCCTTAGCATCTTATTTCATTCCCTTATTTTCTTAATCTTATTGTCAACTCTGTTTCATTGTTGTTCTAAAAAAAAGGGAATGCTGGTTAGAGTTCTGATGTTTATCCCCAGAGAACTAATGCATCTTTCAAGGTTTTATTTTGGAGGCAAGTCTCTCATTCTACTTCAGGGTTTATTCAGATGATTCTTTTAAAAGCAGCTGTCTTTGTATTTCTATTATCTTCTCTAGAATGAATATGTCTTTAAGTCAAGTTACTTGGAGTCACAATTCTGCTACAGAAAGCTTGTAAAAAGTTGTTTGAGTTTCAAGCAAGCTATGTTCTCGTTAGAAATCTATGTCTGAGATCTGAAGGGCATATGGATTTCATAACTGAGCCCAGTAGGAGTTGAATGTACCTGCTGAAACCATTGCACAACTTTCACTGTGAATGGGTCTGTTTATTGGTGTATTTGACAGCACATCACATGCAAGTCTTCAGACGGGCCATGCAGTCTTGAGATTGTACCAGAGATTTAGCAATGCAGAGAAAGCTGATAGGCTTCCATTTGAAATGGTCGTAACCCTAGGGATTGCTGCTGCTTACTGGTAAAATGGTGAAAAATAAGCCTAATTTCTCTGGTGAACCAAATAATGCCAGTAGCCTTGCTTGTACTGTATTACTGAGTGGCAATAAGTCATTTGTGCCTCAATATGACTAACTTGGAAACAAGTTCTGCTGTGTCAGAATTTAGGACAAAGAGGCTTGGAGTAGCCGTTTTATAATCTGCAGGTCTGCAATAGTAGGGTGTTCTATCCTGTGGAATATTCTACTGTTACCGAGATTGTCAGTGCACTTTAATTTTCTCAATAGCAGCTGAAATAAAGTACCCCCGGAGATGGTGCAGGGCTGCTCTTCTGAGGAGAAGCACTAATGTAAACTGTGGGCAGTCTTGACTTGACAGCTGTGCTGACAAACCAAAAAAAGATGCTTTTTGCACTAGACAGATGTCTAAGTGTTGGAAATTTTCCAGTGAGAAGCAGAAAAGCTTTATTCTTCCAGTATTTTCATGTCACATGAAGTATGGTTTAAATGAAAGGAATGTTTTCTGATGGGGAATGTTATTGCAGAGCTTTTTAGCATGCAGAGGATTAGCTTGCTAATCACCTCTCTGAGTAACTAGATTCTACCAGTTGTACAGGAAAATTCTTGATGTTGTGAATAACGAGGATGGTGATTAAGGAAACTAGTTATTACTTTAACTTCATTTGATGTATTTGCATGACGCAAGTAGTACCAGAATGTCTCCTGGATTTGCATATATTTTGTTATAATATTTATCAAAAGTAGACATGGCATTCATCAATTTTTTTTTTGAGGTACACACATTGTCGAGGATCTCATACAGATGAAAAACAATATGAGGAGAAGGTTATATTAAAAAATGCACAATATAGAAGATGGCCTTTTATAGCAGGAGTTATACCTGGTGTACACTGTGGAATTTTATCCTGGAAATTCTAGCTCAGTAATCCAGCAAATGCTGAAACTTGCAGAAAATTCTTCTCTTGATGTTAAACTACACAGTTGATTTTTTTACAAACCCTTTTCCTTTTTTGAGTAAACTCATAGTCTGGGTTGATTTTTTTTTTTTTTTTTCTTGCACGCTTGGTGTTCCATGGCATCTTCTGCCTTCTATATTTGAATCCTTCATTCTGTTAAAATTCACTTGGATGTTGAAGAGGGTGTTTTTCATAGGCAGTAAGTTAGATTGATTCCTGCTTTCCTCACCATCGTGCAGGGCAGGAAGAAGTGGTGGACACTTAATCCCATGATCGTTTAGAGAGCGTGATCAAGGGTGGCTTGCTTATGCCTTGTACTGCCCTGTTGTGCAGCACTATAAGGCATGGTTTGTTATTTGTGAGGCAGTTAGAGAATTTGGAATATTTTATGCTAAAAAGCAGATAGTTGTAGACACATAGTCAACTCTGTAAAGATGGACTCAGGGCTATGGCTGATAGTATTTCACGTGTTTGTACCTGCTGCTTTGTTGAGTAATAACTATGGGCATAAATTTCATTTGTATTTCTTGAAGAGGTTCGTGTTTTGAGAGTTATTTGTGGTCCCTGTGGTTATGCACGTTATCTTAACTGGAACTTCATTAGCAAACTGCTACCCCCCTTGCCAAATTTAAGGTTAACGGTAAAGGATGTAGTACATGTTAAACGTACCTAAATTTCACGCTATATTTCACTATGCTGGATGAAGGATTTATTTTCTCCTTTTTAGGGACTCTTCCACTCAGCAAGATGGAAAGCTCAGATTCTAGTGATAAAGGAAATGTTGATCAATCGGAAGCACAACGTCAGAGTCAGCTAGATCGGTTGGATCGAGAAGAAGCTTTCTATCAATTTGTAAACAACCTGAGTGAAGAGGACTACAGGCTTATGAGAGATAACAATTTGCTAGGAACACCAGGTAGGTAATGTACATCTTTCTAGAATTGCTTGTAGGTGATTTGTGTCATTTTCTGTTCTCCTAAAACTGTTTCACCCATTTAGTTTGTGTGCTGCAGTTGTGTTCCATGGTAGGAAGTAGCTTCTTGCTAATTTGTGCATACTGAAATTTCAGTGATCCCCTGACTAGCAGAGAGGTAGTTAGGATGATGTGGATTCATCAGATACAAAAGTCTAGTGTTTACACAACCTGGCAGGAAAACACAGAGCCGATCCAGTCCCAGTTGTGGACCCTTACACATTTTTCATCGAAAAGTAATCTCCCTTGAGCATCTGTGTGAAAACTTTGTGCTGGTGAGGTTAAGAGTTTGTAACTAGGATAAGCAATCTGGTGCGAGAGTCTGAACGGGCATTTTTATCTCAGTTTTCAGTTGACTTATTCCTTTAAATTGACGCTTTATAGGATGATAACCTAATTCAAACCAGTTTAAAACATGACTTCAACTAATTTAAACCCTTTTTTCATGCTTGTGAAGGTGTTATCTTAAATATTTTACTCTGGACGGTCATTTAATTGGTATAGGATGATGAAAATTGCTGATACGTTGTAGAGGTTACAGAACCAGAAAGCACATCTGTCTTGAATAGGTTGAAACTGTTGGATCTTTCAGCTTTGGCAAAACTTACTTGGGACAATGGTGCTGAAGTGTCTGGAACTTCCCATTAGCAACCTGTTTGGCAGTCTCATTATGGCAGGATTTAATTAGGAAAAAAAAGAAAAAGACAAGCAGTGGCTTGTACCTTCTTTAGAGGCTTTTGATAATGCTTGCCATACATATGATTTGGAAATATTTTTGGAAAATTTTGCTTATTTTCTAAGGTGAAATTACTGAAGAAGAGTTGCTGAGAAGGCTACACCAAGTTAAAGAAGGTCCGCCACAGCAAAACAGTGATGAGAATAGAGGTATATACAGTATTTGTGAAAACTCTTAACTTTAGCACCCCATACGGACCTTAACTTGAGTGCAGGAGTGGAACAAGTTAAGCCTAGGCAGGTGCAAGGTGAGCTTTGTTTTAAAACTAAGTGACCGTTATGTCTGATATCTGCTGCAGAGGTCAGTTTGGGACAGATTTCACTCATAACGCATCTGTTGTTTGCATCAAGATGAAGTTTCATTTAGGTTTCTTTCTTTTTTTATTTTTTAAAATAAATTTAAGATTGCCTTTCTGTCTGCTTCCTTCCTTTTGGCAATCCCTATTTTTAATGCAACATTCTGCCCTTCCAAAGATGCTATATTGCTTTTGTTATCACCCTTGTGTAGAGATTGGTGGAGGATGCTTGGAGCTTACTGTTGGGGTTCATTCTTAAGTGAAATAGATTTGCTATAAAGCCATTATTCAAGTGAAGGGTCAGGACAAACTTAGTTCTCTATTTAGCCATTGATAGATCACAATTTTTTAAAGGAAAACAAAGAATATCAATGTGTTACGACACCTGTAATGTGACTTTCCATTTACTTATGATTAAAAAAGTGTTATTTTGATGACTTTTTTATTATGTGGTGGCTGCAGCCTATCTACTTATTAGAAAAATGTCCACTCCTGCTCCCTTAAAAGAGCTTTAGTAGATAAGAATTCTGAAGCTACACGTAAAACCACAATAGTACTTGGTAGGAGTAAGCACTTCTAAATTGTCATTTGTTAAACTAAGCGATTATGTTCTTGGAAAAAGTCACTCCAAAACTAGCTCAGTACTCTAATTTTGGTAGTTCCCTGTCTTTTTCGCAGGTGCAGAGTCCGCAGAAGATGTTTCAAATGGAGATTCTATAATAGACTGGCTTAATTCAGTCCGACAGACTGGAAATACAACACGAAGTGGACAACGAGGAAACCAGTCTTGGAGAGCAGTGAGCCGGACTAACCCAAATAGTGGTGACTTCAGATTCAGTTTGGAAATAAATGTCAACCGTAATAATGGGAACACAAATCCAGAAACTGAGAATGAGCCATCTGTAGAGCCTTCCAGCGGGGAGGATTTGGAAAACAGCCAAAGTGACTCTGAAATTCCAAGGTCTGAATCACCCTCTGTAAGGCAGCCTGGATCAGAGAGGAGCACTTCGGAGGAGCTAACAACCGAGGAAGCTTCCCCTCCTAGAGGGCAGAGGAGAGCGAGAAGTAGGAGTCCAGAACAGCGGAGAACGCGGGCTAGGACTGATAGAAGTAGGTCACCTATTAATCCAGTGAGTGAGGCTCCTCGCAGGTCTCATCACAATACGTCATCTCAAACACTTGATCACTCCTCAGTGAATGAAGCTGAGGGAAGCTCTAGAACTAGGCAGCACGTGACGTTAAGGCAGCATACAGTGGGGACTGAGATGCCAAGTGAAAATGCAGTTCTGTTTTCAACCCCCGAAACAAGGCCTGTTCCTCAAGCGGCAGGTTCTTCAGAAACTAATGGCACCGGTGAGTCTGCAGCCCCTGGTCAGAGGCCTCCTACCATAGTACTTGATCTTCAGGTGAGAAGAGTTCGTCCAGGAGAGTATCGGCAAAGGGACAGCATAGCCAACAGAACTCGGTCCAGGTCCCAGACACCTAACAACACCGTCACCTACGAAAGCGAACGGGGAGGGTTTAGGCGCACGTTTTCACGTTCAGAACGAGCTGGAGTGAGAACTTACGTCAGTACCATTAGGATTCCCATCCGTAGGATCTTAAACACAGGCTTGAGCGAGACAACCTCAGTCGCTATTCAGACTATGCTGAGGCAGATAATGACAGGCTTCGGGGAGCTGAGCTACTTTATGTATAGCGATAGTGATGCAGATCCTAGTGGCCCGACTCCAAATCAGAACGTGGATGCTTCTGAGCCGCAGAACGGAGGCGGTGGTACTTCCAGCAATGAAAGCACAGATGTTAGCTCAGGGGAGGTGTATGAAGGCGGCAATGAAGGTGGCTCAACATCTGGTGCCAGACGGGAAGGTCGGAATACGAGGGGATCGGTCACGTTTGAAGAAAGCGGTTCTCTACCATTCCTTAGCCTAGCACAATTTTTCCTACTAAACGAAGATGATGATGACCAACCAAGAGGACTCACCAAAGAACAAATTGACAACCTAGCGATGAGGAATTTTGGTGAGAGCGATGCTCTGAAAACCTGTAGTGTGTGTATTACAGAGTACACGGAAGGCAACAAGCTCCGTAAACTGCCTTGTTCGCACGAGTATCATGTCCACTGCATCGATCGCTGGTTATCAGAAAATTCCACTTGTCCCATTTGTCGCAGAGCCGTCTTAGCTTCTGGTAACAGAGAGAGTGTTGTCTAAATGAGATCTGAAATTATGGCCGAGCAGCTAGTGTGATAGTGATGGGCAAAGAAGTCACTTCCTTTATGGCCACTTTTTGAGTGGTACCTCAATGTATAGTAATGACTTGGAGTGAATCTTCCCTCATGAAAACGTTTTCTCCGAATTCAAGCTTTTAAAATTGCGAAATTTCTTTAATTAGGGTTTTCAAGATCTAGTCAGTTTGGGTGTTAAATTTCACTTGTCCGAAGACATCTTACCACTTAAATTTTTTTTTTTTTTTTCCTTTGTGGAGAGTATTAAATTCTTTCCCCCCACCCAGCCTGTGCCATCCCAGTCCAATAAACTTTTTGTCCTCAAGATCGTGCTTATGAGGAGTTCTTTGAGAAGTCATCCCAGCTAAATGTACGTGAGTCATAGGGGAATTTTTGCAAAAAATCCAACTATCTGAAAAAATAATATGAACTTAATTGCAGAGTTGAACATACTTTTAATTTTCGTACTGGGTTAATATTGGACATGTCTGTGTAAATAACACTAATGTTAGCCCTTTCCCCATCACTATGGCACGCTGTAGGATGAGCTGTTAGCTTAATTGGGATATTTATCTTGTTGTGGAAATATAAGAATTGCCTATGCTTGTTTAAATAATAAAAAAAATCTGTTTTAAAATTGTAAAGCTTTTTTGTAGAAGCTCAGTACTTTTCCAATGCACTGTTGTACTAACGCATTAAGAATTAAAATTGTACCATGCTTAGAAATCAAGAATGCTTTTCATACAAAACCCACCACACGGAGAGCAAACTAAATCCGAGAGAGCTGCTTTTGTACGTGTGTACCTGTCAAGAGCAGTGCATATCTGTACTATTTATGTGAACAGCTACTGTAATATAAAACCAGTTGAATTAGACATCTTAATTGCATTAAAAAAATGGAAATTAAATGTTATAATTGCAGTGTTTTGGCTCAATAGTGCCACCAAAAAGATGATAAAAACTAGAAACTGTTCCAATGGCTGGTGATTTCTTGTTCTGGTTACTAACATGGAATAACACAAACCGGTATTTACCAGTTCATTCAGTGAGGTTTGTGCCCAGTTTTTTTTTTATCAGCTTTTACTTTCAATTTTTGAGGCATCTCTGTGTAACTATTCAGCAGACAAGTATTGACAGGTTTGTTTTAGTTTTGTTTGGTTTTTTTTTTTTTTTCCCACCAGCTTCAACTATATTTATTAGTAACCTCTGGATCGTGCTGATATATCCAGCATTGGTTGCCTGGGACTCCAGTGCCACAGAACAATAACTTAAGTATTAAACAGAAAACAGATTATTACAGTATTAGGTTAAATTTGAAAATTATAATTGATGATGGGAATATGCTTAAATGTGTAGCCAATTCTAAGAATAACATTAAAATTTCTTTATACTCCTATTGCACAGAATAAAATGAGTTGAATTTACTTTATGTATGTGGCATATTGAGAATTGGAGAATGTACCTCAGCTCTCATCAGTGTCAGGGGAAAACAGCCTTCCCCTCAATGACCCCTTCTTTGTTCCATTCTGTAATGAGTTTATTTTCTAGCTTACATGTGCTCCAGGGAAGGCAATATTTATTTCAGCTCCAGGGCAGTAGTTATGAAGGGATATGAACTGCTCTTGCTGGCTCTGTGGGAAATGTTACTTGTTCCTCAAATGACAAAACCAAAGCTGGCCTATCTCTTTTTTTTTTTCCTGATTAAAACACATTTTTGGTGTGTTGTAGTGGTGGTTGCACAAACCATAGTCTCTGCTCTAAGCCATTTTAAGGTCTCAGCAGCTAGTTAAGGATTCCACAATGTCCCAAAAGTCTGATTTGATTTTATTTTATTTTTTTTCCCTACGTGTGTGTTTTGTGGTGTTTGGTTCAGTGGGAAACCCTGGCTGGCTCCTGAGCTCGCTTTCTTCCTGGTGGGACGCACCGTGGTGGCAGAGGGGGTACGTTTTGAACAGAAGAATAAAGAAGCTCATGTCTTTGAATTTTTCCCTCTGCCATCACTGTACAATTGCAATGCGCTATTGATTTCAGGTGCTGGATTCTCTATGCCAAAATTTCCTCAACAAAGTAACACTTCTGCCTTTCTTCCCGTAGCGCTCACGTAGCAAACACGTGCTGTGGGTTGCGGTTTCCAGTAGCTTTACTGGCTTACTGGAGCACAGAATTAAAAGGGAAAAAAAACACCCTTTCTGGGTGAATACCATGTTAGATTTTGAAAGTCTAACGTACATGTCTGAGGACTAAAGCTGGTGCCTGAAAAGAAAGGAGCCTGCTAGTGCTAATTAAGGTGAAGCACGGCTGTGATGCGTCTTGTTCAACAAGATTTTCGTGTTCTGAGTTTTCCAGTAACTGTTCACGGTGGTAGAATCAACTTTCCCGGTTTGTTATAGCTTAACAGTGGCATGCCTTAACATTTGATCTTTCTGTAACAATAGCAGCTAATAAACTGTTGGAGGTTTCCCAAATGGTACCAAGAACAAATAATTTAACCTCGGATCAGGAGGCCTTGGATGTTCTCAATGTTTTATAACGCCTTTTCCACCGCCTGAGCTCGCTGAAGGCGCAGGGGGTTCATTGCCTGAAATTAAATTGCTGATACAGCAAAGACCTTTATGTAGCCGAGTCATCTGTCAGCCTCTCTGGTAATTCGGTTTCTGTTCTTTTAAAGTTAGATTGGAGCTAGGAAAAGCTGATATTAATGCTTCAGTTGCTAACAAAAATATGAAAGACACTAATAAGGTTCACAATTAGCCTAATTTACAGCTTATGAATAATTTTGGTATTGAGCATTTGTGCTTATTGCTTCCCTCAGTTTGTGCTCTCTTGGTGTTACAGGAGGGATACAGGCATTTAACTGATGCTTGTAGCCACAGGAGGGGTTAAAATGACTGGTTTTGTGCTTTTCCAAGGCCTGATGGTGCAGAAGTGATGGGTGTGAAGAGGCAGGGCCAGCCCTGCTGCATCCACCGCCGGGCTCACAGTGCCACCCTGTGGGAGCCTCAGCCTTCAGACCGGGGTCACTCCATCTCCCTTGGAGCTGCACGCTTTCTTTCACGTTCAAGACTTACTTATTTTATTTTTGAAGGAGGTTCCCCGTTACTGCCCACCTCTGTAGTGATCGTGGTGGATTTTTCACACTGTGACCCCCCAGGCTCCTGCTGTGGGTCTGTGGGAGCCAAATTCCTTCCTGACAGGCCAGACCCACGGCACCTCTATGCGCAGCAATTAAAGCAGTCACGAGGCCAAAACCTAGAAAAATGCACAGTATTTTGTATTTAAGAGTGCATTTGATGGTTTAACTCCATTATGAACTGATAGAGAGTTGTGGGTCCTTTATTTTTTAAATTTTATTTTTAATTGGGATTCTATCCTTTAAAAGACTGAGGAGTCATTCCCGGGGTTTGTTAGATTTCCCTTTCACGGGCGCTTTTTTATTTCTTTGAACAAGTTGGGTTTTTTGCAAACAACTTCTAGGCAGTTAATGGGCTTGTTTTAAAAATTATTTGATTAGGGTAGGTACCGCGTGCCTAGAAATTACTCATTAGCAGTTTAAAGAGGGTTTTGTAGGAGGTGTTGATGCGCAGCCCCAGGAGCTGCGGTGCTGTGGTTTTTGAAGGAGCCGTTATTGTCCATTGTGTGGACTTTGCAAAGGAAGGGATTTAGGGCCCTTTCAATGCCCTTTCCTGTCACTTCTCTGGATTATGCGAATGCAGAGAGTCCAGAGGACCCTTTCCCTGGTAGGTCTGAGTCGATGTTGGTCTTGAAACGGGTCCTGCACACAGAGGAGGTTCCCAATAACGAGGGTATAATGTGAAGATGAGGAGAAACGCAGTTAAGGTTGACCATCGCCATCGGTCTCTGGCTGGTAGCAGTGCGACGAGGGGGTTTCTCAACTTCCCAGCGTCATCTTCACCATCACACTGCACCACAAAGCTTCATCCCATCGGTTTAGCCTTGATTTTTGGGATGCTTTTTATTAACGTGTGCAGTGGTGGAACTGCCTGATACTGGGTTTTCCCACCGGGCAGCCTTGCTCCTGCCGCGGGGACGGGTTTGGCTGGACACGGATGGAGGCAGGCATGGAGCTGGTGGAAATCTCTGCCCGCTCCTCTGCCTTCCCCCAGGAGGAGGTGCTTGGGAGGAGGGCTGGCTCGCAGCCACCTTGAGGGAATTTGTAACAAATTCAGAAATATTTCCAGCCTTTACGTACACTGGGCCTTTTTGTTTGCTTCTCCTTGGCCAGGGAGGGAAGGAGGAGGGCGAAGAGACAGAACCAATGGTGACTTACCCAAAGTACATATAAGCTGTGGTGCGTTTAAAAAGAAAAGCAGTTTGTGTCTGTTATACCAGGGCTTCCCAACCTCTTTTTTGATATGAGGTATATCTTTTTTTTTTTTTTTTTTCCTTCTAGGCAAACATACCATTGGATTTGTTTTGTTTTATCTGATTTTATTCCCTTAAGCTAAAATACCAGAAACCCCTTCCTGAGTTGCGCTCTCTGCTAGTAAGGCTGGTGGTTGGGAAGCCCTGAATTCAGCTGAGAATGTAAGTTTTTTGGGTGGTTCCCCCCCCCCCCCCCTTTTTTGTACAGTGCTTTACCTCTGTTTATACTGGACTTGTTTCATACGGACTGGTACCCTGAGGTCATCGGGCAGCAGTTCGATAGCTCACGATCAGGAGGAGTTTGTTCCCTATGTAAGATGTCATAATGCAAATTTAAATAGACTCAATAAAATGCATGAAGTGTTCTTTTTGTGCTTGATCATCACTCCTTGGGTTTAACTCTTCTCACGGTGGGAACGCGCTGGAGTAACCGACGGTGGACGTGGTGGGAATTGATTTCCTCCGTGCACCTTTTCCCTCGAGGCCGGGCAGAAAGGAAGGAGCCGGGATGGTGCAGAGTTTAACTTCTCGGAAGAATTTATTGCTCCTTTAGTGCATAAAACCCAAGCAATAAATCTCGCTGTGTCCCAGACTTCTGTAAATCTGTCCGTGGATAACGGGGGATACCAGAGCAGTGCCTGGAAGTTGTCTGTCAAGCAGAAGTTGTGATTTTTATGGGTGCCCATCAGGACCAGGGCCCGGTGGCCGGGGCTGTCGGGGCTGAGTCTCCCTGGAAAGCCGCGATGCTCACGAGCAGCTCTGACATATGGCTAAAAGCTTCATCCTAAAATTAGTAGCTGATGTACGTGCAAATGCTTCCTTGAGTGGGAAGGAAATTTTTTTAGGGTGTGGGGAGCTATCTTTGTTATCGGCGCTTCCATCACCTCGGCTCTGTCCCCCGAGTAGGAAGCAGGAGCCATTCCCCACGCCGGGCGTGGTGGAACAAAAGAAGGGGGAGGAAGGTGATGTGTGGCTTGAAAACACGTGGGGCCATGTGTTTTGGGTGCTTCTGTGGTGGGTAGCAGCGTCCCTGATGCTCTACAGCACAGGGTGTGATGGTCCTGTTGGGTAAGGAGGAGAGTCCTTACTTTGAGGGTGGCAGAGCCCTGGAAGAGGCTGCCCAGAGAGGTGGTGGAGTCTCGGTCTCTGGAGACATTCAAACCCCACCTGGACATGTTCCTGGGTGGACCTGCTTTGGCAGGGGGTTGGACTGGATGATCTCCAGAGGTCCCTTCCAACCCCATAGCATTCTGTGATTATTCTGTGAGAGTCATGGGCTTCTCCAGGGGTGCCTTGAGTTAATTCTGCTCCAGCTTCACTCTCCCTGGGGAGAGCTCTTGGATAAGACCTTTTTTCCCCCCCATTCCCACATGTTTCATGTAGAGCTCTGTGGTCTGTCTTGCTCTGCAAGTATCCAGTTCAATCTGAAATTGAGTCTTTAAGTTGGCGTTAACTTTTATTTCGGTGGCTTCACTCATGCAGTGGTTCCCACACTTTCTGCACCAGGAGCTCTTTGCCAGGTCACCGACATCTCCCTCTTGGAAATCCTTCAGTTTGGGTGGCCCTGCATTTGTTCCTTAAAAACTGTCCATCAACCCCCAAATTGCTCGAAAGAGTCCAAACCAACCTTGGAGCACGTGTGTGCCTGACTTCATCCCCATGTTTGTTTTCTTTAATATACTCGAGGTCTTTGTTCTGGCCTGGAAAACTTTATATAACCTTGTTCTTCCCTCTCGGCGTTTAAACCCTGTAACCTTTTACGTTGTCCTGCTCCTCCCTTCAGGGTGTATTTCCCTGGCAGATCCAGAGCTTCCCAGGGGAACGCGTTTGGCTGCTGGCTGGGAGGAGAAAGGTGGTGTTTGGCCAATCTGTCCACCCCAGAGCGATGGGGGGGCAGGAGCCACCGTGCGTCCGGGGGCTCCTCACCTCCAAAAGGGCTCCTCCGACCCCTCCTCAGCGGGATGGAGCGTTTGGGAATAAAGATGGGGAGAAAAGCACAGGCTGTCGGCTGCTCGCTTGCCATTGCCAGCTGTTTCAAGTGGGATTGAACCTGTTTTGGGGCTTTTAATATAATGAATCCAAACTCAGCTCTGTTGTGGCTCCCTAAACCCTTACAATAAAGTTATATAGGGAAAACTAAACCACTTTTTAGTCTTAAACTGGAAGGGCATTGTCTCCGACGCTAATGAGATGCTGATGCTGCATGCTCCAACTGTTCCCCTGAATAAATCCCCTGTTAAGCCGAGCATGTGAAAATCCAGGCGTCAAGTCCCCTCAACAATGATTACTTCATAAAACAGGAATCAACTCATATTTTCTGAGGGGTTCTTGAGTTTTGGCATCCTATGTTATCAGGGCTCGGGGTTTTCAAGGAAAAAGCTTTGGAGGCGGCGTCCTTGGGATGGCATCGCTGGAGCTGGACGGGGACCGTGGCACCAGGAGGGGATCTGACGGGCTCCTGGTTCCAGCAGAGATGATTTTTTATTTTTTTTTTGGCACTGGTTTGATTTCTCAGGATGGATTTGCAGAACACGATTTCTCCAGGCTGAGAGTTTGAGGCGCGGTGGGTTTTTTTGCTCTGGAGCAGTGGCTCTGCTGCTTGTGATGGGTCCTGCATGAAATGCCATGAAGCAAAAGCGCCTGGCTTGGTTGTTTTGGCTTTCGTACCCTCTCTAGTCTCCTTCACAGCAGTGACACACCCCGGTGAGACCAACCCGGACTAAAACCCCCCAATTTGCCCTGCGTCTGCAGAGCCAGACCTTGCCCACAGATCAGCTGGTGGTTTTGCTGATGCTGGAACGTGTTACGGGTGTGAAACCCCTGGAAATGGAGCTCTTTCAGGAGCTCACAGGGTTCATCTCCTGACTCCAGAGCAGGGACCTGGGCCGAGATGGGAACAGAGGTGGGACCGCTGGGTGCCTGCCCCGAGCATTGCTCATGCCAGGCAGGAAAATACGCAGTGGAAGAAATAGTTTCATCTCTGTAGGTACATCTAAATAAATCCTAAATAAACTTGGAAATGACTCAGCCGTTGCTGCTGGCACCTTTGGGATGATCTTGCTTTAGTTTGGCAAGCTGGAGCTAAATGAACTGAACTACTTCTAGAAAGGGGGAGGCTGGTTAAAGCCCTGGAAGCCGATTGCTGTTGGCTGGTGGCCGGGCAGTGCTGCTCGTCCACCTTCCCTGCACGTGTGGTGTGGCCAGGAGGGAAAGAGGGGGCCGGGAAATGATGGAAAGGGATGCAGGGATGAAGGAGAGAGGAGGGAGAGGGAATCAGAAGGTGGATTAAGCTGAAGGAAAGCTAAGGAAGGGTGAAAAAAAAAAAAAAAGACTTGAACTGTGCTTGTCTGAGTGGGGCTGGTAAAAACATCAACACAGGTGCAAGAAGAATAAGGGTGGGAGCAAAGCACGGGATCCTCGGGGTCTGGCTGCGAGGACGCAGAGCAGGTCCAGAAGAAGAGACCTGGGGTCCATGGTCCAGGGCCCCTGGGGGGGGGGTGATGCGATGTTGGCCACGTACGCCGGGGCTGGCCCGGCCTGAACAATGCTCCAGATGAGACGACAACAGATTTATAACCATAAAATCCCGATCCTGGGCGGAAAAGGTGCGTTCCAGAACAATAGCTGGAGCCTGCGCGGGCGGTGGGGGGGACACCCACGGGCCCCGCTCGCACCCCACCCCGCAGCCTCTGCTTACACAACCCCACCAAAAAAGCCCCCGAACGCTGCTCGTGTTTCCAGCGTGGGATCGAGCGGGGAGGAGGGTGATTGGGAGAGACTTGTTTAGTGCTGCTCTGCTGCCAAAACACCAAAAAAAAAAAAAAAAAAGCTGTTAAAAAAAGCATACCCCGCAGCCTGGGCCAGGATAAAGCATGCACCCGCGGCCGGGTCCAACAGCAATCAGTGCTCCTCCCAACACAAGGTGTTTCTCTGTTCCCGCACCGGGGGGGTGGGCTCCGGCTGCTTCCCGGAACGGGGGGGGCTGCGGCCCCAGCTTTGGCTTCGCTGGCAGTGGCTCCCTGCCACCGGCCCCCTCCCAGCCACACACACCTCCTTGCTCTCTTTTTCCCCTCTCCCCTTTCTTCCCCCCTTTCCTCCCCCCCGCCATGCTGTGTTTGCCTTAGATCTAAGCATATATATATATATTTTTATTTTTTCTTTTTTCCTCCCTTGCTTTGCCCTGCTGCCAGTATTAAGTGGTTTCCCGTCTTGCATTTTAAAAAGGCCCCTAAAACCCAACCTGAAGGAAAGGGAGCGCATCCTGAGCTCACCCCAGTGCTCAGCCCCAGCTGCACCCTGCTGTTCTCCTTTCCCCTCCGGTGGCACATCCCGGTACCCGGGCACAGGCACTGAGCACCCCGCTCCTGGGGCTGTGTG